>CM076577.1:1477782943-1478321529 GCA_034641835.2 Pinus albicaulis
GTGGATGTCAAAGGAAGCAAGAAGAAAAAGAAGGGCCTCACTGCCAAAAAACTTGACTTCTCAGGTGAAGATGCATGTTTTGTATTCAAACCAAGAAAACCACTCACCAGATTACAAATTTCCAAAGGCGTCAAGGCTGACAAAAAGACTGAAGTGATAGAAAAAGGCAAACAACCTATGGCAGAAGACCTCATTGACTTATCTACAACAAAGGAAGAAATCATTAAGCAGAGGAAAGGCAAGGAGAAAGTCATCGAAAAATCTGAAGTGTAGCTTTTAAAGGATCAGTTGAGGGAATCTAGGGAGGAACTTATTGAAACAAAATTGGAATTGGAAGAAGCTAAGCTAGAAAGAAAAATGGTGGAAGAGTTCAAAGAAAAAGTAAATGAGCAAATTAATCATTATGATGAGGCTTTAACCAATGCAAAGAAATTGCTAAAGAGAACCCTTCCTCTATGCAGGGTGATGAAACATACAAGGAAAATGAATATTTGGTTGCAGGCAGACAAAAAGAAGCTTAAAATTCAAGTGAAAGAGTTGGAAGTGCAGATGGAAATGATACAATCAGAGCTCGAGAAAAAAGGTTTAGAAATAACAGTCATAGATGAACATGTGGAAATTGAAGCCTCTTATGCCAAGGGTGAAGCTTCTAATGTCTGAAAAGGGGATAAAATACCTTCTTAATATTTTTTGCATCATTTTAGATCATCACTTATAGAGCCATGGGAAATTTTTGAAGAAGAAATGTAGAATTTTCAAGTCTGCTGTCAATTAGGCAAGTTCGTAGCATGTCTCAGGCTTGAAGCCTAGAAAACGCTACAAACTCGCTGTAGATTCTTTTTGGTTATATATCACAGGTTTTGTCATGAAGGAGGCATGTAAAGACTGGTATTTAATTATTTTGACTCATTAAACAACCTCAGATAAGAAAAGGGAGCAGATAGTTTGCAAGGATAGTCAAAGCTAAAGGTGTTACAAACTCTCGCTACGGACTTGCTTAAAAGTCCCATGTTTCTGCAATGAAGAGGATTTTGAATATTTTTCAAGTTTTGATTGTATTTTTGAGACAAGTCAGCCATATGGAAAGGTCAAAGGTCATCAATGAATGTTTTGATGAAGACACACTCTTTGACAAAGCCTTTCAAATTTCCAACTCATCATGGAAGCTACATCAACAATTATGACACCACCTCATAAAATTTCGGAAGACGAGCCTCTTGACTTGGTGGGAGTATTTATGTTTCAGTCATGGTCAGTGCCACCTCAAGCACATGACCTTTTCGATGTAAATATGCAGCTTTAAAAGTTTTTTAATGTAATAAATATGTTTTAGAGTCCTATTAGGTTTCTAAGTCCTAAAAATAGCAGTTGTTATTTTTATCTCCTTGTAATATGCTTTTGGTTAGATGAGGTGTCAATAGGAGTATTTGAAGGTCTAACCTTATTGGCAGACTCAATGTAAAGATGCCTAAGGTTATAAATAGGCAGATTATTGAAGGAGAGAGGGTTGATTGATGTTTACTACAGACTACTATTGTAAAAATTTTCATCAGTAATATACAGTGGCAACTTACTTCTCTTTACCTAAGATTCATTGATATTTTCATGAGTATTTGTCTTTTATGTTCTGCAATTTTATCTTCAGTATTCAAATGTTTGATTACTTAGAATTCATGGCTTAAATGCTCTCACTTCCTTCAAACATTTATTCTGCCGTGAATGTTATCTTTTCATCATAATATCTATATCCCTTAGCTTCCATGAGAGGAGTTTCACATGTCATTGAGTTCTTTACACTGAATCCATATGCCCAATAGTAGTGATTTGTCCACATATTTCACCTGCATAAAAAACACACTTAAAACCCAATTTCAGAGTTAGCCATATGTTGAACTTCATTTAGATAATATCATTTTATATCCTTGAGAGAGCCCTCTCAGGCTTAAAAGACTAATTTTTAGCTAAAATTAGGTTTGAAATAGTTACTCTAGGTTGACTGTTGAAGCAACCCATTAGTATTCAATTTAGTGATAACAAAAACAACAACACATGATGAAGGAGTTCACCCCGCCTGGGATACGTCTCCTTGGTCCAGCTTCCAATGGCTTAGCCCTCTTCTATTATTCTCAAAAGCGTGATTACATGTGTTTACAATATTCAAATAGCTCTGAAACTAGTTCCATCATCTCCAAAATGCCCAAAAATGCCTCTGTGGCCTCTTTCTGCCTCAAATTTGGTAAAAAATGACTTATTTATGACTTCCCAAAGTTTCTACACTATTCGCTCCACATTTTCCCCAAAATCCGACACCATCCTACAAATCTGCCCGGAATTCAGTTAACTGAGGGCTAATTTCGCCAAAAACAAATTGTTGGAGTTCTTAAATGCCCAATAACGCTTA
This sequence comes from Pinus albicaulis, assembly GCA_034641835.2. Lineage (NCBI taxonomy): Eukaryota > Viridiplantae > Streptophyta > Pinopsida > Pinales > Pinaceae > Pinus > Pinus albicaulis. The sequence goes on from CM076577.1 coordinate 1,477,785,345, forward strand.
CAAACCAGATTTAAAACCATATAAACTATGGTTTAATAATTTTTGTTTTTATACATTAAAACCCACTGGCTAACTTAATCGTTAGATTCCATGACTTGGGTGGTCACATTGGCGGTCAGTGTAAATGCTGGTGGTTCGAGCTCTAGCGGTTACGATAAATCGCGATCTTCACTTCCCTTGTCACATGGAATATCTCTACCACTGTTAATTTTTGATGTTATGGTTATAGGAGGGGCACGGGGCTAGCCTCCCACCCATGATTCCCGCCCCTGGCGTGGTGACTAGGGCTGGGGTTAGACCTCCACCCCCTCCCCCATGACGCAAACCACATTATAACAAAACAAAATGGAATACATAGTATGGTAAGAAACAAATGAATGCCATAATGGTAAAGGTTTGGTGCTCGGTCTTGGAGGTAGTGGGTTCAGCCCTCGCATGCTTCGCTTGGACTTCAACATAATTTTAGTGGCCCTCGAGCTACCACATGGCCCTTGGCTGGGCCACATGATAGCTCGTGATTGGCCACCATGAAAACCAATAAGAATTCACCAAATTAAACAAATAACAACATGCCACTTGGCACCATCCCATACGTTGGAGGAAAGCCCCTTTGAGTAGTCAAGCAGTCATGTAGGCATGCCCAGTAAGCTATATGGATTGTTGACTGTGCTGTCCTGCATTTTTTTTTTAATTTTCTTGTTTGACAAAGTGGGCAGAATGTGTTTTTGGGAGCATATGGTTTCGGTTTTCCATGAAACGAGTCACACCAGATTCAGAATGCCGAGATATATGCAGTCATTTAGGTTCCACACCATTCTGATAAATTTTATTTTTGAGCATAATTTTTAGCACCTGGTCACTCCTCCCCACTGGAAGCCTTTGGAGCCCAAAAGATCACTTTCAACTGTAAAGTAGATGAGGTTATAACCCCCTCACAGTTCCAATCTCAATCCATTTGGCCTTTGACGAATTTTTTTCCTTGAGCTTCACTCAAAGGTAACCAACATTCGCTCGTCTTGAAGACTTTGTTCTTCTGTCATGAATGACGTCTTGCTGAAGCTCATTAAGGAATTCTGAAGCGAAATCTTCAAAAGATGGAATCTAAACATTCTCTCCTTGTTTTTCACTTTGAAGCCTCTCCTTATAAAAGTGACGCCAAACTCCATCATTGACTTGGTGCTTGTGATCGATACAATAGTTGTAATTGCCTTTGCTCTTTTCAAGCCAATCTTGAACTATTTGATGTATCAATTGGATTTGTTCAATGAAATTCTTGGGTTTGTCCATGTCGCCATCAAAAGCAACATCCTTCTTACCAAGATGACACAACAAATTATGATGCAAATGGTAAGCGAATTCCACTACTTGGTTTACTTGACTCAAGCTTGAATGTACATCTTGAAAGTACGCATATCGTTGAACATAAATTTCATGTCAAGCAGAATGATGCTTGAGTACAATAGTTACACAAATAATAGGCTTATAAGGCATATCAACAAAATTTTCGCTTCTACCTCTCTTATACCTTTTGACCAGTGGAATTGTTGACGAATACCCATAAAATGAAAGCACCTTAATCGCTACAACTTAATCATTGCACCATTAAAATTTTATGAATGAAATGAAATGAAAAAGTCAATTGCATCAACCTGAAACTCAAATGACTTTTTCAAGTTTAAAAGAGCAAATAAAAGAGTTGAAATTATCTTTTCCTTTGAAGATCACATGCCTCTTATTGTTTGTCTCCCCACTGGAAGACCTTTTGCACACATGTCAATGCATGCCAAGGAGCTACAATAGAAGAAATATTAAAAAAAAATATCCTTCAACATTGGGTTGCTCCCAAAAAACCTCTTATCGAGATGACCATCTTGGGTGTTAACCAATCCAAAATGGTGTCGAACTTGGAGAGGTCTACCTTCAACTTACCTCCTCCAACATTATAGCCCAAGTACACCAAAGAAGTTTTACCCAACTCATACTTTGATATCTTCAAAAAAAAATGTTCATGCTTTACGACATCAAGTATTTTTCTCTCATACATGAAATGTTCATAATGAAATTTTCTAAAAATGACAATGTCATACAAGTGGACTATCACATCTAGAAATGGATCCAATTCATCATTCTTCATATGCATTAAAGAAGTAGGAGTATGGAAAAGACCATAACACATAATAAGCCATTCAAACAAACCTTGTTTGATGTTAAATGTCATCTTCCACATACCTCCTTCAACAACTCTTCTTTGATGAAAGCCACTTCTTTTGTCCCTCACAATAAAATGATTTCCATTCTTCTTGGGCACCAAAACCATAGGTGCATTGCATGGCGGAAGAGATGGTCGAGGGATTCCATTGTTAAACAACTTTTGGATTTTCTTTGGTATTAATGCACTTTGCATTTTTGAAATCCCATGCATGCCAATGCCATAAAGAGAACATTCTTGCTGCAAAGGTTTTTCACGTGGGATTCCATTCTTCTTCAGAGGAAATCCCTTCACATCTTGAAACGCCTTATCATCATGGTTAATTACATCAACCAAATTAGAATTGAAACTTGTATTACAACCATCAAACACTTCATAATAATCATCAACATTGGGTTTGATCATAAGAAGCACTAAATTTTTGCTTGAATTGACTAGCCTTTTCATTTTCCCTACATTAACTAATGATCTTTTTAGTTTCTTGCGATGGAATCTCATTATGTACTCCACACCATATTTGGACAAGTGGTATTTGTTTTCATGGAGATAGAATATTTCCTTTCTGTCATAGAGGTAAGGACTTCCCAAAAGAATCCCTGAAATGTCAAGCGGTACAACATCTAATTCCACTTCGTCAATGAAGTTTGTGGTGATTACAAACTAAAAAATACACTTTCTTGTAACCTGTAAATTGGTATCCTTACATATCCAACACAATGAATATGGCTTGGGATGAGGTATGGTTTCCAGATTAAGTTTCTCAACTAAGTCTTCAGATATAAGGTTTTCTTGAGACCCACTATCAAATAGTGTATCAATTTTTGTATGTTTTGAGACAACCCTCGAATGAAACAATTCAATTCTAGTTTCTTCATTTGAGGTAGTAATGTAACAATTTGAAGTGATAGTGGTAGAAATGGAGTTATTATCTTTTATCCCCATGGCTGTGATTTTAGTTTCATCACTCGAATCAGACTCCAAATATTCTTGAGTGATTGCAGTTGTCCTTTCCTTCCCTTTGTTGTTGAATTTCTTTGGCTTCATCTCCGGATGAAGCTTCCAACAATGGTATTCATCGTGACCCTTCTTCGAACAATGCTTACATATTAGTTTCTCTCTTTCCTTTTTGATGGCTGCATTTTTCTTTCTTTTCTCTTTGAAACCCTTTCCTTTTTCTCCACCCTTAAATGGCTTCTTTTTACCCTCTTCTAGAATATTTTTCCCTCTTGCCTCAAGGTGAGTGGATTTCACGCAAACATCATCTAGACTAGTGGGATTGAACATAATGATAGTATGCCATAGGTCGCTATGTAAATCCCCTATATACTTCAACAACGTGTCTTGTGAATGCAAATAAATACCTAACATAAGAGCTCTTTTTCTAAATTATTGGGTGTAATCTTGCACACTTTGAACTTTAAGTTATATAAAGTTCCACCAATTCATGATGGCTTTTTTCATATATGCTAGAGGGTAAAGTTTTATTTTAATTGTAGCAATGAAATTAGACTAAGAGAGTGAGATCTTACCATGTTTTTAACTCTCATCTTGTGTCTTGGCTTCCTACCATACTAGTGTTGCACCCTCGAGTCTCAAGGAAGCTAGCTGAATATTTATATCATCATCTTGAAGGTTTTGAATGCTGCAATATACCTCCAACTGATGAGCCCAATTGTCAAGCTTCTCTGCATTCACTTACCCATTATACATAAGCAACTCAAATTAAATATCAATTTTTAACAATGGTTGTTTACTAATTCCTTTTGAGGTAGGTTAATGAGAATGAGTAAGGGTTGTAGCAATGGAAGAGGATGCAAATGAAGGTGAATATGGTGGTGAGGATTATGATGGAGTAGATGGTGGCCTATCACCATTTCCATTACCTCCTCCTCCTGGAGAACCCTCTCCTCTTGGAGGCTTGGAGCTTTCACCCTGCAACATTCTGTTCCTCTCTTCATAAAGGACCTTCACCATCTCTGTCATGTCAAAGAAAGCCTTCCTAAACGATTTCTCATCCTCTGACATTTTATCATTTCCTGCTTCATGAGACATGCTTAATGAAGCTTCTACTACAGTTGGAGGTGAATCTTGTGGTGGAGATTGTGGCAACTGTGCCCTCCTTCTCCTTGCGCCAACTAGAGAACCTCACCCACAAGCTTGCCTTCTTCTCTCTTGAGCTTCAACCTTGTAAGAATCTAAACACTTGCAAAACAATTAAATCCTCCTTGCACAAGTAAAACTAGTGCTCTGATACCAACTTGATTTGAATGGGAATATTAGTGTTTTCTGTGCTAAGATCCAATTTAGAATTTAAAGAAAGTGCCTGAGGATGATGAGGTTAATTGCAAGTCTAACATGAGTTTTTATGTGAATTTCATGAGCAAATTAACATAAAAAAAATTTCAACAACAACATCTAACATACATGAACATCACCATAAATAGTAACACAACAACACATGATGAAGGAGTTCACTCCGCATAGGCTATGTCTCGTTGGTCTAGCTTCCAATCGCTTGGCCCTCTTCTATTATGCTCAAAAGTATGATTACATGTGTTTATAATGCTCAAACAACTCTGAAACATGTTCCATCAGCTCCAAAATGCCCAAAAATGCCTGTGTAGCCTATTTATGCCTCAAATTTAGAAAATAACTGACTTAGCTATGAAATCCCGAAGTTTCTCAACTATTCACTCTACATTTTCCCCAAAACCCAACACCATCCTACAAATCTTCTTGGAATTCAGTTAACTGAGTGCCAATTTCACAAAAAACCAGGCGAAATTTTCAGAGCGCTTAAATGCCCAATAACACTTACAAATCGGATTTCAAACCATATCAACTATGGTTTAATATATATATATATATATATATATATATATATATATATATATATATATATATATATATATATATATATATATATATATATATATATATATATATATTAAAACCCACTGGTTAACTTAACCGTCAGATTCCACAACTTGGGTGGTCACATTGGCGGTCAGTGTAAATGCTGGTGGTTCCAGCTCCGACGGTTACGATAAACCTCGGTCTTCGCTTCCCTGGTCACAATGCATATCTCTGCCACAATTAAGTTTTGATGTTACTGTTATTGGGGGGGGGGTTGTGGGGCTAGCCTCCCGCCCATGGTCCCCGCCCCCTGCGTGGTGACCCCCAACCCTGTTAGGGTCCTATAATAATAGGGTTCATAAAATTTTGAATTGACTTTGATAAGCCTTGTAAATATGTACATACCTTGTTTTCTGCAAGTTGTTTTCCCATATTTTGAAAAAATGAAAAATAATAAAAAATCAAAAAGAGGGTAAAAGTCCTAAAAGAAAGATCAAAGGACTTAGAAAAATATAAACCCCAAAATAAAAGAAATAAGATCTGAAAGTGAGCAAATTCAAATGCCACTACTTTTACTTTTACTGTAAGAATAATGATTATGTGCAGAGCGTCAATAAATGCCATAATCCATGATCAGTTTAACAGTTTAATCTTAACTTTTCATGCTTTAAATTTCATGTTTAGATAGTGAATAAAGATTTGTCAAACAGTTTAAACTTGACAAATCAGTAGATAGGTAGAGAATAATGAGGAGCTCAACAGTTTAATCTGAGCCCTCAGATGAAATAAGGTAGAGTTAGATATATTATGCTTTGAAAGAAAATGTTTCAAGGTTGCAAGCCTGAATGCACTTGCAAAATGAAGAAAAAATGTTAGAAATAAAAGTTGGGTAGGTAGAAAGCAGTGGAGAAATCATGTAAATAATACATCATTGGGAAAAATCACTAATTTCCCCTCCCATATGAGTATTCAGTATTCTAAGCTATCAGTCAAATAGGCTTAGAGCATTTCTCTGACTTTTGTTGGGACCAGACCCAAGGTTCTATAACTGGTCAGTTAAAAATATTGAGTTCTTATGTTAAATCCACATTTATCCTCATTTACCCTTCATTCACACATTAAAACCCCTTTTTCCTAAGTAAAGACACATTCTTACTTAGTAAAATTGTAGCCCTAAAAAATAATTAACTTCATCCCTTCATAAGCATTCATAAAAACCCACAAAATTACATTTATCCTAAGTATTAGTGAAAGAAATATAGAGATGAGCTATGCTTGATTTTGTACCATACTTAGAGATAATAATATGTATTTTGTTTTATTACACTACCTTTTCATATTAACATTTAACATACTTTGATTAAATCCCTAAGAAATACCCTCCCTTATTTATTAATTTCATTATATTTAAATACCCCAAAAAAACCCACTATTATAAACTTTTGACCAAAGTCTATTATCCCATGTGTGTAAATAAAAAACCCAAATTATAAAGCCCTTTGGTCTAAAAGGTTATCATTATTCTATGTATCCCGCCCCTATATTTTTTAAACTATCCAAATAGTTAAAAACTATATAATATAACAATCGTGCCTGCATATTTTAAACATTTTACAAATGTTTTAAAATAAAACATTTCTAACCCGCCATATATTATAACAAGTCTAAGGCTTAAAAACCTTGTTTAAAGCACCTTTGTAAATGATGTTTTATCTTGCTGCTATGAATAAATAAACTCTCGCCGCTTATATTCATATAACCTATGGTTTAAATATATGTAAAACTTTTATTTTTAAACCATTACACTTATATAATTAAAGCCCGATCCCACCTTTGAATTCAAAGCAGCTCCCGAAACAATCCTGACCGTTCGCTTTCAACTCTCAGATCCGACAGTTGAAGGTTGACATCGCATAGAATAGATGCACGACCGCCCGATAGCCAAAGCCACGTGAAATGGGTGGTTTCCCATCGACCCCTGCCCTCCACATGGCCTCTCCTAATTGGATCGTGTGGGTTTTGTTTGAAACCACTTACCATTTGTTAGCCACACAATAACAACCGGTTTTTCGTCCATTCAAACTTCGAAACCGCCTCCTGCCAGACAAGACATGCATTCAATGAGATTCATACATTTTGATAAAACATTTCGTAAATGCGTTAATTCATGTATCTTTTGAGTTTAAACCATTGTTTCGCTTCCCCAACTGTATAAGCCTACTAAAGCCCCTGGTTTCCATTTTAAATGCCCAGAACCTTCGAATTCACCAAAAGAAGCCTGTAAAGACCGCTGAGGAGCCGCACCCGCTCCAGATGAACCACTGAAGTTATCAAATCAACTAGAAACTAAAGAAACCCTTTTAAAAAGCCAATACCTGCATTCAAACAGGTATTCTTCTTAGTTTTAAACCAGTAACTAAATTGAAAAACCCTTTTAAAGAAAGAGAAACATTTCAAAGTCAAGAGATTGAGTAATCAAATTGCCCAAAAGTCCTCGAAATAGGCCAAAATCTGGAAAATTTTTCCTAGGAACCCTAGTTGTCTGCTGCGCAATATTTTTAAGGAAATGTATCAATTTTTCACAGTTTAATGATCAATTTCAAGCTCTAAAAGGCCATAAATCCTCTGCAGGTGCCCTAATCTTTTGTAAATCCTTTTTCAACAGAGTTTAGCCCATTTTTCAGTAAAAAAAACTTAGAAAATCCCTATTTTCTGTTTTAAACCAGTTTTTAAAGCCTCGGAACTTATTTGAGAAACCTAATTGAGCATAAAATCCAAAAATACATTCTATTTTGCTAAATTTTCTCAATCAAACCTTTGTTATAGTAAAATTTCCTCTGCAAACAGTTTAAACTTGCAGAGGCCAATCAATATGCCTAAAAAACAGAGTGTAAGCAAGCCTGAAGGTTCTAAAACACCTAAATCTACTCTTTTCATGACTCCAAATACTACAATTTTAGTCAATCCATTACAACCTTCAGTTATTGATATTGAGCATATTCCCCTAGCTAATATTGACTACAAAATAGTTGAATTCAATCTGTTAGATATCCATAACTAGTGTTTTGAAAAATATTTAGATGATCATGAAGAAGTTCATATTTGGGAATCCAATCTACCCAAATATGTAGTCCCTCTGACTCACCCTTGTCAAGAAATTATCATATTATGTCACCAGTACTATATTCCTGAACAAAGAGCTATTGTGAATGAAAATAAAGAGGTCCTATTTACCATCACTGCAGAGTCAATAAACCAAATGTTGCAACTTCAACCAGACCCCCAAGTAGTACCTTTGTCTATTGAGGCCCTAACTAAGCTATACATTGTCTTAGAATTCCCTAAAAGGTTTATGATTTTTCTGACTTTCATGCCTCTACATGTTGAAATTCCCAAGTTAAATCCTCCATATTCAATTGCCAAATTCCCTGAAGGTTCAAGGCATGTAATCTCCATTCTTTCCTTCATACTTGGGTATTTCACTGATGAGCACACTGATGAGTCTATCTTGGGATTTTTGTCCACCTTTTCTCTAGGTCAACCACCTTCAATTATCTTTGACTGTGCTGGTTTCATTGCTGATAGTATTCACTATCAATTGACTAATTTACAGCTGGAAGGATATTCATATATACCTCCTATCTCTTCCACATGTTTCTTTTCTTCCAATCAAAGATCTTTCCAATTTCACTTGAAAAAATGGATATACAAGGAAAAACTTTTTCTGTTATCTTTTGGACATCCATACTCAAAAAATAAGGCACATATTTCAGTTATTCAGAGTTTGCAAAGTTGTTTTTACATCCAGTGACCACCATATTGACTAAAACAGAGCAGCCTAGAATAGGTGAGGAAATGAAGAAAATATTGCAGTTATCAGAACAAAACAAAGTAGGTGATGTGTATTTGTATGAGAAATTCACTTAAATTAGAGTTTTTGGTTCTAACTTGTTGCCTTACAAGTTACCCAAGCATCCATCAATGAGGATATTTTCCTTGGAGTACCTTAGGCATATCCTAAATTAAAATTCAATTAATTTCATGGCAGCCAAGAAGAAGACCCAATTTAAACTCAAAAATCAAATTGGGCCATTCATATGTAATCACAAAGATGCAGAAAAGGAAGCAGCAAGTCAACTACTGGAATATAAATTAGAAGAAAGTTTCCCATGGAATTATGATCCACAAGGGATCTTAAGTAAACTAAGGGTAAAATGTAAATTGACACCCTTTATCCATGAATCAAATCCATAAATAGAGAAGTTTGCTAATCAAATTGAGTGGGTTGAAAACACTTTAACAGAGGCAGTAAACCAAAGGAATACTAGTCACACTTTGGAAATTGCCAAAAATCCAGAGACATCCCTAAGAGAATCAAAGAAGAGGGAGCTTATACTGCAGAGACTACAATAGAAACAAATTTTAAGATCATTTACAACAAAAGGCCAAAATTGGATACAACAGCTAAAGGTAAAGTAACAATAGATGTTTAAGAAACAGAGCCCTTGAATACCAACACTGAACAACCAGAGACCAATGTATCCACTATAATCATCAGTGAGCCAAATCAGAATGAAGAACAACTAAATAATGAAGATACACAAATGATGGAAAGGCAACAAAGTATGGAGGCTTATTCCTCACATTCAGATGAGGAAAAAGATTTAGATATTAAGGAGAAATACAAAAAAATCAATTTGAAGAATGAGGAAATAAAAACTGAAATATATTATTAGTTCTTAAAGCAAAAGCCAGGTAATCAAAACATATTTCTATCAGCATTTGATTATTCAACTAAAAAAATTATTATGTCGGTATTACAGCCCACATTATCAGTGCCAAAGACAGTTGTTGACTATAAGAAAGTTGATATGGAAGTAGCTATAGACAAAATCCATGAATTAGATCAAATTGAGTTTCATAGGCAAACCTCATAGATTTTGTATTCCACAGTCACAACAAAAGCTATGAGTTCTCATAAGCTTCAAAATACCATCTCTAATATGCAATATCAAATGAAGATGGATAAAGCTTCATTATATTCAAAAGATCTAAGGATTAAAGGCTTAGAAGATTTAGTATTACAGGTAGGATATGATCCTACAAACATCAAAGTAGCAGAAGCATTAGTAGAAAAGAAAAATGAGGATATAGCTGCCTTGAGGAAACAGCTCAAAATTCCTCAAGGTGAGCATCCTCAAATAAAGGAAGTCTTACAGGATCAAAAGGAAACAGATGAAATGATGAGTTTAATACTTCAACTGACAACTCAAATTAAGGAAATGGAAGTAAAAATGGACCAACTTGTTGAAGAAAAGGAGACAGTAAAAGAGCCAGTGATTCCCATAGTCATCCCAGCCATCACTGCAGTAGTGCCTTCAACTTTAGGAGAAAATTTGGCACCCAAAGAGCCACTAGCCACTGCAGTGCTATTGACTTCTTCAACAACTTCAGCCACTGAATCCTCCACAACAACATTGCCACCTATAGATGAAAGCAATCAACTAGTGAAAGAAATGGAAGAGATGTCCTTGAAAACAAATGAAATTAAAAAATTGACAAAGATAATTGAAAATCTTGAGAAGACAAATAAATCAACTAAGATAGATGCTAAAATACATGAACAAAATGCCCACAAATTGAGTGAAGAGGTAAAGAAGCTCCAAAAAGAATTAACTCTCAAGGATCAGATATCATATATTAAAAATTACCTATGGAATAATTTAATTGAAGCCATCCATGATGTTTGGCCTTCAATTCAGGTAATTTTTAAGCAGAGAGAGTTATTATTGGCAGCCCAAGTAGAGATCCAAAAGACACAAGATGATTTATCTGATAAAACAGAACAAGCTGTAATATTAATAAATTTCCTCAACAACAAGAATAGACAGGAATTGGGAGAATTAAAAATCAATGACAAGACAGCAACTATCCTAGAAATTAGGAAAGTCACCACCAAAAGAAATTTGATGAGGCAGCTTGAAGAGAAATGTGAAGGTATGAATACTGCTATAACCGGATTCATGGTTAAATTCACCAATTTAAGGCAAAAGATACTTCCTGATATGATGGTTTAATGATAAGTTAATGCCTCAAAATGATTATGCCACAAGAAGATAAGAGAATATGCCAAGGAGCAGGTGAACAAGCCAATAGGTCAAGGCATTCCCACAGGAAAAGTATTGATGAAAAGTTTTGAAGATTTGTTTTATTTGCAGTATGAAATCAAGAACTTATTTGTCATCAAGCCCACATTTGCTAGGTACACTGAAGCTGATGATAATTTTAGGAAACTCAAAAATATTCAAATTCTTAAAAATGAGGATTGGAAAGCATTGACTGATTTACTATGAAGAATGAAAGACAAGAAAATGAAAAGAAAAAAATATGTTTGTTGATTTCATTGTCAAAACAGATTTTACAGCAGTAACGCAGTTTGACTGAAGGTTAAAGAGTATCCAAAATGAAAGAGTATCAATGAGAAAGAGTATCAGTGAAGGAATATTAGATTCAAAAAATATCTAAAGAGTCAGCAAAGAGGACACATAAGCAACCAGCTACTTCTTATCATAAAACAGTTTCTATTTCTTTTGAATAAAATAGGACAACTTGCTGATTTGTTGAGAAGCTGTCACTATTATTGTTGTAAGTTATTGTATTTTCCTCAATTAATTCCTAGAAGTCATCTGGGATATTTTGTAAAACATTATGTATAAATACTTCACTCTTTTGAAGTATTTGGTGTGGAATAAAATTGTTGGAGATTACTATAGATATTTTGTTGACTTGAAGGCTTTGGATTTCGATTTTGAGTAACAGACTGCATCAACTATTTGGCATCATACTTCAGGATCCCTGTGATAATTTATCTGGAGTGAAGTACTCTCTAAAACTTTTCATTGTTATCTTCTCTTGTTACATGCATACATCTGTGTTTTAATTATAAATCTAAATGTATAACTAAGAGTATTACTACAAGACATGTTAAAAGCACCATGTTTTTAACTAGTTATCATTTCTTTGTTTTCTTTTGATTTCCAGTGTAGGGAACACTTAATTTCTCCCTCTCCCATTTGACCTCTATCTTCTACTTCCCTTTTCCGGATCAAAGGATCCTTAAGTGCCCTTTATCCGGATCATACCATCTCAAAAACCAATTTTCCAACATCTCCAAGGGTTATCTATGTTGCCCTGAAGACATTTGACCTTTTAGGCCTTGATCCCAGTTCTGTTAGCTTGACTTAGACTCCATAGCCCAATGGATAAGTAGATTTCCCTCTATCTATCTCTCCAAGTGAAATTTTTCCACCAAATCCAACAAAACCAAACCAAAATTTCACTTTCATAGCTAGCCTAATATTCACAAATTAAAACAAAGTTAAACTTTAAAGAGAGAGCCCTCTCTGAACCCTAGGAAGGCTGGATCCTAGAGTTTGAAGTAGGTTTGTGGTTACCTCTAGTATTCTTTGACTAAAAACCAAAATCCCACAACTTAAGAATTTACTGGAGTGATAACATCCGCCACAGTGCAAACCACGTTATAACAAAACCAACTGAACATATGAAGAAATGAATGGGCACAATGGTAAAGGTTGTGCTCTGCACAGGTCGCGAGTTCGACTGTGACCCACTGCCCACCCAACATACTTAGAGCTACCACGGGTGGCCCCTGGTTGGGCCACGTGGCAGCTTGTGATTGGCCACCATGAAAACCCATAAGAATTTGCCAAATAAAAAGGAATGTATCCCAAGGCCGAGGAAAACCTTCGACCGGTCAACCCTATCTAGGAATGCCTAACAACTCGTACATACGTCGATCGATTTCCCGCATTTTTATAAAAAAAATATTTGCTTGTTTGACAAAGTGGACATAATGCATTTCTGGTCGGTTTTCCATGAAACGAGTTCTCCAGATTCAAAACGACAAGATATACGTGGTCGTTCAAGTTCCATGCCATTCCGACAACTTTCTTTCATTTTTTAGCATAATTTGGAGCACCGATCAATGGGAGCAAATCTGAAAATATCTAGTGGCCAAGTGTGAAGCCTATGGGAGTGAGTGAGAATCACCACATAGATCTTGTGGTTAGGAGCGACCGAGGTTTTTCATGGGAATTTCTCGATCCTCGTGTTTCTTAGCTAATTTTAATGTTATAGTGGTGTTCTTGATCATTGCGCTAAGTATGTCGAGTGTTCAGGATCCTCTAGAAGCTTCATCAAGATGTTAAATATTGATAGGATAGTGGAGTTACTTACAATTTGGTGAAGCCCCATTCAACCAAATTTGAAGCATGTGAAAATAATTTTTGAGTGGCCCATAACCTGTAGTATTTACTAAGCATTAGGGGAATTTTGAGGTCTAAAATGGGCCTCCTAAGGAAAATGTACAACTGTAAAATTCACTTTATGAGAACCAATCACATTTTAGGGGATGACATCATCCCTAATGGTTGAGGTGGAATTGCTTGAGTTAAAGGTACTTACTTGTCACATTCTCAATGGTGGATAAAAACTCATGGTTAATCATGGTAGTGCTCTAAATACTTTTAAATTCAAAGTAAAGTACTCATAATAAATGTCATTTCACATTTTTGAATAGAAATATATTATTGTCATTTCATAGTTCTTGAAAGAAACAATGCATATCCCTATACATTTATTATATTATATTATAATATATTATATTATTTTTATATAGTATATTAATTACATGTTATTGTACAATTTAAATAATATAAATTTTAGTTAATAACATATAATATAATTAAGAATTTATAAATTTATATTTATATTTTATTTTAAGTTATTTAAGTACAAAGGAAAAATGCATTAGTTGTTTAATGATAATGACTTTTTCTTGAAAAGCTCATTCTTATTTATAGTCACATCAATACAATTTTTTTATTAATTTTATTTTGGTACAACTTTTGAATTGAATTTAACTATGGTTACATGGATTTTGGTGCAAAAAGTGAATTGCAAATTTATAAATATTATTTTATTGGTTTAGCTATTATTTTATTATTTTCTTAGGAGGCCCATTTTAGACCTCAAAATTCCCCTAATGTGACTAAACTCAGGAAAATGATAAATAGACGAGAGTTTTGAGTCTATTTGGTTGGATGTTTTGAGAGTGTGAGAGTATGCTATTGTGGGAAAATTGTGAGTGAGTATATATTGTTGTAGCTACTCACATTATATTGCAGAGATATTTTAGAATTGTGTATGGAGAATTCAAAGATGATTAGTGAGAATAAATCAGAGATAGAGTTGGCAAGAAAATTCATAATTTGTGTGTTGTTTGTGACAAAAAAAATGGGAGGTTGTGTTTGAGAGCATTATTTTGGTGTGAGAAGAGGTGAAGAAATTCCCTCCTCCGGGTCATGATTCAGATTTTATGTGTAGATTGATGGTGTTGTTGGGTTGCTCATGTTAAGCAAATTAAGAGCTGAGTATGAAACATTTATGAAATGTGGTTCGCGTGGAGGAAGTGAAGGCGTGGGGGCTTCATAGTTTATAGTGATTTGGAGAATTCAGTAGTAGGAGGATTTTTATCCATCCAATAGGAGTTGGACAATCTAATGGTAGTTGGGCGAGGATCATTGGTTGTGGGAGCTTCCAACGGTTAGATTTCCGTAGATCTGTTTGGAATTTTTTTTTTCGAATTGGTAGATGCCAACATGCTGTAGAGGAAGCCAAGTATTTTGGCTTATGGGTGTAAGCTAATCCATGTACAATTTGTTCAACAAATAATAAAATAATTAACCAACACAACAACAACAAGGTGGTTTTCTCTTGAAAGGGTTTCCACCAGAAATACTTGTGTTCTATGTGTGCATGCTTGTGTTTCTCATGGTTATTTTTCATGATTGTTATGATTTGAGTTTATTACTGCTTACATATTGTGATGAGCTAATGTTGTGAATGTGAATGGATAATTGACATTGTGGCAAAAGTTTAAATTGGTAAAATTTTATATGAAGTCCATCACTACAGATTCACCCCCCTTCTCAGTAGTGAATATATTTCCAACAGAGGTGGGAGAAATCTCACCGATCCATAAGACATCGCAACTAGCTAGGGCGTAAATTTACATTAGATGACACCTCCATGCCTACAATAATTCAAAACCCTAAGGAAACATATCATCGCCATCGCCTCCCATATATATATATATATATGAGTCTCATCCCATTCCAATAAGATGAACACATTTTATTTTATCTTTAGTATCACACATATTATGTAGTTTTATTTGCATACATTTTATTTGATCGTGAATAATTGAGTTGTGTTATTCTTTAAATTGTGTTTCACAGAGAGTTATTATGGAGCTCATAACTTTTCTGATTTTTGACTTTTATTAAAGTATGAGATCTAAAATACGTGTCTCCTTTACATTCTTATGGAATTATGGAATTAATTGCATGAAATCATTGGAAGTTATCTCAAATGAACTATTATTTTTCTTTCTACCCTATAGTATTGATTTGATTATTTCTTTATTTTGCCTTGATGAATGGCCATGACGAAATGGATGAATTGATCTATGCTATTTTTTCTAATTAAAATCATTTCTCTACTTTTTGGATGTTACTTCCTAGTTCACTCTTAGGCATTTATGTTCTGAATGGATACATTTATTTTTTTGGATGAATTTTTTTTTATTATTTGAGTGAGAAAGAAGAACCACCTCTATAAAAATGTAGGGGTTTTCATATATCCCTTGAGTTTAATTCTCTTTTAATGTTATTAGTTTTGGGGAACAAAAATACTTCATTAAAATAATGTTGGACCTTGATATTAATAATGAATAAATTTTAAAGATATACTTTCTTATGAATTGGTTCATGGAATTAGACAAGGAAAATAAATTTATTCAATTGTAGGAATTTTACATGTATTTTTATCAAATTAGGAGGATGACTATGATTTACATAACTTTAATGAAGTTTTGATGAGGGCTTAATAGAGAACAAATTTTTATCTCTTGCATCGTTTTCTCGTAATATTTCAAATTTAGAAGATATTTTTTCTTGTGATGAAGACATATGATCAATGAGTAGTTTTCTTTTCCAAATTTAAAAATCTATTGCTTCATCTTATCTGAAGATGAATTTTTTAAAGATGAACCCTCGAATGAAGAATTGTTGGTTCCTTCATGTAATAAAGAAAAGGGGTTTAATTTGTCATAGTTAGGATATGGATTATTGAGATTTATATGGGACTCTAATTGTTACACTAAAATTTGTCACCATGACATTTAGCTGTCTATATGGGTTTATTATTACGTATATTATGCTCCCTTAGAGGTCTAAAACCATAAAGTTCCTAAACCAAGTCTTGGAATTTGAACAAAGCTCATTTAAAACCCTAAAAGCCTAAATCTGCACTTTTCCTAGTTCTTACCTGCGGTACTGCGATTTCTTTCTCTATAACTTGCGGCACATCCCACACGTTCTGCTTATTAAAATTGCGGACCCTCATAAAAGGTAAAATAAAATAAAAAGTAAGTTCTAGAAGCCCAACTGTTCGAATATTCTCCCATCTGGAGACTTCTAGAAGCGTAATCAGGTCGAGCTTCACCTCTTCATTCATGAACCTATATCTCTTCATTAATGGAGATTATCCCTTGGTATTTGGAGCTAAAATCCCTTTATGAGAGGACTTTATCCCCCTCTTTATGGAACTGAAACCTCCTTCACTCTCCTATAAATTGAACTCATGTTTCAGTCTCAAGGGTAGATTGGTAGACTTGGGTGGATTAGAAAATTGCTGAAGAAATCACTCTCTATACTTGGCATCATTGGTATGAGAACGATCACATACCCATATCCATAGTTTTATGCTAGTTCAGAGAGGAGAAGGCTTGTCAAACCGAAGGAAAACGACTGTTCAGGACCCCGGAAGAACCTGTATGACATCAAGGCGACAAGGTTGTAAGGTTATTTCTTATTATACAAATTAATACAAATGGATTCTATTTTCTCATTAAATTATTCATGTATTTATTTGAGTAATTTAATTATTGGATTCCCTGATCACTGAGATAGATTAGTGTTTTCTGAATTATGATATCTTGTAGGTGCTTTTAATCCTTTTTTCCGTCCTTAATTGCAGGTCTCACATGCTGAAGTGACCTCTTTTGGAGCGACTGGATATAAAGATTATAGCTAGCGTTGGACTTTAGGTGGGAGCATCTCCTCTTACTTAGTTAATTAATAATTCTGAATCATAATGGTCTAGAGAAAATGGTTTACATTTGGTTTTTTGTTTCTAGACATCCTTAGGATACTAGGGAGATCGTTCTTGTTCGCAAGAAGGATTTTATCCGCATAACAAGATGGCGACTCTGTTGGGGAATATATGAACTTAGTTTTCCTTTTTGTTTTTCAATTTGAATTTTGAAGAGTCTTCTGATTTTAATTAGTTTAAAACTGGGTTGGGTAGATAACTTGCCAAAATCCCTGAAAAGTAAATCTGAATTTTTATTTTTTCTATGTTTTTCCTGGCCTCCGCAATTTTTATTTAAAGACAGTGCGGTAGCCTCCGCATTTTTTAGTTCATAATAGTGCGGTACCACACTGTTCTCCATTGAAACCTGCAGACTTGTGGAAAATTTCTGAAAAATAAAAAAGTCTCTTTTTAGGAGCCAGATAAACAGATTCTCTGTGTTTACCCCAACTTGTCTTGACTGTCAAAATCTTATTTGTGAATTTCGTTTCAACCACTTTTGTGTCAGTCTCCATTAAGTTAATTGGGTGTTTTGAGTCTATTTTTGAGAAAATCTTAATTTGATTTCCTTTGGTCATTACTTAGAGGTTTGTCTTAGTCTCTTTACAATTTTGCATCTTTTTTTTTTTGCAAAAAAATTTCCCCCTCATTCGCCCGCGCGGGGGGGGGGGGGCGGCTAAATTGTGTCTGAGTGTTAATCGCTTTTTAGTGTTTTTGTTTTTTGAACTTTGGATTTCTCACCCAATTTTCTTTACTTACACTTGATTAGTTCTTTAGATTACATTGGAATCATCTTGTGTCTGAGAATTCTTTTTCATAGATCACATTTGCATAATTAGAATTCTCATTTTCAGAATATGAACGAAAAATGTGCATAGATTACATTTGCATACTTTTCAAGTGAATTGTGCATAGATTACAACTGCATAGTTTACATTATGGAAAAATCAATCGTAGATTTAGATCACTTTCTTTGATTTGAATTTACATGTTTTTATGCTTGTTTTAAAAAACATAAAAATAAAAATTGGAATTGATTAGCATTGGTTTTTCTTGATAAAATTATTGCATTAGAGAATTTTTTATATTTTCTCTTATTTATCAATTCTTGCATTTTTGGAAGTGAATGGAACCTTTTTCCTTACTTTAATTAGGATTCATCGAATTGAAAAGATTACATTATCATATTCGATTGCATTCAATTTTGGGTCAGGTCATAACACCATTGGTTTCATATCCATTTACCCTTTGAGTAATAACATCCAAATAACATAACACTTAATTAAAATTCATCTAGAAATTTTTACATTTCCTAGGGCTCTTTTCACCAATTTAGCTTAGGCTAGTGCTTTGGAATAGGTTGTAGTTAACTTTCCAAAGCAACTAAACAAACAAAGTAGCATCTTGCAGTAAGGAAAAATTCCAATTGTTGCAATTGTGCTCCGAGAAGCTATTCTTAAAAGAGTCAAGCACGAGATCATGTCAGAACAAGTGAAGTAATCATACCTATCTCATTGGGAAAGATAGCAGATGTGCACGTACTAAAAATGGTAAACCTCGGATAGACCATTGTCGAGGAGCCTGGGATCACTTGTTGGTAAACCTTGGATTATGTCAAGGAACCTTCAAGGGGATTGAGCTAGTTACTCTGCCCTTGCATGTATAGCGGGTCGTAGACTGTTCCCCTAGGTATATTTGTTACAATTGGTGACCTTAGTGGCTATTAACTTTATGATTCTTTCCCAAGATGACGGTGGAGGGGAGGTCCCACTATACCTGGAGCAGACGTTGACTACACTCACTTGGACTTTCTGGAGGGTGCACTTCACTTTGAGATGGCATAGTGGAGGTACTTGCACCAGACTGTTTCATTAAGCAGGTTGTCAGGCCCTAACTGTTCCGACCACTAGTTTTCCACATTAATTTTTGCGACGTTGGATTTCATCACCAACTAGTGTTTTTATTGTGGAAAAATATTGTTTGTGTGTGGTTTGATAGTTTTGATAACGCGTGTTCATTTGTTTGTTTTTACTTTTTAGAGACCTTAGGTGTGAATTGTGAATTGTAAATATTTTAAAATTCTTAATAAAATTCACTAAAGTTGAATATAATGGCAACTGTTCTAGAATTTATCAACCAATGAACCCCTCTTAACGAGAATCCTAGTACATTTCCTTGCTTTGGAAATGTTGGTCTTCCTTATATGACTACATTTTCATTACCTGGATTTACCATAGGTTTATCGATATGGTTATTTTCGACTTTGTTGGCCCCTAATACTCAAATTGTCCCCCCTCAATCAGATGCTTCACCTCAACAGAGTTCACCATCTCAACATCACCAACTTCATGTTGATCATTTACCTTCTTCGCCCAACATATCTTCCTCCCTTTCTTCATCTTCACTTGGTAAAATCCTTGATGCTAGTAACCAGATGGCTAAGAAGAAGAAGAAAGGGAAGAAGAAGAAGAAACAAGATAAGAAAGAAGACAACCAACCAACTATGGTTATAAGTGTTAGTAGTGTTGAGGAGACCTCCAACATGCATCATAAACCAAAATAGCCTTACAAGCTTTGTAAGGGTGACCACTTCCTTATCAATTGTCCTGGTATTCATAAGGTCTTGGAAGTATGGTCAGCAAGATCTCATCAACTTACTGTTGATTCATCAACCAGTGATTGTCAGGTTGTTGGGAAAAAGGGTAAAGTTAGATTTCCTTGTAGGTTATGCAAAGGGAGTCATCAAACTCACATTTTCCCTCACATGGATGAAGCCTAAAAATTGCTGGAAAGCCTTACTGTTCCACAACAACAACTTCCAACTGGTTACCGTAAAGTTTCTCCCAACATATTTTCAACTGATGAAGTGATTGATCTAATTCCAAATACAGTCAATCCCACTCTTCCATTAACAAGTGAAACTGATATCACTCAGGTTGATGATCCATTAGTTGATCAAGTGCTTGAATTTATTTCACATTCGGTCAATCCCACTCTCCCTGTAGAGAGTGAAATTCATACTGCTCAGGTTCTTCTTGTGACATCAGATTTTTCTATGCATGGGGGAATTTCACCTTTCCCTACATAACCCCCTCCAAGTACGGAGGTCTTTTCCTTTGATTGGAATAGATTGACAAAACCTCGTATTCCTTCCTCCATCCCTTTCCAAATCATTGTGAAGGCTTGTGGTAAGAATGTGCGTCACACGAATATAGATGAAGGTGCTTCTGTTAGTATTTTATCCTCAACTGCTTGGCAAGCTTTGGGTTCCCCTCAGCTTGTGCCTGTTACACAGAATATGTCAGCTTTTAACAGAACCATTAGTGAAACTTTATGGATCCTTCCTAAGTTTCCTATTACCTTGGAAGGTAAAACTGTCTGTATTGATCTTATGGTAGTCCGAGAATCCTTGGATTTCAATTTTCTCCTTGGGCGAGACTATTTCCATGCAATGAAAGCTATCGTATCAACACTCTTTCGTGTGATGTCTTTCCCTCACAATGGAAACATTGTGACTATTAACCAGCTTTCATTCGTTAGTCTTGATTCGACTACCAATAATCCGACACCCCTAAATTTTTTGGAAGTGGTACCTACCCCACCACAGGTTAATTATGTGGCAACAAGTCCCATATTTTTAGTTACCAATGCAAGCGAGCCTCTCACTGTTTGCTCGAATTATTTTGACTTAGATCTAGTAATTGACATGGAAAACCACATGGGATTATTTGAATGCGATGTTCTTATCCCTATTGAGTCCCTTGACATGTGTTTCTTCTAGAGAATTGTTCTTCCATCTGATGAGGACCTCTTGGAAGCCATGATCAAGGTGTGTCCCTTGACATGTGTTTCTTCCAGTTAGAAGCCATGATAGGGATCCCATGAGGATAGTTTCTTTTCCTATTCCAACCTCGTTAAAAAATGAAACGGGTTCCCACAAGGATGGTTCTTTTACTGTGTCAACCTTGTTAAAAAATGAAACTTATATGAGGAGAGTTCATTTTGCTATGTCAACCTCGTTAAAAAATGAATCAGTGGGTTATGCGGATAGTTCCTGTTACTGCGTCAACCTCGTTAAAAAATGAAACAGGTTCCTGTGAGGATGGTTCTTTTCCTGTTTCAACCTCGTTAAAAAATGAAATAGGTCCCTTTGAGGATAGTTCCTGTTACTGTGTCAACCTCATTAAAAAATGAAACAGATACCTATGAGGATAGTTCTTTTACTGTGTCAACCTCGTTAAACAATGAAGCAGATACCTATGAGGATAGTCATTTTACTATGTCAACCTCGTTAAAAAATAAACAAACCCTTGTGAGGATAGTTCATTTTACTGTGTCAACCTCGTTAAAAAATGAAACAGGTTCCTGTGAGGATGGTTATTTTCCTGTGTCAACCTCGTTAAAAAATGAAATAGGTCCCTTTGAGGATAGTTCCTGTTACTGTGTCAACCTCATTAAAAAATGAAATAGATACCTATGAGGATAGTTCTTTTATTGTGTCAACCTCGTTAAAAAATGAAATAAATACCTATGAGGATAGTTCTTTTACTATGTCAACCTCGTTAAAAAATGAAACAGACCCTTGTGAGGATAGTTCCTTTTACTGTGTCAACCTCGTTAAAAATGAAACATATACCATGATCATAGTTCTTTTACTGTGTCAAGCTCGTTAAAAAATGAAACAAATCCTTTCTTAATTGAGTCGAGTCTTTGATTAGATCTCTTAAATTTCAAGTCGAGTCTTTCATCTAATCTCATAAATGAACCTTCATTCCATCCACCTATGAACCATTAATCTACTTAGGTGAATGAAATGAAGCTTGGGGGGCATATTCTCTAGCAAGTTATGCTTGGGGGGCATTAAAACCATTCTCAAGCACAATTTTCTCTTTGTTTCAAGCTTGTGTAAAAATGAAACAAACCACTCTCAAGCATAGTTTTCCTACGTTTCAAGCTTGTGTAAAAATGAAACCACTCTCAAGCATAGTTTTCCTATGTTTCAAGCTTGTGTAAAAATGAAACCACTCTCAAGCATAGTTTTCCTACATTTCAAGTTTTTGTAAAAATGAAACCCTCTCAAGCATAATTTTTCCTATGTTTCAAGCTTGTATAAAAATGAAACCTATCTTGAGTCCATTTCGGTTATTATTTTCAAGACTCATTAAACTCATGAAAATCTCGAGATTATTTTGCTATCTTTCATTCTCGTAAAACACATGAAAAGCTGAGTTCTTTCTGTCTTTTCTTGCTCGTAAGTTAAATTGACAGTCAGCCAATTGCGTACACTTTTATCACTTTTTAGAGCTCTTGAAAATTACGAAAAAGAGAAACTCTGAAGTTCTCTTTTAAGCCCTTTTTAGACTCTCTAAACATGAAAATATCGCCGAGTACTTGACTATTTGAACTCGTTAAAGGAAATGAACAATCGTCCTTTCAGTATATGTTTACCCCTCTTCTGGACTGAAATGGACTATTTACGAAAAATGTATACGTTGACTAATCATGGTCACTAGAGTTCTCTCTTGTATTATTTTATCATTTTTCAGGCTTGAGAGACTAAATTTACGAAAAAGTACAACCATGGAGTTTTCTTATGTTTTTTATTCTAACTCTCTAAAATTAAAAAACATCGAGTTTCTCCTATATTGGACTTGTTAAAATTTAATAGTAAAGGACCCATCGATTACAAACAGGAACAAACCACTCCTTCTTAGGGTTCGATTTTAATACTAAGTTGGAATTATCTGAAGGATGAGCTTACACAAAAAGCAAATGTTATCCTCTTCAAGCTTGTCAAAAATAAAGTGGTACTTGCCAGAAATGGTGGGGGAAAAAGAGAGAAAATGAATCCACTTGTCACACTTTGTTTCGAAAAGTAGTATACCACTCTTAAACACGACACATTTGTCACACACATATGGGTTGGGAAAATCCTTTGTCTAAAAGTTAATCAAACCACATTGAAAGTCTTCAGCTGGTTTCTAGGTATTAGCTTTAGGTAAATTATCACCAAACCATTTTCACTGTTGTTATGTGTTCAAGGGACAGTTAAAATAAACCATTCATTTCAAACATTTGTTTCCATTCGTGTTGACCATCCCTGAGTCAGTCCTTGCAAATATTTCTTTAAAACTTGATATAATGGTTTCGTGTCGTAGGATTTCCTATCACATATCACTTTCTATCAACGACAACTCATTATCTAGAAATTTGATCTAGAACCCTATGAGTACCTTGGGATCTGCATGCCCTAATGGCAGGTTTCTCGCCTTCAACGACAGGTTGCAATATTGGCTTTTGATCGAATGATTCTATGAAGTGTTCGACTTCAAATCATTAATTCACACTTCATAGATTGTATTGAGTACTTTGAGAGCCATTGCTATTATTGGTGGTTTCTCTCACACTTGTTAACAATTCAGATCATTGACTGGTAATCAAGTGGTTTCTACCATGTTCGACATCGATACAATCAATCACATGGATAGAATCGTACTAGTTCGGGAAGCGGAAATCAAGACCCTGGATCTAGTTTCTACCATCCAGGCTGCGAGGAGTTTTATTATTCATGATACAGTAGACTACTTATGACAGATGGTTGCGTCCATGCTGTGTCTACTGTTGATGTAATTCTAAAATCATTTCTGTATTAGAACATGTAGTTAGTTTTTATCTGAGTATGGGAATGCTTATCTCAGCGATGATATATATATATATATATGTTTGCATTGAATGTTTTTACAGGTTTCGACCAGTATGTCTGCAACTCAATCCTTAGAATGATAAAGCACTTCACTCTTCATAACTACTTCAGACTTCGCGCTTTAAGGGGAAATCTGTTACACTAAAATTTGTCACAATGGCATTTAGCTATCTATATGGGTTCATCATTACCTATATTATGCTTCCTTAGAGGTCCAAAACCATAATGTTCCTAAACCAAGTCTTGGAATTTGAGAAAAGCTCATTTAAAACCCTAAAAGCCTAACTCCGCACTTTTCCTAGTTCTTACCTTCGGTACCGTGGTTTCTTGTTGTATAACTTGCGGCATATCCCGCACGTTCTGCTTATTAAAATTCCAAATGTAAACTTAGAACTTGGTTGTTTTGAGGTTAATTTATAAATAAATCATACTCTCTTTACTTGGCATCATCGGCATGAGAATGATCACATACTCCTGTCAATAGATTCATGCTAGTTCAGAGAGGCGAAGGCTTGTCAAACCGATGGAAAACGACTGTTCAGGACCCCGGAAGAACCTGTATGACATTAAGGCGACAAGGTTGTAAGGTTACCTTTTATCATACAAGTTAATACAAATGGATTCTATTTTCTCATGAAGTTGTTCATGTATCTATTGAGTAATTTAATTCTTGGATTCCTTGATCACTAAGATAGATTAGTGTCTCTGAATTATTATATCTTGCAGGTGCTTTTAATCCTTTTTCCTATCTTTGAATGCAGATCTTAAATGTTGAATTGACCTCTGTTGAAGCGACTGGATTGAAGATTACAACAAGCATTGGAATTTAGGTAGGAACATCTCCTCTTACTTAGCTAATTAATAATTCTGAATCACAAATGATCTAGAGAAAATGGTTTGCATTTGGTCATTTGTTTCTAGATATCCTTAGAGTACTAGGGAGATCGTTCTTGTCTGCAAGAAGGATTTTATCCGCATAACACTCATCTATGATACTGACGGAGAAAATTATAAATATGAAAACATAGAAATATTTGTCCTTGAGCAACCTAATACTTGGGAGGTAAAATTATGTTGATTGTGTGCATCTTGGAAAACCATGCTTAGTAGGTGCATAATCAAAATTTTATAAAAGTGATTTATAGACAAGCTTATCTATGTATGATTCAATTTTGTTTTCAATTTTAAAGGATGTCGTGACATTTATGAAAGTGCTATAATTTTCTTGTCATATACATCTTCAAATTTGTGTGACGTGCATATGATTTTTCAATTGAAAGTTATGTTTTATGTGCTATAAATTGTATGGAAAAGCTAGATATTTTATTTATATTTTATGATGGTCATTTCTATCCATTAAATTGTGATTATGTTAGGTCCCTATATTACTAGTGTAGTCCCTTATTGTTGTAACCCCCTTGTTGTTATTATTGTACCCTTGTAACCCCCATATTGTTATTATTATGCCCTTAAATTATTATTGTTAGGTCGGCTAGGATCACATTGTGGCCCCACTAGGATTACATTATGGCCCTATGGACTCCTATATATAGAAAGGAGGTTTTGTAATTTGAATCATCCAAGAATTGTTCATTCATGTCATGTATTGGAGGTTGCCCCCTCAAAGTGGATTATTTCTAAGGCGTTGATATCTCTTTTCTTCTCTTTTTGGAGTTCGTTTCACAACATTTTGTATCAGAGCTTTGGATTCTAGGGTTTCCGCTGCTCCAAACTAGTCATCGTGGAATTTTCGCTATAATTTCTTTTCTACGAAGGTTCAAAAGCTAAAATTTTTAGAGTGTGAAGTCGAATTCCTGAGGAACATCATTGCAACATTTTAGAGCTTGGTTCGCAATATTTTCGGAGATATGATCTGTGGAAGTTAGGGCTTTTTGCAGGCTCTTAAATTTAACCTAAACAGGTCATCCCGATATTTTCGCTATAACGTTTTTTCTACGAAGATTCAGAAGCTGAAATTTTTGGAGAGCGAAGCCGAAATCCTGAGGAAAATCGTCGCAATATTTCAGAGCTTGGTTCGCAATATCTTCGGAGATATGAGATGTGGAAGTTAGGTATTTTTCAGGCTCCCGAATTTCATCTCAAAGAGGTTATCATGGTAAAATCTTCATAACTCTCTCTCTGAGCATCAGATTGGAATGATGTAAAAAGTGGTTGCAAGTACACGAAATGTAGTTTCCCGTCTATCAATTTCAGAGCCAAAGGAGGAAACGGGAAGGCGTGGAAAGTCGTACAATTTCGCTCTACTGAACTAATCCATAATTGGGTCATTATGTGAGATTGGACATATATTTGTCTTGAAGAATTCAAATCAGGTCAGACCTGTGACATTTGAAAGAAGCTTTAGAGGGCTACTACAAGGCCGAATTTTAGATATTTAGGATCCGAAATTATATAGATAATTCAATTTCAATATAGAGCTTTTCAAAAGCAAGTAAAAGGTGTGTATTTTTTTTCCCGAATTGCGTAAGTCTTGTTTGAAGAATCAAGTTGAATTGATTCCAAGGGAATATTATAGAATATATATCAGTATTGGATTCTAAAATGGCCCCTAAAAAGAATTCAACACCCATTAAGCCTTTAGAAGGCTCTACTATGACTCATGAAGACGAAGAATGGCAACATGACATATCAAAATTACAAGAGCAAGTGCAAAAAAATTTGTTCTCGCAAAGAGAAACAAAAAATGACATGGAAATTTTGAAGAAAGGCATGGAATCTAAGATGGATGGTTTGAAGAAAGGCGTGGAATCTAAGATGGATGGTTTGAATAATGTGAATGGAATTCGAAGATAGACATGGAATCTAAGATAGATGTGCAGGAAGTTGGCATGGAATCTAAGATAGATGACATGAAAGCTAAGATCGATGAGAAAATGGAAAACATGAAGAATGATCTTACAGCAGACATGGAAGGTTTGACAAAGTTGATACAAGAAATGTTTCCTAATGGTGAAAATATAGTAGAGGAAACTCATGATGAGAACAAAATAAATGTTAATCATGATTTCATAGAATCTAATGTTGGCGGGAAGAACCAGCATATTCCAAAAATGGATATGAGGAAGTTTGATGGAAATGATCATGTAACATGGATACTACAGATGGAGCAATATTTTGATCTTCATAATGTGCAAAACACACCAAAGGTACGCATTACAACTTTACATTTAGAACAAAATACATTTGTATGGTATCGATGGCTTTGCTGCCATAAAAAAATTGTCACTTGGTCAATTTTTACGGAGGAAATGATAGCACATTATGAGGATACAAAGAGAAACACCTTCTTTAGCCAATTGATAAATCTCAAACAAAATGGTTTAGTGGGGGAGCACATTGAGGACTTCCAAAAATTGAATATAAGGGTTACTGACATTCCAGAGGAACACAGGATTGATATATTCATAGGTACTTTAAAGGATAACATCCAACATGAAGTTCACGTTTTAGAACCTGATTCATTGGAGAAGGCATTCAAGTTGGCAAAAAAATTTGAATGTTAAATTATGGCGACAAGGAAGCCTACCACTCACTTCTATAAAGAGGGAAATGTTGCTACTCCTAGATTTCCACAACCTACAAGGTTGAAACCACAACAATTGGAAGAAAAAAGAGAAAAAGGGCTTTGCTACAGTTGTGATAGAAAATACACTAAAGGTCATAAGTGTGCTGAGAAGAAATTATTTTACATATATTATGAAGAGGAGGAAGAAAATGAACAAGAAGAGGATATACACCAGGAACCAACCCAAGAAGAGGAAGAATGAGTCCGACCATATCGTGTAATGCATTAAGGTAGAATTACCACTCCTCAAACTTCTAAGATATTATTGTATCAAGAAGAAAAAGGTAATAGTGTCATTGATTCAAAGAAATTTACACTATGATGTTCATTGTAAGGAAGCAAGGAATTGAATTGTTTCCTATACCCAAACACTACGAATGTCAAGTGATGGTTGCAAATGGAGGAACTATAAATTTCTCTAGAAAATTCCATAATATCAAGCTAACCATGGGGGAATATGTATTGAATATTCCAACGCTTTCCATTCCTAAGGGAGGTGCTGATGTTGTACTAGGAGTACAATGGTTACAATCTTTGGGAATGGTAGCTTTTAATTTTCAAGAAATTTTCTTGAAATTTTTTCAGAAGGAAAGGAAGTCGAATTACAAGGTATTGCAGGGAAGCCAAGAAAGATAATAAGCTCTAATGCTATTACAAAATTTCTAAAGAAAGAACAATGAGGCGTAATTGCACAATTATGCTCACTAGAAGTTCCAACATCAAAATCATCTATTTCGTATCTCCAAAAAGTATTGGACAATCATTCCAAGGTGTTTAAAACTCCCAAAGGACTCCCACCTATTCTTGATCATGATCATGTTATTCATTTTATTCCAGGAAGTGTTCCACCAAAAAGCAGGCCTTACAGATATCCTTATGTCCAAAAGAGAAAAATTGACTGTATCATTTTGGAAATGTTAGAGGTTGGTATAATTCAACCTAGTCAAAGTTGTTTCTCTGCTCCAATAGTATTGGTGCACAAGAAGGATGAATCATGGCGTATTTTTTTGGATTATAGAGAGCTCAATAAGGTCACTATTAAAGATAAATTTCCCATTCCAGTGATCGATGAATTATTGGATGAATTACGTCGAGAAATTTATTTTACCAAGATGGATCTTCGATTAGGATATCATCAAATTAGAATGAAGATTAAAGATATTCCGAAACAACATTTCGAACCTCATATGGCTATGAAATTTTTGTCATTTATTTGGCTCATCACAATGCATATTCTACATTTGGCACAAGGATTTTACTTTCAAACCCTTCCTTAGGAAAATTGTGCTAGTATTTTTTGATGATATACTAATCTACGTAGGTCTTGGACTACCCATGTTCAACATGTTACTGTGGTGTCAAACATTATGCAGAGAAACAATTATATGAAAAAATGACAAATGTTTCTTTGAGATTACAAGAGGTGGAATATCTCAATATATCAAGATTCACGAGGGTGTTAAGGTAGACCCTAACAAAATTAAAGCTATTAAGGAATGGAAAGTCCCCACAACCATAGAGCAGTTGCGAGGATTTCTCTGGGTAATAGGGTATTATCGCAAGTTTGTTAAGAATTATGGGAGAATAACAACACCTCTAACAACATTATTGAATAAATATGAATTTTCATGGACTACTGAAGCAACGAAGGCCTTTGAACATCTTAAAGAGGCAATATGCCTAGCACCAGCCTTAGCTACGCTAGACTTCACAAAAACCTTTATTGTGGAATGTGATGCCCAAGGGAATGGAATTGGTGTTGTTTTAATGCACGAAGGAAGACTCATTTCTTTTGAAATTCATCCAATCAAAGGAAAGTATTTACAAACCTATTTATGAGAAGGAAATGTTAGCAATATCGTATACTAAAAAAATGGAGAATTTGATTTTAACAGAAGACATTAAGGTAAAAACTGATCATGATAGTCTTAAACACTTTTGGAACAAAGCATGTCTTCAAGAAGAGCAAGAAAAATGGGTCACAAAGATGTTGGGTTAGTGACTTTTAGCTAATTCCACAAACAAGGGAAGCTAAATGTTGCTGCGTATGCACTCTCTCAAGAAAGAATGAAGAGGGTAAAAACATTACTTTATGCTATTTCTATTATCCAACCTGATTGGATAATCGAAGCAATAGATGAATGATGGAAGAAGCGATCGAAGAGAAGGGACACTACCTCAAAAGTTGCAGCAAGATCCTAGTACATCTGATACATTTAGTTGGAAAAATGATTCCTTATGGTACAAAGATCGCTTACATATTTGTAAGAATTCCCAACTAAAATAAAAGACTCTTTTGGAATTGCACACTTCTCCTTTGGGAGGAT
This sequence comes from Pinus albicaulis, assembly GCA_034641835.2. Taxonomy (NCBI): domain Eukaryota; kingdom Viridiplantae; phylum Streptophyta; class Pinopsida; order Pinales; family Pinaceae; genus Pinus; species Pinus albicaulis. The sequence continues at coordinate 1,477,815,260 of CM076577.1, forward strand.
ACTTAAGACTTTTAAAAACTTACCACTGGGTGAAGAAAGGCTTTTTTTGGGATGGCCTTAAATCCGATATTCAAAATTTTGTGGTGGAATTTTTGGTTTGCCAGCAGAATAAAGTTGAGACAATTAAGACCCCGAGTCTTCTACAACCTTTATCCATTCCCAATACTGCGATGATTTAAAATGGATTTTATCATAAAGCTACTTGGTCCACAGATATGGTTACAAATTGTCAAAATATCGTACTATGTAAGTATACAAATTGGAGTCCTTATTTTCAATGAAAGTGCATCCAATTTTCCATGTTTCATGCTTAAAGAAGGTTATAGGTGAAAATTCCTCTTACCAAAGAATATTTCAGAATCTCTGATGAGGGAAGGAAAATCATATTGTTCTTAATGTCACGTAAAACAAGAACTTGGATGTACTATTTTTTTAATTGATCAATTTCTGGTGAGTATTCATTCAAGTAGTTAACTTACCATCAGAAGACTTACATGGAGGGATAAAAATTTATATGTAATAATTCCAAGAGGCTATCACATTGAGGACAACACTTTTTTAAAGTAGGGCAGCAGGGTCCCTATATTACTAGTATAGTCCCTTATTGTTGTAACCCCCTTATTGTTATTATTGTACCCTTGTAACCCCCATATTGTTATTATTGTGCCCTTAAATTATTATTGTTAGGTCGGCTAGGATTACATTGTGGCCCCATGGACTCCTATATATAGAAAGGAGATTTTGTAGTTTGAATCATCCAAGAATTGTTCATTCATGTAATGTATTGGAGGTTGCCCCCTTGAAGTGGCTTATTTATGAGGCATTGATATATCTTTTCTTCTCTTTTTGGAGCTGGTTTCACAACATATTATAATTTTGTTGTCAAATCTAAAATTTCCTCTCATAATTCATTCTTTTTTTTTCCAGGGAAAAATCGCAAATCTCATTAATTTAAGGAAAACTACATGTTGTATCATCTGCATATAGAGTTATGCATATATGTATTATGGTCCAACCATCAATCCATATCTATTCAAAGTAAAAACATAGAAATATAAATATTTACATGATAATGGGCATAGAAAAATAAATAACAATCCATCATAAGTAGTCAGAGTTTCTAAAAAAAAGAAAAGAATGGCATCTGATGGTCATATAGAAAGATCATCCGTCCCATCAACATCAAAATATTCAATAAAGGGTTTGTGATAATATTGGTACTGCTGTTGTTCTTGTTGTTCATATATCAACCTTTTACCCCATGGTAGTTGCTTGTGGCTTCTTTGGAAAGGCTGTCAGAAACCTCTTTCCTTTCCCTGTAAATATGTGAGCATATAATAAAATCAAACCGTGATTTTAAAGTGATAACCTCATTGACTAAACCTTTAACTGTGTGCACATGACAATGAGCAACATTGTTGATCCAATTAATAACAATTTTTGAGTCCCCAAAAATTTGTAGCCCGTTGCAATTTTTCTCAAGTGAAAAAATGAGTAGGAGTCTGACACTGTTTAATTTCGAATAGTTGTTTGTGCCCTAACCTAATCCCATTTTGAGCTTGTAAAAATGACTATATGAGATGTATAAGATTGCGCCTCCACCATATCCTTCAATTCTGGCCGCCCCATCAAAATAAGCCCAAGGATATGATTTTTCAATGGTTTTAGGGATGATGAGCTTGGTCTGTGACTTGGGGACATCCTCAGGGATCATGAGGTATAGGGTAGCAATGGTGTTGCATATGGTGTTCTAGTGTGTATGGGAGTCCTAGAAGATGATTTTGTTGTAGGAAAGCGAGGTGCCCCAACATAAAAGTATGGGAAGGTTCCTGATTTTCTTTGTTGGTGCCGAGTTCCACGGGAAGTTCTGCCATGCCATGATGAGCATGTATCCTTTACATCTGATGCTGATGTCGAACATGTTATCACTCTGCCAGATTCCCAAGGCTAAAGAAGGAATCCCAACAGAGGTAACAACAAACCAAGCTTTTGACTTGGTAGCTAGGCCTACCAAGTCAGAGAGGGCTCTCTCCAAAAGGTCAAAACCAAGAGGGCTGTAGGTTTTTAGGGTTTTAAGCGAGATATTGAGTGCATGGGTTGTTTTTATTTGATTTGGTTGGGTTATCACTGGATGAAGAAATTAGGTCAACGAAGCTAGGTTAGGGAAAATGAGATAGGGTTGCAGGGATCAATGGGGCAAGGTAGGCATAAGGCTTATCACTTAAAGATGAATGTGATGAGATGGTTTTGAGACTGATGAGAAGCTAGGAAGAGCATAGGAGATGTATTCTTCCTAAATAGGGGAAAATGGACAAACTATGATCAATTTCCCAAAACAGAGCATGAGCAAGCATGTTTTCTGCCTATCTTACTTGAAAGAGATCATACCATAGAGATGTAATGAACATGAATAAAACACATTATAACACATGAAAATGAAGAAAAAACAAAGATAAACATCATACCACAAGTATCCCAAAAAATAGCGGCAACTCCTCTTTATTAGCTGGAAAAACTGAGTATAATAGTTCCTTGATCAATATGCAAACATACAAACTGATTCCAACCCTTGCTTAGTGTGAAAAAAGGGGCTAAATAGACATCAAAACGAGATTCACTCATCCTCAGGGGTCGAATCCATGAGGTGAGGAAGAGATCCACTAATTTCTGAACTGAAAGATGAAGTGTAGGATGGTCCAAGTGACTCACTCCTCATTACATTCAAACTGATTCATTTTGACTAAAGGATAACTTTACTTAATGAATCTACCCCTAGGTAACTTATCCTTGACATAATTACATTTACCATGATGAATTAAATTAATAGAAATATTATTTTTTGAGATAAAACTAAAATTTCTAGTGAAAAACCAAAAAGATCAACAAACTGTCATATGCGCCATTTTCCTGTCATATGCGCAATGCCTTAAGGCTATGCTCCCTCCATATTAAAGGCAACTTTTGACTGACCTACAGGTGTCAAAATCAGGCCCAAGATGGGTTGTTGGAAACCTTTTCAAGTCCTCTTTCCGAATATGCCTCCATCTCTCAAAATTATGCTTATTTGGCCCTTCAAAATTTCAATCTCCCAAGATTGCTATGTGCACAGCGCCTATGCAAAAATATGGGCAGAAACATGATTTTTTGGTGGTTTTTTTCCCTTTTAACTGACTAGTTTGCCTCAAAACCATAGAAAATGTTCAAGCTACATGTCTTCATCATTTCGAACCCAATGGTGGTGACCTTTTTCCCAAAAAATTTCCTTATCATTTTCACAGCGCCTAAGGCGCTGTGCATATGATAGTCAAACTGTGTAAACATTCTGAATTTTCTAGAAAACTTGGCTTCCAAGAAGGAGACATATCTCACTAACCATGATGATTTTTGCAAAAATTAGAGAGGTTTTTGTTATTAGGCATGTTGGGAACAAAACCCTCCTCCGGTTTCTCCAAAATTCATTTTTGTTGGGCCACAATATGCTCTGTAAAATGGTGTCTCAAACAGGATTTTGCACAGGCAGAAAAATATGCTTTGAAGATGTGAATGGATCTCTCATTCTGTAATACCTGTCTAAAAATTGACATAGGTTTTTGTACTTTGATATCATAGGAACAAAAATCTCCTCCAGTTTCCAAAAATTCATTTTTTTTCGCCAAAATATGTTCTGCAAAAATGGGACCAAACAGGACATTTCTGGAAAATGTGCTTTCGAAGAGTTTTTCAAAATTTCCCAAATTTTCTTCAAATTTCCTCAAAATTGCTTCAACATTACTTCATGGAGACTTGATATGGTATGATATGATATCATGGATGCATCAATGAGAAAATCTAACTTACCCTTCTTTTTTTGCTTGATTAGGGTTCGTAGGTCTGGACCAATTCACATAAATCAAAGCAGCCCACATGTTTGAAACATGTCACTGCCATTGGAGAAACCAAGAGTTCCCTAGTTCTGGTAGGTCCAAGTCTGAGTTCTCTTCCCCCTTTATGTGGCCTTCTCACCTTTGTTTCCTCTCCTTCAATGAATGGGAAGTATAACCTTCTGCTATCTGAGTGTTAACTGTAAATTCCTCAATCATGAGAAATTCTTACTCAATCTCTGGCATACTATCTCTCTTAGGATCATAGTCCTTCCATTCATATTCTAAATGATCTTTGAACAAAAAACATTCTTCAAGATTGTTAAAAATGATAGCCCTATATTTTTCATGAAAGAAAACAATATCTATTAGCTGATCTCCTTGCAGAAAATAATCATCACAAATTGGTTTACTCACAACAACTTCCTATATGGCTTCATTAGTCTCATGACTATCACCATTAAAACCCAGACTTTCCTTTTCAATAATGGAAGATGCTTCACTCACACATTCTTGACTGTGTGAACACTGTAAGAGCTGAAAATATACATTCGCTTGGGTTGTAACATGATTTTTCAGGATGTTGTACATATTCCCCTCCCCTCCATTTAAATTTTGACCACCAGTTCCCTTTGGATCTGTTCAAAATATATTTCGTGGTCAAAAACCTCCATGTCACTCTCGTCGCCACCTTTTTCGCCCAAAAATACATTGTGCAAAGTTAAAACCCACATTTTAAAGTTTATCAGGCCTAGCCCCCAAAGGTTTTAGCTTCCTGTGTTTCGGTTCCCATATGACTCGAGCGCCAAACCTTATGCCAAGAGGAAAGGGGGCTTAACAATGAACGTGTTGCGGGCGCAATAGTAACCGTCAGATCAAAACCAATCGACGGCCCACAATTAAATCCTCCGTAGAGGTCCCCGCGCCTGAAAAACCGGTTGTATTGTTCCGCACCGCTTACCCCAGGCTGGTGGTATTACCCTTTGGACCGGCGATTCCATAGATCATATGCCGCGTGTCCTCAGTACGGGCATGAAACCACTTTTCTACCGCGTGTTAATCATCAGCCAACGGATGCGCAGCAGAATCATCATCCACTGTCCGATCCTGTGAGCCCGATCCAATGGTTATAAATCGCCGGATCTGCGCGTGCTTTAACCCATGATTCATCGCACCCCCGGCCCGCCTTTTGATGGCCCCCGACTCGTTTTGATCGTCGATCTCGTTTTTCATCGTGTGGCTCAGATCATCAGTCTGATTGCCCGCTAGTCAAGTCCTCCGCCACGTCATTCCTCCACCCATCCTTTGTGCATCCATGTGTCATACTCTCGTTTGTCCGTGTCATTCTCCCCCTCCATATATATATATATATACATATGTGTGTGTTTTTCATTCATTTTCATTGTTTTATTTTGCCACCACGCCCAAACCATTTTACGTGGAAAATTCGCGCTCCGTCTGTTTAATCAAAGCCTCCATTGTTTCTCCTCCACCACCCTGTGAATTCCTGTCATCTGTCCGTGTCTGCGACGTCATCACCATCTCCGCCTCCACGCCCCTTCCTTCTGAGTCTGGTTTTTCTAATGTATTTATGGGTTTTGCCGGTTTCAAGACGATAAGAAGGTGCTTTAATTTGTTGCCTCTGTTGCAGAGGTTAAGAGCATGTCAAAGGACGACATTCTGCTGGCGAAATTTAAGAATGAAGCCGAGGGTAGTTGTATGACATAATCATCCATAAAGAAAGCGAAGATATGAATCAACAGAACCCTCCAGAGAAAATCAAGGGACACAGAACCCTACATTAAAAATCCGATGTTTAAATTCAAGGTTAGAGGTCCGAGGGCACTTTGCTTAATTACAAATAATCTCAAGATCTTACGGCAGCAGATTTTTCCTCAGCGAATGGCAGAACATTGTATATTTTATTATTTGTGTCTTGTTCATGAGGAGATTTTCCTCCTCAGCATTTATTTATGGAGGTGAATTGTAAAGTACAGTCATTTATAGTTAGTCATTCACAGTGTGGGCGCGAATGTTTTCTGCCATTTCATTCAAATTGAGTCATTAAATGTGCTCCATCTACCTCCTTCTCCAGGATTCTCTATCCTTTCTATAAAAACCCAGAAATAAGACATTAGAAGGGTTCCAGATTTCTATCAGCAAACTGTGCAGCGAAAAGGATTTTGTATACATCTTGTAATACTTCTGTGTGAAGGCTCAGAGCCCGTAGGGTCTCCGTGAGGAGGAGTTATAACTGTAATGAGGATTCTGGTCTTTGGTATTTCACAGTATGTAATTTCCTTTTATGTGTTAATACAATATCCCATTTCATGCTATTTATCTTCTTGTATCATGTTCTAGAATGCGAGTGGCTCACTAGTTTGCAGTAAGGATTCATCTTAGTTGATGCCCTTTCTGGGATTAGTCAAGCGCTTTAAATAGGCCTAGTCATGATATACTGTTCCATGTTCATCTCTTCCATATTTTCTGCTATATCAGTTGTTTTAGGAGGGTGCTTTTAAAATTCCAGGATTGTGTATGGATTCTTGAATCGGCAAGCCCATACATGGTTTTGTTGTATATCTGGGTATCAGTCTAATGTCAACTGGTATTTTCTCACTATTTATATCACTGCATCCACTCTTTGATATTTGATTTCTGTGGCATATTATCTGAATTGGCCCTCTTTACAGTAAGCTGTCTCTTAACTGTCTGGTGCCTTTGTATTGGAGTTTTGCATGATGTTCTTACACTATTCTTATCTTTGTAACAGCTTCTGAGAGAGATTGGCCCCATTTGAACTAATTCCCTTGTTTAACAAGAGATAGTAAGAGAGCTTTTGGACTGACAACCCAAGCTATATATTGAGCTCCTTGCTATATTAAGATGTCCTAGGCACTGGTCTATGGCAACTCTAGACTGTCTCTAGGGGTGACAAAATTGTCCACAACATCTTTCTTGTGCCGTTGCCGGGGATCGAATTTAAGAATATCAGTTTCCCTGGGCCTCAACAAATTGTTTTCACTCTCTAATCAGGTGAGCACGGAGAGTTGAAGAGTTGCGTATCTCTCACCTTGGCGACTCCACTGTTCCTCATTTGATAAATTTATTGGTAGTCCTGGCTTCTCGTAAGCCACATTTGAGGTCAGATACATCCCAATCAAAGACACGTTACGTGTCTGACCCAGAGAAGATCATTCACAAAAGAGTCTGGAAGGAAAGGAAGTCAGTTCGTGCTGAAAACCCTGAATATTTCGTTGAAAATTATCCGCCCTCTTCTTCTCAAGAGATCAGAACAGAAAATACCGAATATTACTTAGAAACTCCACGTAGAGGAAGTGCCTGGATTGAAGAGGATTTCCATCCTACTCCCGAGGCTGAGGAAATTAAAGAAGTTACAGAAGTAGCTGCTGTTAATCGTGAACTATTCCCAGCTACGCCTCAGGCCTCCATACAATATATTCCCATTGTCATTCATACTCCACTTCCTCCTACTCCTCTCCCTTCATTTGTATCTCAGACTTTTGCACAACCCCTACCTCTTCCAATGGCTAATGTTCCTGCTTTTATATTGAACAAATATGCTCCACTGGCCTTACCTCAAGTGCTGAATGATATGCCACAGGATTATTTAAACATTCTGCCAAGATTTAATGGTGAAAATGAAGTTGATGCTCAGAAACATCTTGAGACTTTCTGCTCTTTTGCAGAAAACTTAAATGTTGAACATTTGGATGTGGTCTTAAGATTATTCGTGCAATCTCTGGAGGGTGAAGCCAGAAAATGGTTCAAGACATTGGGGAACTGTTCGGTAACCACTTGGGACGAGATGGAAAATACTTTTCTCAGAAAGTGGGGAGAAAAGAAAGATTATGGTCAGTGTCTTACTGAATTTAATACTTTGAAGAAGAAGCAAAATGAAGGGGTATCAGAGTTTATAAAACGATTCAACAAGTTATATTTGAGCCTGCCTCCTGAAATGAAGCCCCATGAAGCAGCCGCTAAGATAGTTTTTATAGCAGCCTTTGATTTTGATTTTGGATTCTCATCGAGGGAAAGAAAACCTGCCACTTTGGACGATGCTCAGTCAGATTCTCTGGAGTTAGAAGCAAACTTTGCCTCCACTGGGAAATTAAAGGGAAAAGTCGAGCAGGATACTAGGAGGAGAGGTAAAGAAGAAGTTTCCTCCTCTAATCAGGAAAAGGATTCAGATAAAATGGATGAAATAAGAAAAATGATAAAGAAGATGGTCAAGCTTGAGTTGGAAGCTAAAAATGCAGCTCCTAAGAATTTCTATAATGCTCCAAACAGAGGATACAATCCCCAGTACAGAAGACCCCCATTGCAGATATTGCCTAGAGAAGCAAAGGAACAACAAGAACAGGTACCACATCCCTTGTACCTGGAAGGTCCAGCAGATGACTCCACTGAAGATGCTGCTTATGGATTAGAAGATTCAAATCTTGCCTTTTCGAACAATGATGATGTAGAATGCCCATTGCAAGAAGAAGACGAGGAAGCAAAGATTGACCATTATTGTAAGCAATTCGCTGATTTCATGCAAGCCCAGTTCAATGTAAAGTATGATCTTAGATCTTCAAGGAAGAGGACCCGAGCTCAAGAATAAGAAGAGGAGCCACCTCAGGAAGAAGGACCTGCTCAGAAGGAATCAACAACAAAGAGAAACATAGAAAAAGGTAAGAGTCTTCTAAATGCTCCCTTGCAGTCTAATGATCAGATTCCTTCTTCTTCAAAAATAGTCGGTCCTCCAAATGCTGAAATAGTGTCAAAAGAAATTAAATCTTCAGCTGAAAATAAAGAGTTAAAAGAAACTGTGATAGAAAAGCCCCCTCCTACCTTTAATCTGCAAAAATAACTTGAGAAAATTAAGATTCCAGTCCCCCTGACTGAACTATTAAAACAACCTGTATATCAGTCTCAAGTTACTTCCTTCATACTTCCTCCTGAAATACCAATCGTGCCTGATAGTTTAAACCTTCAGGAAGAAAGACCCATGGTAGTCTTTGGCCCACATGTCGAGGAGATAGACCCTTCTACTCCTCCTTTTTATGTGTCCCTAGTTATTCATGATCTGCTGTTACACAATTGTATGTTAGATTCTGGGTCTTCCCATAATCTTATGCCTCTGTCTATCATGGAACAACTAGGACTGCAAATTACAAGACCATACAAAGACCTATATTCATTTGATTCTAAAAGAGTTAAATGCTTGGGAATGATTAAAGATTTAGTGGTCAATTTGGCCCAAATTCCAGCAAAGAGTATGGTCATGGACATTGTAGTTGCTGATATCCCAGCCCGCTTTGGCATGCTACTGTCAAGGTCATGGGGTACAAAAATTGGTGCGTCAATAAAATTGGATTTAACATATGCTACAGTCCCAGTCTTTGGAGGTCAGGAAAGGAGGTTATACATGGAGACTAGATTTGTTAAAATGGTAACTAAGGCTGACTTCTCAGAGAATTCCCCAGTTTATAACAAAGAGGGAGACTTCTCATGTTTAATGTTAGAAGAAAATCAAAATTATGCTCATGAGCCCCTTTTTGGTCAAATCCAAGCTGAGCAGCCTAAAGAGGACCAGGAATCAGAAATCTGGACTTTGCATTTTGATGGAGCAAATTCAAGAGAAGGAAATGGAGCTGGGGTGTTACTAATCTCTCCTGCAGGAAAATGGGTGCCACTGTCCTTTAAATTGGAATATGAGGCTACCAATAATGTAGCTGAATATGAAGCACTATTATTGGGACTGCAGACAGCTAGAAACATGGGCATCCAAAGTCTAAAAGTCATGGGAGAATCTGAGCTGGTGGTAAGACAGATCAGAAATAAATATCAAACCAAGCATCCTCGGCTGAGAGCATATAGAAACGAAGTATGGGACATGATAGAAAATTTCCTCTTGGCATTTAACATACAGTTCATGCCCCGGGAGCAGAAAAAAATAACATATTCTCTTGCTGTAGCTGCCAGTACATTCCGTCCTCCTCAGAATCCACTTTTAAGATATGAAGTGGAGGTATGTTACAGGCCATCTATCCCAGATAATATTAAGCACTGGCAGGTATTTGAAGATGATGAACAGATGAAGAGATTCATGGAGACAGTGGGAGAATTTTCTAATATGGAGATTGATGACAATGAAGAAGAGGAAGCTGAAAATATTGCAGAAAACAGATGGGAAGAGAAGATAGCAGACAACAGAGTGCTGCAGCTGAAAGTAAATTTTATACCTAGAGGTCTGGTGCCTCTAGAAAGATTATTTAACAAAGATGATATCCCAAGGCAGCCAAACAAAGTGGTAGAAGAAGATCAAGTAGAAGATTTAAATCTGGGTACTTATGCTGATCCCAAAATTGTGAAACTATCTAAAAGAATCCCAGAAGAATACAAAGAAAAATATTTGAAGTTGTTTCAATCTTATAAAGATGTATTTGCATGGTCCTATCAGGACCTAAAAACTTTTGATGTTAATATAATGCGGCATAAAATTCCTTTGAGGGAAGATGCAAAGCCTTATAAGTAGAAGCTCAGACAAATAAATCCTCTGCTGCTTCCCTCTATTGAAAAAGAAATCAAGAAGCTACTGAAGGCCAAAATAATTGTACCATTGAGATACTCAGAATGGGTGGCAAACCTTGTTCCTGTTCGAAAGAAAAATGGAGAAATAAGGCTGTGTGTGGATTTCAGAAATTTAAACAGAGCATCTCTAAAAGATAATTATCCGCTGCCTAAGATGGACCACATCCTGCAGAAAGTGGTGGGAGCATCCAGAATGTCAATGATGGATGGATTTTCTGGTTATAATCAGGTAGCTGTTTTTCCAGAAGACCAAAAGAAAACTGCATTTACAACACCATGGGGAACATTCATGTATGCCAGGATGCCATTTGGATTAATTAATGCAGGAGCTACTTTTCAGAGGGCAATGGACATAGCCTTTGTTGGGGAGTGGGACAAGTTTTTGGTGGTATATCTTGATGATATCACAGTGTTTTCAAAGAATGACGATGAGCATATTGAGCATTTAAGAAGAACTTTTGAAAAATGCAGAAGGTATGGCCTTTCTCTCAATCCTCAAAAATCTTTATTTGCATTAGATGAGGGAAAACTCTTAGGACACATTGTAACTAAAGATGGTGTAAAAATAGACCCTAAGAGAGTTGAAGTAATAAACAGTATTCCTTTACCTAGGAATAAGAAGGAAGTACAGGTGTTTTTAGGTCGAATAAATTTTTTGAGAAGGTTTATTCCTAACTATGCTGAGATAGTTAGGCATATAACTAATATGTTGAAAAAGGACAATGAAGTGAAATGGTCCCAGGAGTCTAGAGATGCATTCACCAGGATAAAACAGGCATTTGCTGAAGCTCCTGTGTTAGCTGGGACAGATTATGCAAAGCCGTTTATGATCTTTTCATTTGCCTCACCTCATACAATAGCTGGAGTATTACTGCAGAAAAATGAAGAGGGGTATGAACAGCCTATAGCTTTCTTCATTCAAGTGCTTTATGATGCTAAATTAAAATATAATATATTGGAGAAGCAGGCATATGCCTTGGTAAATTCCCTTAAAGCTTTTAGAATATATGTTTTGCAATCTCACATTACTGCATATGTTCCCACAGCAGTTGTCAAGGACATTCTTGTTCAGGGGGATAGCGAAGGAAAAAGAGGAAGATGGATTGCAAAAATACAGGAGTATGATTTGGACATAAGGCCTACTAAGCTGATTAAAGGACAGGGACTGGCCAAAATGTTATCTGAATCAAATCATCAAGCCTTGGGCATTAATTTATCCATGATAGAAAATGAAGAATCCGAGAAAGGAGAAGAACAGCAAGGACTAGAGATGGCCACTCAAAAGATACATATGAAATATCTAACTAGTCCTTGGTATAAAGAAATAGTTGAATATATTTTAACACTTAGCTGTCCTCCAAGTTGTGATAAGATAAAATACAGAGCTGTAAGGATGAAATCCCAGAAATACATAGTTGCTAATGGACAACTATATTGGAGAGACCCTTCAGGTTTATTACTGTTATGCCTCACAGAAAATGAAGTGGAGAATATAATGACAGAATTTCATGAAGGAATTTGTGGAGGACATTACAGCTGGAGGGCTACAACTCATAAAATCCTGAAGGCTGGTTTTTACTGGCCAAAATTGTATACAGATGCTTTTGCTTGGGTCAGAGCATGTGACAAGTGCCAAAGATTTGCAGGAAGATAGAAATTAGCAGCTTTTCCCTTGATTCCTATTCATGTGAATGAACCATTTCAGAAATGGGGATTAGATTTTATAGGAGAAATACATCCCCCATCAAGTGGCCAATATAAATGGATACTAACAGCCACAGATTATTTCACGAAATGGGTGGAAGCCATACCTACTAGAAATGCTACAGATGCTGTGATAATGAGGTTTATAGAGGAAAATATCATATCTAGGTTTGGCTGTCCTGCTAGAATTGTAACTGACAATGCACAAGCTTTCAAGTCTGCCAGGTTTGTAAATTTCTGCCAACGGTATAACATCATACTGACTCACTCCACAGCTTACTACCCACAGGGAAATGGCTTAGCAGAGTCTTCTAATAAAACCCTGGTGAGGGCCTTGAAGAAAACAATAAGTGAAAATCAGAAGAATTGGGACTCCCAATTAAAATTCGCTCTATGGGAAAATAGGATAACCAGCAAGAGAGCAACAGGGAAATCCCCTTATGAATTAGTATATGGTCGAGCAGCCGTGTTTCCCGTGCAATTGGCATTGCCGGTAGCACGTTTTATGCAGGAAAATCAAGAAGAACTAGATGACATGGTCAGGATGATTAATCAACTGGTAGAATTGGAGGAAACACGGAACCAGGTGAATCAGAGATTGATAGAATATTAGGAGAAAATGAAGAATGTATTTGATCAGCATGCGAAAGATAGGAAATTTCAAATTGGAGACCTGGTTCTTAGGTGGGATGTTCGAAGAGCAGAAAAGGGAAAGCATGCTAAATTTGATCCGCTGTGGTTCGGTCCATTCAAAATTGTGAATCAAGGAAGAAATAATACTTTCATGTTAGAAAACCTACAGGGTGATATGCTAGATGCCCCTGTGAATGGCCAATTCCTCAAGCCATACTTTCAGTTCTGATCCAGGCTGGGAATGCCTGATTGTATTATATTGTATATAAGTGGTTTTAGTTTTTATTTTCATAAAAAGAAGGATGCTGGCAAATTATCAGAAGAAACGCAGAGAAATTAACAAAAAGGATGTACATACATAAATCTTCAGCGGTCTGCAGGTTCTCAACATGTCCGAGGACGACCATGCCGCCCCCAGATGGAGCCGATGTTGTACATATTCCCCCCCCCTCCATTTAAATTTTGACCACCAGTTCCCTTTGGATCTGTTCAAAATATCTTTCGTGGTCAAAAACCTCCATGTCACGCCCGTCACCACCTTTTTCGCCCAAAAATACATTGTGCAAAGTTAAAACCCACATTTTAAAGTTTATCGGGCCTAGCCCCCAAAGGTTTTAGCTTCCTGTGTTTTGGTTCCCATATGAATCGAGCGCCAAACCTTATGCCAAGAGGAAAGGGGGCTTAACAATGAACGTGTTGCGGGCGCAATAGTAACCGTCAGATCAAAACCAATCGACGGCCCACAATTAAATCCTCCGTAGAGGTCCCCGCGCCTGAAAAACCGGTTGTATTGTTTCGCACCGCTTACCCCAGGCTGGTGGTATTACCCTTTGGACCGGCGATTCCATAGATCATATGCCGCATGTCCTCAGTATGGGCATGAAACCACTTTTCTCCCGCGCGTTAATCATCAGCCAACGGATGCGCAGCGGAATCATCATCCACTGTCCGATCCTGTGAGCCCGATCCAATGGTTATAAATCGCCGGATCTGTGCGTGCTTTAACCCATGATTCATCGCACCCCCGGCCCGCCTTTTGATGGCCCTCGACTCGTTTTGATCGTCGATCTCGTTTTTCATCGTGTGGCTCAGATCATTAGTCTGACTGCCCGTTGGTCAAGTCCTCCGCCACGTCATTCCTCCACCTGTCCTTCGTGCATCCATGTGTCATACTCTCGTGTGTCCGTGTCATTCTCCCCCGCCATATATATATACATATGTGTGTGTTTTTCATTCATTTTCATTGTTTTATTCCGCCGCCACGCCCAAACCATTTTACGTGGAAAATTCGCGCTCCGTATGTTTAATCAAAGCCTCCATTGTTTCTCCTCCACCACCTTGTGAATTCCTGTCATCTGTCCGTGCCTGCGACGTCATCACCATCTCCGCCTCCACGCCCCTTACTTCTGAGTCTGGTTTTTCTAATGTATTTATGGGTTTTGTAGGTTTCAAGACGATAAGAAGGTGCTTTAATTTTTTGCCTCTGTTGCAGAGGTTAAGAGCATGTCAAAGGACGACATTCTGCTGGCGAAATTTAAGAATGAAGCCGAGGGTAGTTGTATGACATAATCATCCATAAAGAAAGCGAAGATATGAATCAACAGAACCCTCCAGAGAAAATCAAGGGACACAGAACCCTGCATTAAAAATACGATGTTTAAATTCAAGGTTAGAGGTCCGAGGGCACTTTGCTTAATTACAAATAATCTCAAGATCTTACGGCATTAGATTTTTCCTCAGCGAATGGCAGAACATTGTATATTTTATTATTTGTGTCTTGTTCATGAGGAGATTTTCCTCCTCAGCATTTATTTCTGGAGGTGAATTGTAAAGTACAGTCATTTATAGTTAGTCATTCACAGTGTGGGCGCGAATGTTTTCCGCCATTTCATTCAAATTGAGTCATTAAATGTGCTCCATCTACCTCCTTCTCTAGGATTCTCTATCCTTTCTATAAAAACCCAGAAATAAGACATTAGAAGGGTTCCAGATTTCTATCAGCAAACTGTGCAGCGAAAAGGCTTTTGTATACATCTTGTAATACTTCTGTGTGAAGGCTCAGAGCCCGTAGGGTCTCAGTGAGGAGGATTTATAACTGTAATGAGGATTCTGGTCTTTGGTATTTCACAGTATGTAATTTCCTTTTATGTGTTAATACAATATCCCATTTCATGCTATTTATCTTCTTGTATCATGTTCTAGAATGCGAGTGGCTCACTAGTTTGCAGTAAGGATTCATCTTAGTTGATGCCCTTTCTGGGATTAGTCAAGCACTTTAAATAGGCCTAGTCATGATATACTGTTCCATGTTCATCTCTTCCATATTTTCTGCTATATCAGTTGTTTTAGGAGGGTGCTTTTAAAATTCCAGGATTGTGTATGGATTCTTGAATCGGCAAGCCCATACATGGTTTTGTTGTATATCTGGGTATCAGTCTAATGTCAACTGGTATTTTCTCACTATTTCTATCACTGCATCCACTCTTTGATATTTGATTTCTGTGGCATATTATCTGAACTGGCCCTCTTTACAGTAAGTTGTCTCTTAACTGTCTGGTGCCTTTGTATTGGAGTTTTGCATGATGTTCTTACACTATTCTTATCTTTGTATCAGCTTCTGAGAGAGATTGGTCCCATTTGAACTAATTCCCTTGTTTAACAAGAGATAGTAAGAGAGCTTTTGGACTGACAACCCAAGATATATATTGAGCTCCTTGCTATATTAAGATGTCCTAGGCACTGGTCTATGGCAACTCTAGACTGTCTCTAGGGGTGACAAAATTGTCCACAACACAGGAGATGATCTATTTCATCTCCAAAAAAAAGAGAAAACTGAGTTTTAAAGCAATTTACATTGATTTGGTGATTTTCATTTTCAGGATTGGGAGTTGGAACTTCTCTTTCTTGGTCCTAGTTTGTCTCATCTAAGGAGGTAGCTACTGATTCTTTCTGGCGATGTAAAGGATCAAGGATCTATTTATCCAAGGAGGAAACTACTGATTCTTGTTGGGAAGAAAAATCATGAATGGATTCTATGATCTCATCATCTAGACACTCTTCATTTCAATACAAATTTTCAAGAAACTTAGTGAAATTATCAGAGATCTGACAACAACTATTAATAATGGATAAGGAAGAATAAGATATTTGATAACGTTGAAATAAAACTGAATGAAATTCCTTTAGAGAATATAAACTAGCAGATGGTAGAATCTCATACCATGATCTCACTTTTTCCGCCAAGGTAGCCACAAACATCTTCATCAAACAATCTTCAGGAAACTCAATCTTTAGTCTGTGAATATGCAAATGAAATTTGACCAAATGCAAACTAGCATCTTCACCGTCCTGACCCTTAAACTTTGACAGTCCTGATTGCCAATCTATACGAGGAATATGGTTCAGAAAACAAAGAATATGAGCTCGATTCATAGGAGCATACCTTCAAGCAATAAAATCCATTTTGACAATAGTGATTTCACCAAGAATTTTTTTAGATTATTGGTTCTTGAAAAGTGGAGTCGTCATGAAAATCATGAACCTTGGGATTCTTTGACACTGGAGTCACTAGGTGAATGATGCATAACCTTTGTGTGCTTGATCGTTGTTCACCATCAACAATTAGATTTGATCTTTGTCATTCTTTCCCAGGGAATATTTGATCTTTCGTTCCCCGAGAACGACACTAGAATGTTATCAATCCTCCAGATTCCTATGGCTGAATAAGGAATCCCAACAGAGGTAACCACATACCAAGATTTTGAATTGGTAGGTAGCCCTACCAATTTGGAGAGGGCTCTCTCCAAAAGGTCACAGCCAAGAGGCTTGGAGGTTTTTAGGGTTTTAGGCTAGATATTGAGTGAAGGGGTTGTTTTGATTTTATTTTTTTGGGTTATCACTGGATGAAGAAATTAGGTCAAGGGAGCTAGATCAGGGAAAATGAGATAGGGTTGCAGGGATCAATGGGTCAAGGTAGGCACAAGGCTTATGAATTAAATATGATTGTGATGAGATGGTTTTGAGATTGATGATAAGCTAGGAAGAGCATAGGAGATGTATTCTTTCTAAACAGAGGAAAATTGACAAACTATGATCAATTTCCCAAAACAGATCATGCACAAGCATGTGTTCTGCCTATCTAAATTGAAATATATCATACCATAGAGATGTAATGAACATGAATACAACACATTCTAACATATGAAACTTAAGAAAAAACAATGATAAACATCATACCACAAGTATCCCAAAAAATAACTGCAGCTCCTCTTTATTAGTTGGCCAAACTGAGTACAATAGTTCCTTGATCAATAAGAAAACATACAAACTGATTCCAAACCTTGCTTAGTGTGAAGAAAGGGGCTAAATAGACATCAAAACAAGCTTCACTCATCCTTAGGGGTCGAATCCATGAGGTGAGGAAGAGATCCGCTAATTTGTGAACTGAAAGCTGAAGTGTAGGATGGTCCAAGTGACTCACTCCTCATTACATTCAAAATGATTCATTTTGACTAAAGGATAACTTTACCTAATGAATATGCCCCTAGGTAACTTATCCTTGAAATAATTACATTTACCAAGATGAATTACATTAATATAAAGATAATTTTCTGATATAAAACCAAAATTTTTAGTGAAAAACTAAAAATATCAGGAAACTGTCATATGCGCCATTTTCCTCTCATATGCGCAGTGCCTTAAGGCTATGCGTCCTCCATGTTCAAGGCAACTTTTGACTGACCTACATGTGTCCAAATCAGGCCCAAGATGGCTTGTTGGAAAGCTTGTCAAGTCCTCTTTCTGAATATGCCTCCATCTTTCAAAATGATGCTGATTTTACCCTTCCAAATTGAAATCTCCCAAGACTGCTGTGTGCGCAACACTTGGGCAAAAATATGGGTAGAAACATGATTGTTTGGTGGTTATTTTCCCATTTGACTGAATAGTTTGCCTCAAAAACCTTAGAAAATTTATAGGCTGCATGTATTCATCATTATGAACCCAATGGTGGTGACCTTTTGCCCAAAAAATGTCCCTATCATTTGCACAACCAAAGTGTCAAAATATTCTGAATTTTATAGAAACATTGCCTTCCAATATCTCACTAACTCTAAGGGTTTTTGTTGTGAAACCAACTCCAAAAATAGAAGAAAAGAGATATCAACACCTTAGAAATAAGCCACTTCAAGGGGGCAACTTCCAATACATTACATTAATGAACAATTATTGGAGGATACAAATTACAAAACCTCCTTTCTATATATAGGAGTCCATGGGGCCACAATGTAATCCTAGTGGGTCACAATGTAATCCTAGCCGACCTAACAATAATAATTTAAGGGCACAATAATAACAATATGGGGGTTACAGGGGTACAATAATAAAAATAAGGGGGGCTACACTAACATAATAAGGGGCTACACTATTAATATAGGGACTTAACATGCCCTTCACTCTAAAAGTGTTTTTCCCACGATGTAGTAGCTCGGGTGTTTTCTCAGGGTTAATTCTCATCTCCCATGTAGAATCTTTTAGTGGGTAAGTCTTTCCACTTCGATGAGATACTCTGAAATTGATTGATTATGTGTAGTTGCCAATAAATTGTTTCATGACCGCCCTGTGTTCCCAATATGATTTTTCTCCTTCCTCATCAAGTTCTCAATATTGTTTGAACTTTAAGATTTTCACCACTATAACCTTTCACATGAAACATGGAAAACTCGATGCACTCAGAAGAAGGTGTAGAAAGTCTTTAATTTGCATGCCATAGCACCAATCTTTTGGAATACCAATCTTTTTCAACACCTTGTAAGGACCATAGTACTTTGGCGATAATTTATTATCCTTCTTAGCTTGCTTGAGGGGCATTTGTTTGTATGGTTGTAATCTCCTACATAAAAACTTCTCTCGCTGCGATGTTGATCTACCTGTTGTTTCATTCGGTTTTGTGCCAAATTCAGGCTATCCTTCAAGAGTTGGAGAAATTATTGCTGATGCTCGATGTGATCTTCCACTGCTTGAACCTTCGAATTTTCCCTTAAATATGATGTGATGGATGGTGGATGATATCCATAAAGTGCCATAACAATATTTTGCCGCAAGATACGAAGTGTTATACCACCATTTAGCAAGAGGTAACCACTTGACCCATTGTGTTTGTTTATCGTACACAAAACAACAAAGATATCCTTCCAAACATTTATTTACTATCTCAATTTGACCATCGCATTGAGGATGATAAGATGATCTATGAGCTAATTGAGTACACAAACAAGAAAATAACTCCGTCCAAAAGTTTCAAAGAAAATGGGATCTTTGTCGCTCACAATAACCCTTGGGTTTCCATGTAGCTTTAATTGTGTCTGTAATGGTA
The DNA here is from genome assembly GCA_034641835.2 of Pinus albicaulis. Taxonomy (NCBI): domain Eukaryota; kingdom Viridiplantae; phylum Streptophyta; class Pinopsida; order Pinales; family Pinaceae; genus Pinus; species Pinus albicaulis. The sequence continues at coordinate 1,477,834,430 of CM076577.1, forward strand.
GCACCTGTACTTTCTTTAAATGGATGAGATAATGCACAATATTGTGCATACTTGGTAACTCTATCAACTACAACCATGATGACACTCTTTCCTTTGGACCTAGGTAAACCTGTGATAAAATCCATTGAAATATCCTCCCAACGTTGACCTGGAATGGATAAAGGTTGTGGAAGAACTCGGGTCTTAACTATCTCAACTTTTTTTCCTGGAAAGCTAAACATTACGGCACAAAATTTTAAATAGCAGATTTAAGGGCATCCCAAAAAATTATTTCTTCAACCCGTGGTTAGTTTTTAAAAATATTGAGTGTCCTCCTAATGGAGAAGTGTGCAATTCCAAAAGAATATTTTGTTTTAGTTGGGAATTATTATAAAAATATAGGATATCTTTGTACCATAAGGAATCATTTTCCCAACTAAATGTATAATATGTACTAGGATCTTGCTACAACATTTGAATGAGTGTCCACACTTATTTGTACTTCTTCCATTCATCCCTTGCTTCGATTATCCAATCTGGTTGGATAATAAAATGGCACAAATCAATGCTTCCACCTCTTCATTCTTTCTTGAGAGTGCATCTAAAACAACATTTAGCTTCCCTTTTTTGTAGATTATTTCAAATTCATAACCCAACATCTTTTTGACCCATTTTTATTGCTCTTCTAAAGATAGTCTTTGTTCCAAAAATTGTTTAAGACTATCATGATCATCTTTTACCTTGAAGTGTCTTCCCATTAGGTAAGGTCACCATTTATTTAGTGCATGTAGTATTGCTAACATTTCCTTCTCATAAATAGGTTTCTCGTAAATAATTTCCTTTATCCTTTGGATTGGTTATTCCCAAAAGCAATGGGTCTTCCTTCCCCGCATTAAAACAACACCAATTCCATTTCCTGAAGCATCACATTCCACAATAAAGGTTTTTGTGAAGTCTGGCGTAGCTAAGACTGGTGCTAGGCACATTGCCTCTTTAAGATGTTCAAAGGCCTTAGTTGCTTTAGGAGTCCATGCAAATTCATCTTTCTTCAATAATGTTGTTAGAGGCGCTGCTATTATCCCATAATTCTTAACAAACTTTCGATAATACCCTGTTAACCCGAGAAATCCTCGCAACTGCTTTATGGTTGTGGGGAATTTCCATTTCTTAATGGCTTTAATTTTGTTAGGGTCTACCTTAACACCCTCGTGAGATACAATATGACCCAGATATTCCACCTCTTGTACTCCAACGAAACGTTTGGATGTTTTTGCATATAATTGTTTCTCCTGCAATAGTTTGAGCACCCTGTCAACATGTTCAACATGATGCTTCCAAGACCTGCTGTAGATTAGTATATCATCAAAAAATACTAGCACAAGTTTTCTAAGGAAGGGTTTGAAAATGGAATTCATCAACCCTTGAAATGTATAAGGTGCATTGGTAAGGCCAAAAGGCATGACCAAAAATTCATAATGACCCTCATGAGTTCGAAATGTTGTTTTGGGAATATCTTCAGTCTTCATTCTAATTTGATGATATCCTGAACGAAGATCCAACTTGGTAAAATAAATTGCTCCATGTAATTCATCTAATAATTCATCAATCATAGGAATGGGAAATTTATCTTTAATGGTGAGCTTATTGAGCTCCCTATAATCTGGACACATTCGCCATGATCCATCCTTCTTGTGTACCAATACTATAGGAGCAGAGAAAGAACTTTGGCTAGGTTGAATTATACCCGCCTCTAACATTTCTGCAATCATACGTTCAATTTCGCTCTTTTGGAAGTAAGGATATCTATAAGGCCTGATGTTTGGAGGAACACTTCCTGGAATCAAATGAATAGCATGATCATGATCACGAATAGGTGGGAGTCCTTTGGGAGTTTAAAACACCTTGGAATGATTGTCAAGACTTGTTGGAGATCTACAGAAAGAGATGATTTTGATGTCGGGACTTCTAGAGAGCATAATTGTGCAATTACGCCTCGTTGTTCTTTCTTTAGAAGCTTTGTCATGACATTAGAGCTTATTATCCTTCCTGGCTTCCCTTCAATACCCCGTAATTCGACTTCCTTTCCTTCTGAAAAAATTTCAAGAAAAGTTCTTGAAAATTAAAAGCTACCGTCCCCAAAGATTGTAACCATTGTACTCCTAGTACAACATCAGCACCTCCCATAGGAATGGAAAGCATTGGATTATTCAATACATATTCCCCCATGGTTAGCTTGATATTATGGCATTTTCCAGAGCAATTTATAGTTCCTCCATTTGCAACCATCACTTGACATTCTGGTGCTAGGTATAGGAAAAAATTTAATTCCTTGGCTACCTTATAATGAATAAAATTATGGGTGCTACCTGAATCAATCAACACTATTACCCTTTTCTTCTTTATATGTCCTTCTATCTTGAGAGTTTGAGGAGTGGTAATTCCTGCCAGTGCATTACACGATATGGTCGGATTCATTTCTTCCTCTTCTAGGGGTGGTTCCTGTTGTATATCCTCTTCTTGTTCATTTTCTTCTTCTTCTTCACAATCTATGTAAAATAATTTCTTCTCAGCACACTTATGACCTTTAGTGTATTTGCTATCACAAGTGTAGCAAAGCCCTTTTGCTCTTTTTTCTTCCAATTTTTGTGGTGTCAACCTTGTAGGTTGTGGAAATCTAGGCGTAGCAACACTTCCTTCTTTATAGAAGTGAGTGGTAGGCTTCCTTATCGCCATAATTTTACATTCAATTTTTCTTGCCAACCTAAATGCCTTCTCCAATGAATCAAGTTCTAAAACGCGAACTTCATGTTGGATGTTATCCTTTAAAGTACCTATGAAGAGATCAATCCTGTGTTCCTCTGGAATATCAACTACCCTTATATTCAATTTTTAAAAGTCCTCAATGTGCTGCCCCACTAAACCCTTTTGTTTGAGATTTATCAATTAGCTAAAGAAGGTGTTGCTCTTTGTATCCTCATAATGTGCTATCATTTCCTCCGTAAAAATTGACCAAGTGACTATTTTTTTACGGGAGCAAAGCCATCGATACCATAAAAATGTATTTTGTTCTAAATGTAAAGTTGCAATGCGTGCCTTTTGTGTGTTTTGCACATTATGGAGATCATAATATTACTCCATCTGTAGTATCCATGTTACAGGATCCTTTCCATCAAACTTCCTCATATCCATTTTTGGAATATGGTGGTTCTTCCTGCCAACATTAGTATTTATGAAATCACAATTAACATTTATTTTGTTCTCATCATGAGTTTCCTCTACTATCTTTTCACCATTAGGAAACATTTCTTGTATCAACTTTGTCAAACCTTCCATGTCTGCTTTTAGATCATCCTTCATGTTTTCCATTTTAGCTTCCATGTCATCCATCTTAGATTCCATGCCAGCTTCCATGCCATCTATCTTAGATTCCATGCCTTTCTTCAAACCATCCATATTATTCTTCAAACCATCCATATTATTCTTCACACCATCCATCTTCGCTTCCACGCCTTTCTTCAAAACTTCCATTTCATTTTTTGCTGCTCTTTGCGAGAGTGAAATTTGGTGCACTTGCTCTTGTAATTTTGATAGATCATGTTGCAATTCTTCATCTTCATGTTGCAATTCTTCATCTTCTGAAGGCTTAATGGGTGTTGAATTATTTTTACGGGGCATTATCTAGAACCCAATACTGATACCTATTCTACAATATGCCCTTGGAATCAATTCAAATTGATTCTTCAAACAAGACTTATGCAATTCGCAAAACATTACACACCCTTTTCTTGCTTTTGAAGAGCTCGATATTTAAATTGGATTATCTCTGTGGTTACAACTCTTCAATATCTAAAATTTGGCATTGAGGTAGCCTTCTGAATCCTCTTTTGAATGCCACAGGTCTGAGCTGATTTTGATTCTTCAAGATAAAGTTATGTAAAATCTCCCACAATGACCCAATTATGGACTGTTTCAGTAGATCAAACTTGTACGACTTGCCACGTGTCACTGTTTCGTCTTTTAGCTCTGAAATTGATAGCAAAGAAACTACAGTCCATGTAATTGTGGCCACTTTTTACAGCACTCCAATCTGATGCGCAGAGAGAGTTATGAAGCTTTTCTCACGATCACCTCTTTGAGATGAAATTCAGGAGCCTGAAACAACACTACCTTCCATAGATCATATCTCTGAAAATATTGCGAACCAAGCTCTGAAATTTTGCAACGAGTTTCCTCAGGATTTCAGCTTCGCACCCTAAACATTTCAGATTCTGAACCTTTGTAGAAAAAAATTTATAGCGCAAATTCCACGATGACCTATTTAGCTTAAATTCAGGATTCTGCAAAAAGACCTAACTTCCACAGATCATATCTCCGAAAATATTGCGAACCAAGCTTTGAAATTTTGCAACGATGTTCCTCAGGATTTCGGCTTTGCACCCTAAAAATTTCAGCTTCTGAAAATTCGTAGAAAAACAGTTATAGCGAAAATGCCATGATGACCTGTTTGGAGCAGAAAAACCCTAGAATCCAAAGCTCTGATACCAAATGTTGTGAAACCAGCTCCAAAAATAGAAGAAAAGAGATATCAATGCCTTAGAAATAAGCCACTTTGAGGGGGCAACCTCCAATACATTACATTAATGAACAATTCTTGGATGATACAAATTACAAAACCTCCTTTCTATATATAGGAGTCCATGGGGCCACAATGTAATCCTAGTGGGCCACAATGTAATCCTAGCCAACCTAACAATAATAATTTAAGGGCACAATAATAACAATATGGGGGTTACAGGGGTACAATAATAACGATAAGGGAGTTACACTAACAACAATAAGGGACTATACCAGTAATATAGGGACCTAACAGTTTTTGAACAACCGAGAGAGATTTTTTTTATTTGGCATGTTGTGAACAATAACCTCCTCCATTTTCACAATTTTTTTTTTTTTGTGGCCAAAATCGTCTCTGCAAAAAGGTGTCTCAAACAATATTTTGCACAGGCAGAAAAATAGGTTGTGAAGATGTGAATGTATCTCTCATTCTGTAATACCTGTGTAAAAAGTGAGATAGGTTTTTGTAAATTGATATCCTAGGAACAAAAAAATCCTTTTGTTTCCAAAAATTCATTTGTTTTTTTCCACAATATGTGCTGCAAAAAGGTGACCAAATAGGACATTTCAGGAAAATGTGCCTCCGAAGAGTTTTTCAAATTTTCCCAAATTTTCTTCAAATTTCCTCAAAATTACTTCAGACTTACTCCATGGAGACCTGATATGGTATTCTATGCTATCATGGATGCATCAATGATCAAATCCAACTTACCCTTCTTTTTCTGCTTGATTTTTTGGACCAATTCACAGAAATCAAAGTAGCCCACATGTTTGAAACATGTCACTACCATTGGAGAAGACAAGAGTTCCCTAGTGCTGGTAGGTTCAAGTCTGAATTCTCTTCCCCATTTATGTGGCCTCCTCACCTATGTTTCCTCTCCTTCACTGAATGATGTGTTTTCTTCCTCTTCTGCCATGGTGTTTTTGTCAAAACCCTAGGGAAGTGGATGGTGTGAAATATGTTTTAGGAATGGGGAATGGGAAAGGGAAAATGAGGGAGATGTTGCTAAGGATGTGTGAAATGGGGGAGGGGTTATGGAGTAGTAGTATAATGAGATTTAGGATAGAGATTTGGGGATTGCGAGCCTAGGTAGATGTAATACCTAGGGCTTAGGGTTTTGTTATAAAGGTTTAGGAAAAGGGGATTTTGCAAGATAGGGGTTCGGGAATGGGTTTTTGTAAGTGTGGCAAGGGTATGAGAGTGTAAGGGAAATGGGTTTTAGGAATTGTCAGCGTTAGGGAGGAAAACTAGGGTTTTGAGTGAGTTTAAACCAAATTCTTCAAGCAAATAATATAACGCCAACCAGTAAACTGAAGGAGGAGAGAAATGATGGATTTCAATGTTTAATTACTTGATAGAGGCTGATGAGATCAATTTTGTAGCTCTAAAGGTTATTTTGGAAAATTTTGCAGCATTTTGGGCTTTGCTGGACATATGCGCAATGCCTTAAGGCTGTGCACATCGCCTTTTGTCTGTGCGCATTGCCTTTTTGAAGACCAATTTTGGAGGCCTTCCATGTGTCCAAATTGGGAGCAGGATAGGTCTTTGGAAAGAGTATCATGTCTTCATTCTAAATATGAATTTAGTTTGCAGAATGGACTTGATTTGACTTGTCAAAAAATCATTCTCCCAAGACTGGTCAAAAAGTGCAGAATGAGGGTGAAAAAATGAAGTGTGATCTTGCAGGCAACGTTTGGAGGCCTTCCTCAACTCGAAAGTGAGATCAAGATAGCTCATTGGAAAGCTCTCTCTGTCTAGTTATCCTTTTAATCATCAAGCAAGTCATTTGGACACCCCAGCTAGGAGAAAAATTGATGTTCCCAAGGTCACTCCATAAGTGCAAAAAACCTCTTGTAGCAGAATGGAACTCACATTTGAAATCAAAATTACATGATGAAATAAGAATTTCTATTTACAAATCATCTTCACATGGTGAATAGATGGTATTTTATCACCCTTTACTTGTTGGACTTATGCAATGGAATGGAGTTTAATTGGTCCATGAAAACCCTAGAAAACCTAATGATGAACTTGACAAGACTGGACTCCATGGTGACATGACATGATGAATTGACTTTATGGATGATGTATAGTCAACAAGGTATGGAAGTGTGCCAGCAAGCAAATGAATTTTAAGGAAGAGTGATGTTTTTGGACTATGTCTACCATCAGTGACTAATTTTTTACATGACCTAGTGGAATGATAAATAAATTCTGAGTGGGACCCCTAATATGAATATGAAAAGAGTGATTTTGATCACTGATGGCAGAATGAAAATTATGACACTAACAGAACATTATGTAAATATATTTCCGGATCATATTAGTAGCATAACATGTCAAGAAAAGATGATCAATATCTTCAACCTACTCTTTTCACAAACAACATCTTTAGGGATCGTGGAAAGATCGCTTGGTGAGGTTATCCTCGGTAGGGACGTGATTTTTCAGCAGACACCACATAAATAAACGAGCTTTTGGGGGTGCCTTGAGTTTCCAGAGGGGATTCTACCACCAAGTTGGGGCATTTGGTTCATGCTCTGATATCAGAAAATAATAACCTTTTTTGAATGTATATCTTTCCACAGGGAGAAACAACGTAAACCATGTTATAAAAAAACCAACTGGAATATATAGTATGGTAAGAAACAAATGAACTGTGCAATGGTAAAGGTTTGGTGCTCAGTCTTGGAGGTCGTGAATTTGACCCCCACCCGCTCTGCTTAGACTTCAACATAATTTTGGTGGCCCTCGGTCTGCCACGTGGTGGCCCCTGGCTGGGCCAAGTGGCAGCCTGTGATTGGCCACCATGAAAAACAATAAGAATTCGCCAAATAAAGAAAATAAAAACGTGCCACTTGGCACTATCCCATACACTAGAGGAAACCCCCTTTGATCAGTCAAACTGCCATGTAAGCATGCCTAGTCAGTTGTATGGACTGCTGACTAGGTTGTCCTACATTTTTATAAAAAAATATTTGCTTGTTTGACAAGGTGGAAAAAATGCATTTCTGGGAGCCACATACGGTGTCAGTTTTCCGCGAAAAGAGTTGTGTCAGATTCAGAACGACGAGATCTACGCAGTCATTCGGGTTCCACACCATTCAAACAACTTTCATTTTTTAGCATAATTTTGAGCACCTGATCAATGAGACCAACTAAAAATCTCTAGTTGCTGGTAGGGAAGCCTATGTGAGTGAGTGAGGAATTCCAATCACATAGATCCTGTGTTGTGGGAGTGACTGAGGTTTTTCATGGGAATTTCTCTACATTCCTCGCGTTTCTTAGCTAATTTTGATGTTATAGTGGTGTTCTTGATCAAAAGTTTTCGGCATATGGTCGGAAAAGTTCATGGGTCCTCTAGAAGCTGATCAAGGTTGAATATATCAAAGGGATAGTGGAGTTAGTGGTTTATTTGGTCAAGAAGCCTATCTCAACCAAATTTAAAGCGCTTGAAAATAATTTTTGAGTGGCCCATAAACTGTAGCATTTATTAAGAGACTAAACTCATAAAAATGATAAATAGAAGAGAGTTTTGAGTCTATTTGGTTGGTTGTTTTGAGAGTGTGAGAATATGCCATTTTGGGGGAACTGTGAGTGAGTATATATTGCTTCAACTAATGTTATATTGCGGAGATATTTCATAATTGTGTATGGAGGATTCAAAGATGATTTGTGAGCATAAATCAGAGATAGAGTTGCCAAGAAGATTCATAATTTGTGTGTTGTTTGTGACAAAAAATTGGGAGCTTGTGGTGTGTTTAAGAGCATTATTTTGGTTCAGATTTTATGTGTAGATTGATGGTGTTGTTGGGTTGCTCATGTTGAGCGAATTAAGAGCTGAGTATGAAACATTTATGACACATGGTTCGCATGGGGGAAGTGAAGGCGTAGAAGCTTCATAGTTTACAGTGATTTGGAGAATTCAGTAGTAGGAAGATTTTTATCCATCCAAAAGAAGTTGGACAGTCCAATGGTAGTTGGGTGAAGATCATTGGTTGTGGGAGCTTCCAGTGGTTATATTTCTGTAAATCTGTGAGAGAAAAAAAATTTCGAATTAATAGCTGCCAACATACTATAGAAGAAGACAAGTCTTTCTGCTTATGGGTGTAAGCTAATCCATGTACAATTTGTTCAACAAATAATAAAATAATTGAGCAGCACAACAACAACTGGGTGGTTTTCTCTTGAAAGGGTTTCCGCCAGAAATACTTGTGTTATTATGTGTGCATGATTGTGTTTCTCATGGTTATTTCTCATGATTGTAATGATTTGAGTTTATTACTGCTTACATATTGTGATGAGCTAATGTTGTGAATGTGCAAGGATAATTGACATTGTGGCAAAAGTTTAAATTGGTAAAAGTTGATATAAAGGCCATAACTACTGATTCACCCCCTTCTGAGTAGTGAGTATATTTCCAACAGAGGTGGGATAAATCCTGTCGTTCCATTGGCCATCGCAACCAGCTACGGTGTAAAATTTACAATAGATGACACCTCCATGCCTACAATAATTCAAAACCCTAAGGAAACATATCATCACCATCACCTGCCATATATATATATATATGAGTCTCATCTCATTCCAATAAGGTGAACACATTTTATTTTATCTTTAGTATCACGTATATTATCTAGTATTATTTGCATATTAAATTGTGTTTCACAGAGAGTTATTATGGAGCTCATAAATTTTTTGATTTTTGACTTTTATTAAAGTATGAGATCTAAAATATGTGTCTCCTTTACATTCTTATGGAATTATGGACTTAATTGCATGAAATCACTGGAAGTTATCTCAAATGAACTATTATTTTTCTTTCTACCCTATGGTATTGATTTAATTATTTCTTTATTTTTCCTTGATGAATCGTCATGATGAAATGGATGATTTTTTTTTCTTGTCAGGAGGGAAACCGGTAACGAGAACCATACAATCATAGCTGCCACCCAAGATCACATAGCGCTGTTGCCAATGAAAACCTCCCCTGGCCGGCATCATTCCCTGCCAACAATGCACAACAAGTTCCACAGGGTTATGCCTGACGGGCTCCCCACGGGGTTTGAAACGGTGACCTTTACAAACAAGTGCCTTAACAAAACACTCAATCACCAACAAGCCGCCACCCTGTGGGTGATGAAATGGATGAATCACTCTATGTTATTTTTTCTAAGTAAAATCAATTATGTACTTTTTGGGTGTTACTTCCTAGTTCACTCCTAGAAATTTATGTTATGAATGGATACATTTATTTTTTTGAATGAAATAAATTTTATTATTTGAGTGAGAAAGAAGAACCACCTCTATAAAAATGTAGGGGTTTTCATATATCCCTTGAGTTTAATCCTCTTTTAATATTATTAGTTTTGGGGAACAAAAATCCTTAATTAAAATAATGTTGGACCTTGATATTAATAATGAATAAATTTTAAATATCTACTTTCAATGTATTTTTATGAACAAGGAAAATAAATTTATTAAATTGTAGGAAATTTACATGTATTTTTACCACATTAGGAGGATGACTATGATTCACATAACTTTCATGAAGTCTTGATGAGGGTTTAATAGAGAACTAATTTTTATCTCTTGCACCATTTTCTCGTGATATTTCAAATTTAGAAGATAATTTTTCTTGTGATGAAGACATGTGAGCAATGAGTAGTTTTATTTTCCAAATTTAAAAATCTATTGCTTCATCTTATTTGAAGATGAAATTGTTAAATATGAACCCTTGAATGAAGAATTGTTGGTTCCTCCACGTAATAAAGATAAGGGGTTTAATTTTTCATAGTTAGGATATGGATTATTGAGATTTATATGGGACTCTCATCTATGATACCGATGGAGAAAATTATAAATATGAAAACATAGAAATTTTTATCCTTGAACAACCTAATACCTGGGAGATATTATGCTGATTGTGTGCCTCTTGGAAAGCCATGCTTAGTAGGTGCATATTCAAAAATTTATAAAGGCGATTTATAAACATGCTTATCTATGTATGGTTCAATTTTAAAGGATGTCATGACATTTATGAACGTGCTATAATTGTCTCGTCATCTACATCTTCAAATTTGTGTGATGTGCATATGCTTTTTCAATTGAAAGTTATGTTTTATGTGCTGGAAATTGTACGGAAAATCTACATATTTTATTTATATTTTATGATAGTAATTTTTATCCATTAAATTGCAAGTATAATTTTGTTGTCGAATCTAAAATTTCCTTTCATAATTCATTCTCTTTTTTTCCAGGAAAAAGTTTTAATTTTCATTAATTTAAGGAAAATTACATGTTGTATCATCTGCATACAGAGTTATGCATGTAGCTATTATGGTCTGACCATGAGTCCATATGTGTTCAAAGTAAAAGAATAGAAATAGAAATATTTACATGATAATGGGCATAGAAAAATAAATGACAGTCCATAAGTAGCAATATTTTCTAACAAAAAACAAAAAAAGAGTGGCATCTGATGGTCATATTGAAAGATAATTTGTCCCATCAGTGAAAAAATATTTAATAAAGAGCCTGTGATAATGCTGGTACTGATGCTGTTCTTGTTGTTCATATATCAACCATTGACCCCATGGTAGTTGTGTGGCTTCTTTGGAAAGGTCGTCAGAAACCTCGTTCCTTTCCCTATAAATGTGCGAACATATAATAAAATCAAACCATGATTTTGAAGCGATAACCTCATCCAGTAAACCTCTGAGTGTGTGCACATGAAAAGAGAAACATTGTTGATCCAATTAATAACAATTTTTGACTCCCCAAAACTATGTAGTGTGTTGCAATTTTTCTCAAGTGCAAAAATGATTAGGAGTCTGAGACTATTTAATTCTGAATAGTTGTTTGTGCCCCAAACTAATCCCATTTTGAGCTTATAAAAAATCCTATTTGATATGTATAATATTCCACCACTACCACATCCTTCAATGTTGGCCGCCCCATCAAAATAAGCACAAGGATATGGATTTTCAATGGTTTTAGGCATGATGAGCCTGGTCTGTGACTTGGGGCCATCCTTAGGGATCATGAGGTATAGGGTAGAAATGGTGTTGTATATGATGTGCCAGTGTGTATGGGAGTCCTGGAAGATGATTTTGTTGCAAGCAAGCTAGGTACCCCAATAGACAAGTAGAGGAAGGTTCCTGATTTTCTTTGTTGGTGTTGAATTCCACCAATTTTGACATGCCGTGATGAGCATGTTTCCTTTCCATCTGAGGCTGATGTCCAACGTTATGTAAATATGTTTCCAGATCATATTAGTAGCAGAGCATGTCAAGAAAATATGATCAATATATTCAGCCTGCTCTTTGCTTAAACAACATCTTGAGGTATCATGGAAATATCACTTGGTGATGTTTTCGTCGGTAGGGATGCGATTTTTTAGTAGAAACCACATAAATAAATGATTTTTTGGGGGTGCGTTGAGTTTCGAGAGGGGCTACCACCACCAAGATGGGGCATTTGGTTCATGCTCCGATATCAGAAAAGCATAACCTTCTTTCGGTGTATATCTGCCACGGGGAGACACAAACCATATAAGCTCATCCACTCGATCTGAGATCCTAACATGTGAAGCCCCAAGTGCTATGGTATATCTAATCCATTCATCTTGCCATGTATTCAGAATCCCAAGTGCCTGCGAATATTTCCACGCCTGTGTGAGCCAACTAGATTTTGCTTCATCAACGATTTGAGATAAATAAGGTATCCCCACAGAGCTGAGAGACTGTCTAAGTGCCAATGGTAATAAATTTTAATTCCTGCATCTAGACCAAGCATTAATACTAGTTCTAACCTGTGATCCATAACCGATGCTCCAAGCCAGTCTTTTTTTGATCACTAAGGTAGATTTTGTAATGGCTCTCCATATAGTGGAGGTACCCAATCTACACCTAGTAGGACCTCGTATCCATTCTAACATAGTTAATAGAGCAATGTATTTGTGATATACTACCTCTTTCCAGAGACTATTTGATGTTGACAATTACCATCCCATTTTTGCAGCTAGTGTAGTGGAAAGCAAGTTTAAATCCTTTAATACCCATCCTCCCCATTATTTAGGTTTGGAAATTTTGTCACATTTCATCCATTAAAATGTTCTTCCATCCAGCTTCCCCCTCCATAGGAATTTACGGCAGATCTTTTGGATTCTGGTGGTAACACCTTTGGGAATCTAGGCCAAGGCCATCCAATATACCAATATAGCATCCAAAACCGACTTGATTAGAACTAATATACCAACTGTTGATAACAATCTCTATTTCCAGATGTTTGTGTGTCTTTTGACTTTTGCAATAAGCCAAGTCCAGTCCGTTATGCAGTAATAATTTGGTTTGAGTCCGAAGCCAAGATATTTGAGGCCCTCCTCAATGTCTAGGTGTCCGAACTGAAAGTATTGTAGTGCACGCCTCTGCTCTTGGATGGAGAAACTGACCGTCATGATGGATGATTTGTCTAGATTGGGATGCATACCTGTATCTTTATAAAAAATAGACAGTATCCTCTTGGAACATTTGGAGTCCCGAGTGGATCCATCTAAAAATATTAGAATCATCAACAAATAGGAGGTGTGCAATATGAATGATATCAGTCACTTTGACCCCAATTAGAGTTCTAGATGTTCTAGTTAAGGAAATGAGTTTTCTCAAGCCTTCTATGATCAATAGAAAGAGAAGGAATGATAATGGGCAGCCTTGCTTGAGACCCCTCTCATCATGGAAAAAATTAGAGGCAGAGCCATTAATAAGTGTGTTGTAGGATGTAGATGTGATGTAACACATGATCCAGTTTATGAAAGGGTGGGGAAAGCCAATGTGAGTGAGGATGAGTTGTAGATATGTCCAGGAGGTATGGTAAAATTCCTTTGCTAGGTCAATCTTGAGGATGATTATTTTAAGGATTTTGAGCTTGATGGAATTAAAACCTTCTTGTGTTGTCCCAATGGCCTCATGGATTTTTCTATGATTGAGGAAGGCAAATTGTTCTTTTGATATGTGCTGAGATAATATTGACTTGATGCGGTTTGCGACTATCTTGGCTATAATCTTGTATATACAATTGCATAAGGAGATAGGTCTGTAGTCATTGAAGGTATTGGGGTTATCATCTCTAGGAATGAGAGCAATGAACGTGGAATTGAAACCATCATACATCCTCATTATGACTCTGCACTCTTCAATGATCAGTATAAGATCCTTGCCAATCGCTTCAAAGAAGGTAAGGTAAAATTAAATTGGCCAACCATCTGGGCCTAGGCTCCTATCCATTTTAAACCATTTTAGTATAGCTTCAATTTCCCCCAGAGTGACTAGAGCATTAAAGTTTTCAGAATCATCCTCATCCACAAACCTATGCATTGTCTTAGCAATGCTAAGCACCTCTGCAATATTTTCCTCCTGGGGGTCTCTAAATAGGGGAGATAAATGTCTGATATCCATGTCTGCGAGCTGATTGTGTGTTTTGGAAACCTTTCTAGACTGATCCATCAGTTCCCATATGGTCTTGGTGATATTCCTTCCTTTGGCACATTGCTGAAAAAACTTTGTGTTATCATCCCCCACTTTTAGCTAGGTGGATCTACTTTTAAGTCTCTAGGTTTCCTCTCTCTGTCTTAATAGTTTTATTTTTTTTGCTTCCAACAATATTAAATGATTTTTCGAGTCATTGGATTGAAAGCCAAAAATGTCAGAGTCATTCATTTATGCAATTTTCTTTTCAATCTTCATAAGTGATGCTTCACCTTGTAATATTTTCTCCCTTTCCCATGTAATTGTCCTATTTTTGATCTGGGTCAGGTTGTTGGATATGACCATTTCCGGCATGGTGCTAGGTTCTTGGTAACAATGGATCCAATATTCCTTAACAATATTGTGGAATTCAGGCTTAGTGAGCCATGTAGAATTGAACTTGAAGGGTTAGGTTTGCATCTCACACTGATAACTTCAAATAATATGGGGGAGTGATCAGAGATACCACCCGCTACTACCCATTATCTCATCCTATCCACCTTAACCACCAAATTAGCTTTGATGAGAAAGCGATCCAGACTGCGAGTAAGGGAAACTTGCCCAATCCCCTTCTGTTATGCCAAGTAGGAAGTTTTTTAGCCATATCAATATCCACAAGTTTAACAATGTCCATTAGGTGCTCAAAGTAGGTAGTTAGAGGGTCCTGTTGAGCATTGAAACACCAAGATTCCGCGAGACCCACAGAGAAGTTTAATTCCCCACCAATAATGATGTGATCCCCTTTCAAGAGCGATGATTCCATTAGTTCATCGCAGAATCTGACTCGGTTGTGACTCGGCCCATATATGTTGATAATACACAAGGGGATGTCAAGTTCTGCGGATATGATGTCTGCGCCTAAAACCCCATCACAAGTCCACATGTTCTCCACCTTAATGGTTATGTTGTTGAATCTGATGGCACATCCTCCCGATTTCCCTCTCACATTCACAGTTTGGAAAGTCTAGTTTGGTAAGATAGAATTTAACAGGGTGTGGATGGTATCCCCAACACCAAGTGTCTCTTGGAGAAATATAACATCAATCCTTTCTAATGCTATCAGTCATCTGAGTGCCATATTTTTTTCAGGGCTGGCTAACCCTCTACAATTAAAGGATAGGAAAATCATGAGGAAACCAGGTCAGGGTTGCCTTTTGCTCTAAGACCCGATCAATGGAGTATTGTTTCTTGGATGCCACTTCAAGCCCAGCTTGGAGGATGGATTTGGAAAAAATGGATGGTCTTCCCCTAGAGTTTTTTTTCGTACTTAGGTGAGGGATCATCCCCCAGTTAAAATGAAGCAGAGGATTTAGGTAGCGATAAAGATTTGAGGTTATATCTATGAGAGGAGCTATTACCCGAGTTATCCGCATGTTCCGAGTGAAAACTAAGAGCTGCCTCCATAGTGGAGGACAAGTATGGAGGAGGAGGGTGGGGAAGAAGCAACATGACATATAATGGGGTCGCGTTTGCGGGCAATAATATCAGATCTAGATGCATCTAATGAAAAATTAGGAGCTTCATTATTGTAAACATTAGAAGTAATATGTGTAGAAGTTGAGATAGTAATATACCCGGAATAGGTCTGGTGCCAACAACTTGTGATCTTTTGACCTTGGCAGGAGGTGGTCGCACTTCATATTGAAGTGGTTCCTTCCGAGTGTCTTGATGTATTCTTAGCTAAGTAGTAGGGGTCTCTCGAGCGGTGGACAATCCTGCATCCTTTGGTGTTTGAGTACCAACATGCTCTTGTGCCCTAGTTTGTTCCTTGATAGCGACATTTATTAGTGGGCACTCCTTGTATAGGTGTCCCACTTTATGGAATCTTCGGCAACAAAATGGAACCCCCTCATAGTACAACTTTTTCCATTTGATAGCCTCATGGTATTGCATGTGAAGGCTCTCCACCAGCCCCTCGCAGGTGTCCAAATGCACCAAGATTTTGTCCATGGAAATGTTCCTTGTCTCCATGTATGATCTGTCATGATCCAGATATATCCATATATCTTCACCAATGCACCTAAGGATACCCTCCATCCAGAATTAGAGTGGTAAACCAGGTAAACACACCCATATAGGACGAACTCCCATTTTTTTCCTATCTAGGTCGAAAATAGGTGTCCAACGCTTGAGGAGTACTAGGGTCATCTCAATGTGCCAAAATTTGGATAAGACCCAATTTTACTATTTTGGATGTGGGAAGATGAACGCGAACCAACCATGGTTCATAGTGAATGCGACAGGTAACTGGTCCAGGACATGGCCCTAAATTTCTGTCGTCCATTTTTTTAGCCTGGTAGTGGAGTAGTTCCTGCCTTGGACATGGCCAAAAACCACTGTTTGATTTGTATCTTCAGACCATGCCATGCTGATGCCTTGATGCCTTTCCCAAAGACCAATAATATTTCCCATTCCTGGACCTTGGTACACTTTGTTTTCTTCTTCCCATCAATCTCGAGGGTTTGGTGAGTCTATGTTTGTTCCACCCCCTCAGGTAGGGTTTCGTCCGAGTCCAACGCCCTATTTTCTTCAGGCATATAAATCTGCTAAGTAATACCATCAAAGAAACCAGATGTCTTACTCGAGGGTGGTGGCCACGAAATGTCAGCTTCTTTGTTAATATCTCCGGGTATGTGTATACCAAGCTGCTCGAATCCAAAAGTATCCTCAGCAAGACCACATAAACCCCTTGACTCCACAGTTGTAGCGCCCGACTTTTTAGACAGTATAGTGTGATGTTCCCATAAGTTCAGCTCTGATGGCGACGAGAATGTGAAAGTGGGCTGCTCCTATGCTTCTGGTAAGAAGTATTCAATGCCCTGCAATACTGTAGGGTTTGGGGTTGTAAACCCTAGTTAACTATGTGAGGACTCCCCACCTTCCACGTCGCTTATACCTTGTAAAACCTGCTCATTTGGTTGGATCATGACAACCGGTGGTTTCCCGACTAGCTATTGATGTGGAAAATTGACCCAAACCTGAGATGAGCCCAACATGTCTGAGGAATACTTAACCTATTCCTCTTCCATAAATGGAGTTCCAAGGAAAACGTGGGTAGCTTCCTGTTACCCTCCTATAACTGCCTGTAACTGAAGTTGAAGGGTTCGGAGAAAAACACAGACCACCGTCTGTAACCACCTATCGACATTGCTGGGGTCCAAGGGTCATCTGCTCCAATAAATTATTCGCCCGTTTGTTGGGCCTCGTGTTTTTTGTGAAGTCCTATACCCATAATCCAATCCCTATACAAGCTATGGTGTTCTTATGGCCATGACGAATATTTCTCCGCGAAGTCGATCCATCATTTTCGCTGGTGAGAAGCTAGGTCAAAATCACTTCATTTTCTCTGTTGAGCATAATTCTTTCGCATGATTATGGAAGATATTATTCTTGGACAATCTTACATCCTTACGATTTGAGTGTTAGTAATTTCCAATATGGCATGTTTTTGACTATATGTTTACCCTCATTTACCCAAATTTTCAACTTCCTTATCATTTTTTCCCATGATAGTTCATCGATTGAAGTAGATCTTGAACCCTTTTCCACTTCTGTTACTCTTGATTTTTAGACTTGAAATAAAACTAGAAATAAAACAATAACCAAAAGAGAGATCAAAGCATACATGTACATAAAATATTAGCATAATCAATATTTCAATGCATAAATTGGAAAATAATTCACATATAACATTAAAATAGGAATAGGAAGATGAGTTTATTTATTTATGTAAAAGTAACAATATAACATATATAGATACATGATCATTGCCACATGAACTGCATGGACATGTCCTTTGGATTCCTCCTATTGGAGACAATGAAGGTCTCCTCCTCTAGTATTCCACTCCAAAAATGATAAAAAATCAACAAAATATAAGGGATATATGGGGAAGACAAGGAAACTAAGGTTTCCTAATGAGGGGGAAAATATTAAATGCATAGGGAGACACACTTGGATCTTAAGGAATTTCACCAGATTTAGGCTGCAATAATAGGAAATTTATTTTCTCATACCAAAGGAGTCATTACATACCACCCAAAACTGGTTTGGGTGGTTATGACATGGTTTACAACAAGTGGCTTCTGGTCTAATCTTTAAACCCTGCTAGAAAAATGTGAAAATGTGCAAAAATATATCTTTTTGGTGCATTTTGTAGGAATATGTGAGTTTTTTTAAGATAATCATAGACATACAAGAGTGGCTTTGATGAGAGTCATAGATATACATGGAATAATAGAATAAGAGAAGGCCATATAATGAGACCCTTATAGGGGAGAGATGAAGAGAAAGAAATTGTGTAGTACCATCACGTTGGTCAAATTTCTTAGGAATAGGTCTTTACATTATTGTGGTGAGCTTAATCATAATGAGTGAGCCAAGTAGGAGAATGGAAGGTAACATAGAAGGATACACTCAAATACAAGGTATAATGTTGTAAGCACTCAATTTATTTAAATTTAGTGCTTTGTCTTGTTAGGCTGTTAAGTTGTTTTACCCTATTTTGTCTCATATGGGTGCAAGTGGAAAATGTAATATTATTTGTAATTATTTGTAAAAGTGAAATTCCAAGTGTCCATATTGGAATGTGAATAGTAATAATATAACGTAATGAGTCATTTTGTAAAGAAGTTGAAGATTCATGAGGGGAGTCCAAGAGTCATAAACGGGCATGTGAAGTGTTAGGAATTTGTAATTTTAGCAGATTGGTAGGAATAAAACTGCAGAAACAACATCGTTTCAACCAACTTTGGGATTCTAGGATCTAGCCCTCCTAAATTCGGAGAGGGATCTCTCCAATATGTACAAGGATGGATTTGTCTTCGAAGTTTGGGGTTATGATATTAAGCTAGTTATGAAGGCCAAGGATTTGTTTGTTTTTTGGATGGTTGAGCATGATTACTGTTCAAGGTGGAAAGTTCTAAGTGCAAAAAGTTCCAAAGGTGAGAAGTTGCAAGCAACCAGAGTAGGCTTCGACCAAAAAGATAGACAATTGCAGGTTTTAGTCCATTGGGCTATGGAGTCATAATAGGGTTTAATTGGAACAACAAGAGGCAAGAGTGGTCCATGGGGCAAGTCATCTATGTCTAAGGATCTCTTTGAATATTGATTTATGGAATGGAATGATACAATAAGAAGGAGAAACAAACAGATGCAGAAACAAGAGCAGCCCAGGATCTGATAAGTACTTTTAAACTAGTCAGCCTTTGACATGGACTCAAGAAAAACATAAAAGTAAACTAGGATCTGGTAAGTACTTTGAAACTAGCCAGCCTTTGATACACTTTCAATAGAAAACATCTCAAAACAAAGGGAAACTTGAAGGCAACTTTTGGAGTAGAAACTAACGGGCCGGGCTCACCACAAATCCTCTCCTAGCTCTTCTTTACTTGGTTACTTTCAAGACAAATACAAAGATAACAACAGAATGGCCTAAGATCTGGTAAGTACTTTGAAACTAGCCAGCTTTTAACACATTCCAAGGGAAATATCCAGACAGCCTTTGGAAATAAAACTAGGACCAGGGCACACCATATCTTCCATAGTTCATCTCTACTTAACTAATACTGAACATAACATTCAAGAAAAATATTTAGCTAAGGCAATAAGACGAGGGAACGCCAACATTCCTATGCTTAAACTAAGTTAAATCATTCTTAAATAACATAGATTGGAAGAAAACATATAGATAAAGATTTCCAGTCAGAGAAGGTTACTGCTATACAGTAGATCCTAAATCTATGCATGTTGTTCTTTACAAGAGAATATGAAACACAGATGGAAACAGAAACAAAATAACAGGTTACAATAAGAAAAACATCACCGTCAACATAGACCAGGATCCCATAAATCAGCTTGTATTGATGCTCCAAACCAGTTACAGCTTTAAGTCAAGTGCTTTAGGTTAGCAACCATCTACACATCTCAGCCTAACCTATCTATCACCAGTAGAGCTCTAAGAGCCAGTGAATACTATGTACAATCATAAGTTTTTGCTCAAATGTATATCAAAGTTCTACAACCAACAGTTTCTCATCTTCTGAAGAAGTATATATAGAAGAAAGAGGAGGTGAGATTTGATAAAAGATCTCGATTACAATTAATACAGAGTTAATGGTTTATTGGCCTTTGAGGGGCTCAATGAATAAACTTACATATGTGTACTCTGTATTAAATGTTCTACATAAAGATTAAGCTCGGTGGGAGCTTTTGTTGACCTTTGAGGCTCTGTGTAATGTTTGGAGTAACTCTGAAGATATTTCTGCATTGATTTCCTTGCAGAAGTAACTCCTTGGCTGCGCTGAGGCAAAATCTGATCTTCTTCAATAACTTCAGCCTCCGTTTTGAAATGTTTGAGGCAACAGGTGGCTCTGTGGTAGCTGAGGAATCAATTCGCCTCAAATGTGGCGGTGGTGGCCTTTCTGCCTGTTAAACACTTATGATTTCTTTTAAACTATGTTTAATTTGGGGGGATTAGGCTTTTGATAATCATTCTTAGCCGTGATCCCCACAATTCTGTCTTCAATCTTCGTTCTGCTGTGCTTTGTCTTCAAACTTATACTCTTTTAACTGTTCTTTTGAATAAAATAGTGTCTTGTCTATGTGCAGGGCCACGCAGGGCTCTTAATGTTATCAACGCTCATGAAACATTGATAAATCATTGCACAGAGCCCGTGAATGGCTCTCTTTCAAGGACTAAAGGCACGGGAATTGTCATCTCCGGCCCCTGGCCTTTCTTTAATTTAACAGTGGAAACCATTTAAAACCTGCATAAAACATAATAAATTTAAGAAATCCTGTGTGTTTTAGGTTTAAATGCTTCAGAAGGCGGGGAACGAGCATGGCCGTTGGATGGCATCATCCAATGGTCAGGATTGATTGAGAGGGATCGTAGACCGGATGAAAAAGAGATTAAATCTAAGCCTTCGATTGCGCAGAGATCGACGGTCGAGAGCGGAGTTGAAAGTCAAACGGAGAAATCGGGAGATGAATTGTGGGCCGTCGATCTACAGATCAGATCGACGACAGAGATTAGCTGGATGGCGCACCGTACCCTGAGTTATTGCGTGTGCATCAGATTTAACTATCGTGCATCTTCGGCGAGCGATAGCCATTGGATGGCCCGCCCCAAATCGGACGGTCCACGGCAATATCGCTGGGCATCCGTGTCTGAAAAATAATGCGCGATGGACTGCGGTTATGCGCAATGGATGGTGGTTTTGAAAAAGGTACAGGGGACGCGTATCAACTGTTGTATGGAATCCCTGGCCATCGGGAAAAGCACCCTTGCCCCAAAGGCGGTGCGATGAAAACCACGTTTTTTTGGGGCAACGGCGCATGGCTGGCGAGGTCCACCGGGTTTGATAGGTTCCGCACCATCGGATCTGTAGATCAGATCGACGGTGGAGATTGCTCGAATTTCGGACCGACAAAAAACCTTTATAACACATGAAACCCAAAGTTTTCAACAAAAACAAAGGTTTTTAATAGATCGGGATATATATATAATAGGGTTAGGCACCAGCTGCGAGGCCTTTGGGCGCATGGAGAATGATATGACCGGGGGGTTAAAGAGGAGGAGCTAATCGCATATCGGAAGATCGGGGATGGGCTTTTCAATCAACCCATTAAAATATTTAACACGTGATTTTGGTTTTCAGACCAAAATTTTGGAAAAGTGGGTTTTGGGTTTTTACAAAGAAAAATATTGATCGGGAATGAAATATTTACAAGGTTTAAATACGGAGGGCGGGCCCACGGTATATACATATAGAATAATGATACGATCAAGGGTTTTTCAATATACAGGCTGATCACATCGCAAGTTTTGTAATGGCACAAAGACGTGCACTTTTGGACATTTGCGATGCGATAAGCGCAAAAATGAGTTAGCATGTGGTTCCAGCCCCAAAGCGCATGGTGGGGAAATGGTTAGGACTTAGCCCAAGGGGGCTTAGGTCCATAGTAAATAAAACTTGTTTTTATGAATTTTTCAGAGTTTTTCAAGGGAATTTGATGGTTTCGGTATAGTTTAAAAAAATGGGTTTTTTAACTATGGAAAAGTGATTTTCATAAATGGAAGAAGAGGATTTATGAAAACAAGGGAGTTTTTATGAAGAAAAAGGGGAGAAAATGGAGGTTTGAGAAGGGGGAAAATGAAGGTCTTGCAGCAGTCTTTCATTTGGAATCAGCAGAATTTTCTGAGTATAAAATGAAAATAATAATGAAGATTTTGGACAGAGGCATGAGGCCTTCAAGGAGTCTTCAAGAGCCAAAAATTTTTAGTGATAAAATTTGTTCCTTGGAGGATCAAAAAGTCTTAGCCACCTTTTGGTATAAAAAATATTATAGGTGGCTAACAGTGGCTCCACTTGGGGATGATGCCTTCTTGAAGGCATCAAGAAATTAAGACCTGCATTCTCTGGGAGACTGATCAGTTGCCTCATCCATTTATGTTCTCTGGGAGGCTGACCTGTGCCTGATCCATTGGGCTGCCTTTCCTTTGCTGGGATGATCTTCCCTGAAACATATTGGCAGCTTATGAAAACAATGGACTTTCATCAATAAAAACTTTCTACCTACCCAATCCTACTGATCTAACATTTTTTCTTCATAAGAGTGCACTTGGATTGGCAAACTCTATTCACAACATTTTATTCTTTTGAAAGCAGGAAATATAATCTAATTCTACTCCTTATTTCTCCCTGAACTCAGATTTAACAGTTGAGTTCAAATGATTCTCTACCTAATCTACCATCTGTTGGGATTAAACTGTCCAACAAATTTTCATTCTCTAAATTTCTAAAACATAAATTTAAAAAATAGTCAAGTCAAGATTAAGCTGTTTGACTTGCTGTGATCTATGGCATAAAGACAAGCTGCACATATACATTTATTTTGTAGAAAAATAAATAAAAAATGGAAGGCTTAAGATCTGAAATTTGAAAACATTTCCTTTCTCTTTTCTACAGCTTTGATTTGACTCTTATTGAGTTGTCTTTCCTTTTTCTATGGTTCAGATTTTGAGCTGATTAGAACCAGATTTTTACATATTTTTGACTCATAAAATAAAACATATTTGAGTCATCTCTCTTTGGAAACTTAGGTTCAGATTTTGATCATGTTTTAACCTTCAATTTCTATCCTAAACTATCTACTGATAAGCCAATATTAAACAGTTTGGCAAATCGATTTCACTATCCTATCAGCAGAAAATTTAAAACTAATTAGTCAAGATTAGGCTGTTTGACTAACTAGAAGTGTGTCATTCAGGAGTGGCATTTGAGCTTGCACACTTTCAGAATTTGTTTCTCTTTTTTGGTATGGGGCTATACCTTTCTTGTTTTACAATCTGCCCTCTTTTCTTTATTTTCTTTGTTTTTGTATTTTTGAATTTTCGATTTTTCTTCAAAGCAGAAAACAACAACTAACTACATGCTCAAAACTGAGCTTTATTGACATTCCTATCTAACCTATTCTAAACATGGAGTATTTACATATTCATATGATACAAAAATGCCAATGCAACCAGCTGAGTAATGTCAAGAAGAAGTAAAAACTCTGGCTGCTTGTTAGAGGTATCCATAGAACATATTGAAGATTAACCTTCAATACCAAGGCTATCATAGAAGGTGACAGCTTTACATGTCTCTGGCTCTTGCAAAGGATCACTGCTTGATAATTTGAGCCATTTGGGATATCCACACACTCTTCCATAGGATCAACAAAGAAAAGATGAAGATTCTCTTCTTTATGGTCCTCCACAATTGGTAGGTTATCTACTTCCCAGGCTTCAGCTTTGAGGAGTATCTCTTTAGCATGTAGCTTGGAAGTATTGTCATCTTGAACCTGCACAATAGAAAACAGTGAAATATTTTCTTTCTCTAAACATATGCTTGCTTCTGATATAAATTCAGGTTCTTGGAATGGCAGATTGACATTAATGAAGGGAGAAGTATCTTCTTGGGAAGATGGTATATCCATAGCAGGATAGTCTTCTATCTGTTTCTCTCCCTCTTCTTCATCATCATCTGAACTGGAGGACTCATCATATTTGGCAGTGTTGTCCTCTTGTAGCCTTGGTATGCTTGGATTCAGTGAACTGAACTCTGTGAAGAGGTTATTATATTCTTGAGTGGGGATGTATTCAATGGTTTCCTCTTGCTCAAAAATTTCTTCATTATTCTTCTGTTCACCTTCTGAGTTGAGAGGCTGCTGATTACCAATTAAGTGAAAGATTTTTATGATGGATCGAAAAGGATGATTGCGGCTTTCAAGCTGATGATGGTGAAACTCACAACACCAATCGAATGCTGGTTTCCCTACATGATTAGTTTCTGCTTGGAAATCATCATCATCATAAGACTGATTGAAGTTTGAAAATTTATTAGGATAAACATTTTCATCAGTCAAACATAGTAGGATATCAGTAGGTCCGTCTTCATTCTGATTTACAAAATAACTTTCTAAATCTGTACAACAAAGTTCTCTATGTGAATGGGCAAGAGTGTTAGTTTTGAAAAAAGTTTCAGAGACTGACTCTTTATAAATAGTCTGATCTATTTCCTTCTCTGTCAAAGGGGAAGATGTTTCCATGTTCTTTTGAACAGAAGTACAACAGTGCTCTGTCTTTTGTGAAGACTGATTTTGAGGCTGGATGTCTTCTTGAGCCTCAGCTATAAGGGATGATGAATCAATATCTGAGTTTTCAGGGATATCTTGAGGGATGTTCTTTATTTATTGGATCATCTCTTCCTCAACTGACTCATCTATGTTCTTAAAATTTTTCAATAGGATATTAAACTCATGAATGGCTGTTAAAAGATCTTCAGGATGCATCTCTTCCAAAGCTTCCTAATTATCTATAATGTGTTGGGTGATGTTTTGTGATGGATCATAATATATTTCACCCAATGATAATGATGTAGTGTTTTCTTTATAGTTCTCATAGAACACATATTCAAGGTCTCTTAAAGAAAACAAACTACTAGATCTTAAATATTCATACCAATCCCTAGCTTTTCCTTCTAATGTTAACATGAACATTTTCATTAGGCAGTCTTCATGCCATTCGGCTTTCAACCTCCATACATGTATATGAAATTTGATGAGATTTAATAGAGGGTCATCAAACTTTTCACCTTGAAAAACAGGTAGGTTGTGATCCCAATTCACCTGGGGCATCTTATGTGGAAACCCAGGGATATGATCTCTACTCATTGGGGCATATCTTCATTGTATTCTTGGAATCATATTTGTAAATCAAGAAAGAGGTCACTGTGTCTAGTCAATCAGTTTAGGGTCTTCTACCAGTGGAGTCATTTGGTCTTATGGGAGTTTCAGGGTGTGGAGTCGCCAGGTGGAATATTTTTAGCTCCTAAGGAGGTAAACTGTTTTAATGGTTCCACCACCATGTGTTTCTTGTAGAGCTGCAAGGTTGTTAGGAAATGAATTAGCTCTCAAGGGTGATCTGAAAACAGTTGATAATTTTATCTTAGGAGACTTCCTAAGAATACCTTATGGGTTATCAACTACTTCAGGTGGATCATGGTTAAGATAGGCTCTAGTGTGAATCTTTCTAGGAGCCACTATGCTGTGTTTTTTAGACCCAAATAAACAAGAAAAGTTCAACCAGATATGACAATATTTGAGAGGTTAACTAGCCTGTTTACACCAATTTTAATCCTACAGTCCTCTAACTAAGTTTGAATGATATTACAATGATAAGGGTTCTTCCCAGTGGAGTCTGAAGGTCTGCTCAGGATTGTGGAGTGTGGAGTCGCCAGGTGGAAGATGTTTTAACTCCTAAGGAGGTAAAAGGTTTTAATGGTCCACTACCATGTTTATTGGATACCAATCTAACCAGAGATCTTGGGTCTTCTGAGTGCCTAAGGGTGTGTAAGATAAAATGCACTCACTCCCCAGCGGAGTCACCAGAAATGTTAGGAATCTGTAATTTTAGCAGATTGGTAGGACTAAAACTGCAGAAACAACATTGTTTCAACCAACTTTGGGATTCTAGGATCTAGCCTTCCTGAATCTAGAGAGGGATCTCTCCAATATGTACAAGGATAGATTTGTCTTTGAAGTTTGGGGTTATGATATTAAGCTAGTTATGAAGGCCAAGGGTTTGTTTGTTTTTTGGATGGTTGAGCATGATTACTGTTCAAGGTGGAAAGTTCTGAGTGCAAAAAGTTCCAAAGGTGAGAAGTTGCAAGCAATCAGAGTAGGCTTTGACCAAAAAGATAGACAATTGCAGGTTTTAGTCCATTGGGCTATGGAGTCATAATAGGGTGTAATTGGAACAACAAGAGGCAAGAGTGGTCCATGGGGCAAGTCATCTATGTCTAAGGATCTCTTTGAAGATTGATTTATGGAATGGAATGATACAATAAGAAGGAGAAATAAACAGATGCAGAAACAAGAGCAGCCCAGGATCTGATAAGTATTTTTAAACTAGTCAGCCTTTGACATGGACTCAAGAAAAACATAAAAGTAAACTAGGATCTAGTAAGTACTTTTAAACTAGCCAACCTTTGATACACTTTCAATAGAACACATTTTCAAAACAAAGGGAAACTTGAAGGCAACTTTTGGAGTAGAAACTAGCGGGTCGGGCTCACCAAAAATCCTCTCCTAGCTCTTCTTTACTTGGTTACTTTCAAGACAAATACAAAGATAACAACAGAATGGCCTAAGATCTGGTAAGTACTTTGAAACTAGCCAACTTTTAACACATTCCAAGGGAAATATTCAGACAGCCTTTAGAAATAAAACTAGGACCAGGGCACACCATATCTTCCATAGTTCATCTCTACTTAACTAATACTGAACATAACATTCAAGAAAAATATTCAGCTAAGGAAATAAAATGAGAGAACGCCAGCATTCCTATGCTTAAACTGAATTAAATCATTCTTAAATAACATAGATTAGAAGAAAACATATAAATAAAGATTTTCAGTCAGAGAAGGTTACTGCTGTACAGTAGATCCTAACTCTATGCATGCCGTTCTTTACAAGAGAATATGAAACACTGATGGAAACAGAAACAAAATAACAGGTTATAATAAGAAAAACATCACTGTCAACATAGACCAGGATCCCATAAATCAGCTTGTATTGATGCTCCAAACCAGTTACAGCTTTAAGTCCAGTGCTTTAGGTTAGCAACCATCTACACATCTCAGCCTAACCTATCTATCACCAGCAGAGCTCCAAGAGCTAGTGAATACTATGTACAATCAGAAGTTTTTTCTCAAATGTATATCAAAGTTATACAACCAACAGTTTCTCATCTTCTGAAGAAGTATATATAGAAGAAAGAGGAGGTGAGACCTGATAAAATATCTCGATTACAATTAATATAGATTTAATGGTTTATTGGCCTTTGAGGGGCTCAATGAATAAACTTACATATGTGTACTCTGTATTAAATGTTCTACATAAAGATTAAGCTCGGTGGGAGCTTTTGTTGAACTTTGAGGCTCTGTGTAATGTTTGGAGTAACTCTGAAGATATTTCTGCATTGATTTCCTTGCAGAAGTAACTCCCTGGCTACGCTGAGGCAAAATATGATCTTCTTCAATAACTTCAGCCTCTGTTTTGAAAGGTTTGAGGCAACAGGTGGCTCTGTGGTAGCTGAGGAATCAATTCGCCTCAAATGTGGCGGTGGTGGCCTTTCTTCTTATTAAACACTTATGATTTCTTTTAAACTGTGTTTAATTTGGGGGGATTAGGCTTTTGATAATAATTCTTAGCCGTGATCCCCACAATTCTGTCTTCAATCTTCATTCTACTGTGCTTTGTCTTCAAACTTATACTCTTTTAACTATTCTTTTGAATAAACAGTGTCTTGTCGATGTGCAGGGCCGTGCAGGGCTCTTTATGTTATCAACGCTCATGAAACATTGATAAATCATTACACAGAGCCTGTGAATGGTTCTCTTTCAAGGAATAAAGGCACGGGAATTGTCATCCCTGGCCCCTGGCCTTTCTTCAATATAACAGTGGAAACCATTTAAAACCTGCATAAAACATAAAACATTTAAGAAATACTGCGTGTTTTAGGTTTAACTGCTTCAGAAGGCGGGGAACGAGCATGGCTGTTGGATGGCATCATCCAACGGTCAGGATTGATCGAGAGGGATCGTGGACCGGATGAAAAAGAGATTAAATCTGAGCCGTCGATCGCGCAGAGATTGACGGTTGGGAGCGGAGTTGAAAGTCAAATGGAGAAATCGGGAGATGAATTGTGGGCTGTCGATCTGCAGATCATATTGACGGCGGAGATTAACTGGATGGCACGCCGTACCCTGAGTTATCGCGCGTGCATCAGAGTTAACTATCGTGCATCTGCGACGAGTGATAGCCGTTGGATGGCCCGCCCCAGATCGGACGGTCCACGGAAATATCGCTGGGCATCCGCGTCCGAACAATAATGCGCGATGGACTGCGGTTATGCGCGATGGACGACGGTTTTGAAAAAGGTACAAGGGATGCGTGTCAACCGTTGTATGGAATCGCTGGCCATTGGGAAAAAACCACCTTTGCCCCAAAGGCGGTGCGATGAAAACCACGTTGTTTTGGGGAAATGGCGCACGGCTGGCGGGGTCCACCGGGTTTGATAGGTTCCGCACCGTTAGATCTGCAGATCAGATCGACGGTGGAGATTGCTCGAATTTCGGACCGGCGGAAAACCTTTATAACACATGAAACCCAAAGTTTTCAACAAAAGCAAAGGTTTTTAATAGATCGGGATATATATATATAATAGGGTTAGGCACCGGTTGCGGGGCCTTTGGGCGCATTGAGAATGATATGACTGGGGCGTTAAAGAGGAGGAGCTAATCACATATCGGAATATCGGGGATGGGATTTTCAATCAACCCATTAAAATATTTAACACGTGATTTTGGTTTTCAGACCAAAACTTTGGAAAAGTGGGTTTTGGGTTTTTACAAAGAAAAAGATTGATCGAGAATGAAATATTTACAAGGTTTAAATACAGAGGGTGGGCCCACGGTATATACATATAGAATAATGATGCGATCGGGGGTTTTTCAATATAAAGGCTGATCGCATCGCAAGTTTTGTAATGGCATAAAGACATGCACTTTTGGACATTTGCGATGCGATAAGTGCCAAAATGAGTTAGCATGTGGTTCCAGCCCCAAAGCGCATGGTGGGGAAGTGGTGATCCAGGTGGATATTGGTGGCCACCCACCTATTCCACTTGGGGCCCCACCATTGTCTCTTTCAGTTTTTCAGTTTCGTCATAACTTACCATTTTTAGCAGTTTTTCGGGTCCTGAACTTCCGGAGCCGTCTTGAGGCCCTAAACGACGTTTTTTGGGCATCACACCTCCAACGAATATCATTCCATTTCGGAATGATATTTGTGGCGAAAGTTGTAGTCCTCGGACAGAGCTTTCTAATGATGTATCATGTGCGTCAAACGGAGATAGTATGCCAAAGTTACGTACCTGGGAAGTTGAAACACCAATTTACCCAAACGTGGCCCATAGTTTTGGCACTTCATCTCCTAGGGTTAGGTTTTTGGATGGTTAGGGTTCCCCATTGTTTCTCAATAATAAATAGGCCCTCGAGCCTCATTGTAACTCAGTTCAGAGGCCTGTAGCCGCCACATCTCTTCTCAGAGATAACTACCAGCGCCCTAGCTAGTTTTATTTCCATTCTGTTTGTAAGCAAATTTCAGTTCTTTGATATTAATGAAATGAAGTGTTATCTCCGCTGCATCTCTGTATTTATGGTTATATGTTTATTCTGTTGCGTTCCTGCATAAATCTGGATCAGTGGTATCAGAGCGGTCTGCTTTTTCTCGATCCTTCTTTGCATGTCCCCAACGAGGTCGGGGTATAAGGAGCTAGGGCTTGATCTAGTGGAACCTTTGCAAGATCAGCCTCGCAAACCTCGACGGACGCCCATGGGGGACGAAAAGAAAGATGAGGGAGCAGGAGATCCTATCAAAATATTGCTCTAGGAGGCCCTCGAAAAACAAAGGAACGCGATGATGGATAACTTTGCTCAGATCCTTCAACGGCTGCCCACCGGCGGCGCATCTGCATCCAGTAGCCACTCTGGAGTTGCGACTCCCTTTAAGGTACAAGTAAATTTTGACATTCCCATATTTGAGGGTCAAATAGACGCAAATGCCGTAGATAGATGGTTGAATCTATTAGAAGGATATTTCTCTGTTCATGACTTTTCAGACCGGGAGAAGATTATTTTTGCACTCCTCAAAGCTACCCCCCGTGTTAAGCATTGGTGGGAAACCTACTGTGAGAACAAGGACCAGATAGAACCCTCTTTGTTCTCGGTCGTACCAACTTGGAATTCTTTCCGAGACGCCGTCAAGGAACAGTACTATCCCGTGGGGAGCTATGAGGACAAGTACATACAATGGACCACGATGCGACAACAAAGGGATCAAGATGTGCATGAGCTGACGAATCTGTTCCATACCCTGCGCACAAATTTGGGTATCAAAGATTCAGAGAAACATTTGGTGCTAAAGTATCGTAGTTGTCTGCACAGATACATTCAGGAGGAAATGGAGTTCCTCGACATCTCCTCACTTGGTACGGCATACCGGTATGCTGCCAAGATTGAGCAGAAATTCAAACAGAAGAAGCGAGACTTTGGATCTATGAATCAAAAGCAAGGAAAAGGTGCTTCCAAACCGCAGAACAAAGGACAGAGCATGGCGGCTAAAGAAAACCCGTCAAAGCCACAAGACAAGAACAACACCGTAAAGCCAAAGAAGGACACGGGAAAGTGGTGTGAGTTCCATAAGAGCTCCACTCACAACACAAGTGAGTGTCGGGCCAAGCAATCGCTAGTGGCCGAGATGAGGGCTTCTGAGTCAGATGCATGCTCTGACTCTGAATCAGAACCTGAAAAGGGGAATGAAAAAGGGAAACAGATTATTGATGCGGAGCCCAACGCCACTGTTGCCACTACAAAGGTCCAGAAGGAGGAACCGGAAGATCCAGAGGAGGAACGTCTCTTCCACTCCCAGATGTGGGTAAAGGGCTCCCCTGTACAGTTCATTGTCGACAATGGGAGCCAAAAGAACCTCATTTCAGCAGACGCCGTGAAGCAGCTGGGCTTGCTGACCACAGCTCACCCACATCCATACACCATCGGGTGGCTTCACCAAGGACTAGATCTCTGCGTCAGCCAGTAGTGCCGCCTTCCCTATAGCATCAAGCCCTTCACGGATGAGGTATTATGTGACGTTGCTCCTATTGATGTTTCTGATGTATTATTAGGACAACCATACTGGTGGAAGCGTCATGCTGTGTATGAGTCTCGACCTCGTGCTGTTATTGTTACTTTGGGAAATAAGTTGTACAGGATACCAGAGGTACCACCTCCTGCTGCTATCTCTTTGGTTACTGCAAAACAATGCAGTAAGCTCATTTCCCAAACCAAGAAATTCGTTTTCCTGATGATCCGCCCCCAGGGCAAGAAGAAGACAGTGGCCACGACCTCCAGACAGGGCCCCTCTGCACGACAACAACAAATGGATAAGGTTGTGGAGGAGTACGGGGACATCTTCACCTCACCCACAGGGGTTCCTCTGCACTGTCAGGTCAAGCACCCGATTGATTTGACCCCAGGTGCGCCGCTACCCAATGGACCGATCTATCGGCGCTCTGTTCTGGAGAATGATGAAATCAAGAGACAGATTCAGGAGCTGTTGCAGAAAGGTCACATCATACCAAGTTCATCACCCTGTGGGAGCCCGATCGTGTTGGTACAGAAGAAGGATGGGACGTGGAGACTCTGTATTGACTATCGGGCGCTGAACAAGATCACTGTCCGGAATAGGTACCCAATCCCACGGATTGATGACCTTCTGGACCAACTCCAAGGTGCAAAAGATTTCAGTAAGATCGACCTGAAGTCTGGGTATCACCAGGTACCAATTGAACCCTCTGATGTGTGGAAGACTGCCTTCAAAGCTAAGGAAGGCCTTTTTGAATGGCTGGTCATGCCTTTCGGGTTGACGAATGCTCCCGCAACCTTCATGAGGATGATGGGCGACATCTTGCGGCCATTCACCAACTCATTCGTAGTGGTGTACTTGGATGACATTCTGATCTTCAGCAAGACTTGGGAAGAGCACCTTCATCACATCCGACAAGTCCTCCAAACACTGCGGCAACACAAGTTGTGTGCCAATTTGGAGAAGTGCACGTTTGGCATGACCCAGGTTCAATATCCGGGATACATTATTGATGAAAGGGGGGTGCATGTGGATCCAGCCAAGATCCAAGTCATTCGGGATTGGCCAGCCCCGACTACTATAACAGAGCTTCGCAGCTTTCTGGGTCTTGCTAATTTCTACCGTAGATTCGTGCTGGGATTCTCTCATATCACTTGGCCCTTGAGTCAAGTCACCAAAGGAGGAGTGAGAGCAAAATTCTTTTGGTCGGAACCTCAACAGAAGGCGTTCAAAGAATTGAAAAATCGCCTCTGTTCTGCCCCAGTGCTCACCTTACCAGACTTCCAGCAGCCATTTGAGATCGAGACAGATGCCTCTGACTATGCTATTGGGGCAGTTCTTACTCAACAGGGACATCCAGTGGCATATCACAGTGAGACATTGTCTGAGACAGTTCGCAAGTATCCCACCTATAACAAAGAAATGTATTCCATTGTGCAAGCCTGTCGACAATGGAAGCATTACATTTTGGGGAAGGAAAAAATCATCCACACAGACCACCGGCCCCTGCAGTTCATACAGACACAAGGGAAGTTGCAGAATGATCGCCATCAGAAGTGGTCCACATATCTGCAACAGTTTCATTTGAATATCAAGTACAAGAAAGGTAGCACCAATAATGTTGCAGACTGTCTCAGCCGACCACCAATCGTGGTGCTCACCACCGTGCTCAACTCTTGTGGGCATGAGACTTCTGATTGGTCACTTCTCTATGAGAGAGACCCAGAATTTGGCCACACTTACAAGGCACTCTTGGGGGGTACGCAAGTTCCAAATTTTCACCTCCAAGATGCACTTTTATGTCACCTGGGACACCTTTGTGTTCCTTCAAGCGAGCGTGCCAAGATGATATGGGAAGCACACTACAGCCGAGTCGCTGGGCATTTCGGGGTCGAGAAAACAATAGCAATACTACAGAAGTATTTCTATTGGCCGAACCTTCGAAAGGATGTCGAGAAGCACATCAGATCCTAAGACCGTCGTGCTACTGCCAAACTGACGACTGCTGTTAGAAACGGCCCAAGACACTCCATCGTCTTTTGCCCCCATTCAGATCCTGGGAATCCATTCATGGACACAGCGAAAGTCGCCTTCAATGGCAATCGGAAATGACTCCGTCTTCAGTTCTACCTCAAGTGTCTCAAAGATGGCCATTATGGCAAAATTTCCGTAAGAAGAATATCACAAATAGTGGCTTCTACTACAACTCCTTTGAACGAGTGTGGGTGCACTTTGGGATCCAATAGTCTATCATATCAGATTGAGATAGCAGGTTCCTCAGCACATTTTGGTCCAACCTCTAGTCAACGCTGGACACCAAGCTCACCAAGTCCACAATTTTCCATCCCCAAACAAATGGCCAGACAGAGGTCGTCAACATAATGATTGTACACATTCTGCGCATGTACAATTCAAAGCATCCACGCACATGGGACGAGAGCCTCCCCTATGTACAACATAGTTATAATCGGGCTCTCCACAGTTCAATCGGCCATAGCCCCTTTCAGGTGGGTTTGGGATTCCAACCACTATGTCCCATCGACGTAGCCATGCCATTTGCAGCTGATCAGGCCAATTCAGCTCATGTCCAGTCTGAAGTTGACAAAGAAAGTAGCTTCATCGAGCAGATTCAACACATCCACCAACAGGTTCATGATATATTGGATAGAGCCACTTGTAAAGTACAGTTAAAGACCAAGGATCATCACCTGCACACATCCTGTGGCCACAAAGTATGACCGCCTTAAGGAGCATCCACACCGGGACCCCCACCGTGCTTCTTCCTACCCCACACGCCACATACACCGCCATTGCCATGTAGGGGAAAATGCCTTTCGAGCTTAATATTCCTCCATTCCTGGTCCCAATGTAGCAGACAACACCGCCTGGCCCCGCCCCCACCTCTACCGGACACCTCGGACATTGCAACAACTCACACCAACAAGAAGAAACCAGAACAGAATAGGCCACCACAGACACCATGGAGAAAATCAAGAACACCGTCACCGGTATGATCCAACTGCATTCGGCTGTCAGCCGGCCAACTCCCCGCACCAAGGAAAGTGGTAAAGTAAAATGGAGCACAGAATTTCCTCATCTCATGGAGGAACTTAACGCAATGGGGACCATTGCTTCCTAAGGGGGAGGAATGATCCAGGTGGATATTGGTGGTCACCCACCTATTCCACTTGGGGCTCCACCATTGTCTATTTCAGTTTTTCAGTTTCGGCACAATTTACTATTTTTAGCAGTTTTTCGGGTCCTAAACTTCCGGAGCCGTTTCGAGGCCCTAAACGACGTTGTACCTATCAGCCTAATATGATTCCAGCGAATATGATTCCGTTCCGTAATCGATATTCTGAAGAAAGTTGTAGTCCTCGACAGACAATTTCAGATGTATCATGTGCGTCAAACTAGATAGTATGCCAAAGTTACGTCTATAAAGTCAACGCTCAATTTACCTGCAAATGGGGTCATATTTTGGTGCTTTCATCTCCTAGGTTAGGTTTTTGGATGTACAGGTTCCTCATTGTTTCTCAATAATAAATAGCCTTCGAGCCTCTACTGTATCTAGTTTCGCAGGTCAGAGCGCGTATCTCTTCTCGTAGATAGCTACCAGGGGTGTCTCCTAGCTTTGCTTATTTGTCTGGGCTTGTATAAAATTCGCTGATATTAGGTTACCGTGTTATTTGTACCGTATTTATGGTTATATGTTTATTCTATTGCGTTTCTGCATAAATCTGGATCAAGTGGTTAGGACTTAGCCCAAGGGGGCTTAGGTCCATAGTAAATAAAACTTGTTTTTATGAATTTTTTAGAGTTTTTCAAGGGAATTTGATGGTTTCGGTATAGTTAAAAAAAATGGGTTTTTAACTATGGAAAAGTGATTTTCATAAATGGAAGAAGAGGATTTATGAAAACAAGGGAGTTTTTATGAAGAAAAAGGGGAGAAAATGGAGGTTTGAGAAGGGGGAAAATGAAGGTCTTGCAGCAGTCTTTCATTTGGAATCAACAGAACTTTCTGAGTATAAAATGGAAATAGTAATGAAGATTTTGGACAGAGGCATGAGGCCTTCAAGGAGTCTTCAAAAGCCAACAATTTTTAGTGATAAAATTTGTTCCTTGGAGGCTCAAAAAGTCTTAACCACCTTTTGGTATAACAAATATTATAGGTGGCTAACATGAAGAGTCACCCCCCTTTGTTGTAAATATTTCCTCATAACTCATGTAGTAGATTTTTGGGAGCCAAGATTTTTGCTAGGCTTAGGCTTAGGAAGAGTTTGGGATTTTTGTGAAAGCCTTGGCTTCTCCGTAGCATAGAGGGAGTATACTTATTTGGAGGAGCAGGGGTTGATGACTTTTATGTTCCATTATTGAGGCAAGTGGTTCATCAATGGTGTATGTATGATTGGAACTTTCACTTTTAATAAAAATCATAGATGACACACTTTCATGCATATGTTGTGAATATAGTAGGACTATTCTTGTTGTATTTGCGGATTTCGTTTGTAGGCAAGGACATCACTTAAATAGAGTTATGAGTAGGAGTACAAATACCCATTCTACAACGGATTAAATTATTAAAGTAAAATAGAAGTTTAATGAAGGGTTGGTAGAAATTTATGGTCAAGCATTTATTCCACAAGTTTTATTTACAATCTGCAACCTTTGCAAGTTCAGAAAAAACATTTTTGAACAATTTCCCATCTTGTGTTTTAATGTTTTTACTCTGTCATGAATTAATGTGTTGAAAATATGTATTTTGAATATACATGTATGTATTGGTCTTATGTATTGTGGCGGATGTAAGTCTGTGAAGTCTTGGAAGAGAAAATCGTGGAGCACATATTGGTGTGCACGTGAAAACAAACATTAATGGGTTTTACAGAGATTTACTCCGCAAATATTGTAAAGTGTAAATCTCCATAAGAATTTTGAGTTTACTTGCTGAAGGAGCCGTAGACTCCATATGAATGTATTTCTTATGTCCTGAAATTATAATCGAAAGTGTTTTTGTTGCGATATGTTTATGAAAATTTCGTATCTAGTTTTCTACTGTGCATAAAATATTTGATTTTTAGCTCCATTTCAATTGCGCAAGTCAACTATCTTTTAATTTCCGTCACTCTCTTGTCTTGAGGAAAATCTCTCTGTGACTCTGTGTGTTGAGGAAGAATCATCTTCGTTTTAATTTTTTAACAGTTCATACTAGCTAAATCACGATCCATTATTCAATAACAACACTAGTTGTTATGGAAACATCTATCCTGTTAATATGGACTACAAGCATGTTTAACCAATAAGCTGAATCCTAGCAATGGTATTGTAAATGATAACACTAGTAAACTTGTGAAATCATCATAACTTGTTATAACAATACTATATTACTTGTATTGTCATAAGAAAGTGATAAGAGTAACAACTTAGTGTAACCTAAGATCGAGTTATAAGAAAATAGAGTGTAATGGTAGATGTAAGAGTTTATGTAATAGACATACTAAATGTATTCATGGAGCTTGGACAAGATATCACAACTTATACCAATAATTGTGTTAGTTATGTTTATAGCATGAGCTTTATACCCGGTACTGGTTTGGAATCACTACTATTAATCCATAATGATTAGGTATGTATCAATGCACTATACATCTAACTGTGTATTCTAGTAATCAAGCTTACCATAATAGCTAAGGTTATGTAGACAACTATGCTATCATCTATGCTTCTTCTTATCTATATAACATTTTGTTCTAGCTATATTATTTTATTACATAATGAATAGAAACAATGGTAATAAATGGAAAACTTGGAAAATGTGTTACCATATTTTTACCCAATACCAGAAAGGTGATTACTTGGCTAAAACCTATATAATGACCGTAATGATTCACCTTGTATACAACTGTCTTTGGTTACACATCAATACTTAGCTTATCGATACAGCTAGCCCCATTGAATAGGGTAAATTATACATCATAACATAAGAACTTGTAACAACTCTACCACTAGTAAGTGAATATGCAACACGCATAAATAATGGAAACTTCTTATCACTCTTAGCTCCATATAGGTAAATAGGAAGAGAGAACACCAACTATAGTAATGGGATTCATTGGATATAAACAAGGGTCATGAGACCCTTTGTTACTACTATTACTTCCATTGATTTGAATTCATCATTAAAGGTGCAAACAATACTTATTGGATTACCATATATGTGTTATAACACTACTATAGCATAACTAATGATCAAGCCGTTGTAATCTGATACAAGCTTATACAACTAATAAAAGTAATGGGAATATCGTGATCAAGAATTCTCATAACCAATTTTTTTACATATCTTTATGTGTTTTCTTACTTGTCCTACTAATTGGTTTACAAGCACGAGTTTTTTTCTATTGTGATTATCTTACTCTTCCTTTAATTGGACAAACCGAGTTAAGAAGTGGAACAAAAAAAGTGCAAAAATGAGCAATAAGAAAAACTGTCTTAGTGGAATATCTCACTTATGTGGATAATGTTGACGGATAATCATCCCCTTCTCATATAATTGTTAATTTACTTGGTGTTCTTCATTCACAAGCATCTTGTTGTTTAGAAATTTTATTTTAAACCACTCTCAATTGTGAAATGCTACAACACTAATAAAATGCTGGAAAATTAATCTCAACCACCGCGTTAAATTTACTGACAGCAGGCATACCTCATGTAAATATTTTGCAGGTTGCAGATTTAGTTTGTAGGTTAAAGGACATGGATTAAATGAGGTTCTGTGTAGGAGTACATATTACCCATTCCGCAATGGATTAAATAATTAAAATTGGAAATTTATGAAAGGTTGGTAGAAATGCATGGGAAAGCATTTACTTTGCAACTATTATTTATTGTCCATTGTCCTCAAACTCTACAAGTTCAGAAAAATCATGTTCGCCCATCCTATGCATTAATTTTATCCTATCATGAATTAATGTCTTAGAAATGTATTGTTTGATATAACAATTATGTAGAAGCCTAGAGAAAATTTTGGTGGGTAAACAATTTGTTACAGGTTTTACACTGCAACTCCGGGTGAATGTAAATCTTAATAAGAATATGTGTTTTACTTGGTGAAGGAGCTGCAGTCTCCATATGAATGTATTTATTGTGTTGTGAAGTCATAATCTAAAGTTTTGTTTGTTGCGATACGTTTATCGAAATTTCACGTATGGTTTTTACCGCAACCACTCTGTTTTACTCTGTACCATGAGTAAATTTGTTTGAAGTTTTTGCTCCATTATAGTTGCACAAGTCAAGTGATTTAAATATTTTCCACTTAATTTTTTGAGGAATAATTTTATGATTTTATCTTCGCGGCTGTATTTTCTCAATTAAGATCTCTCCACAACTTTGGGTGTTGTTTAAATATTTGCCACTTAATTTTTTGAGGAATACTTTTATGATTTTATCTCTGCGGCTGTATTTTCTCAATCAATATCTCTCCGCAACTCTGGGTGTTGAGGAAGAATCCTCTGTGCTATAAATTTTTTAACATGGTATCATAGCTGGTTTAAAATTTTATTATTGTAATTGCAAGTGTTTTTACTGCAAGTTTAAAGTTTTTATGAAGGCAGTGTATTTACCAGCAAGGAGATTTTTTTTTTTACACAGTGAAAATGGTAGCAACATGCTCAAGCTTTACTAATCCACAAATACCTCAGTTTAATGGAAAAATTACGATTATTGAGATATAACAAGGAAGGCTCTATTTTCTTCACAAGAAATTTGGGAATTGGTGGAGAATGGTTTCCAAGAACTAGTAGATGCAACAACATACAATGCTTTGACACAAGCAGAAATGGATTTGTTGAGGGACAACAGGAAGAAGGATTCAAAATCCATCTTCTACATTTTTCAAGTAGTTCATGAAAGTATCTTCCCAAGGATTGCAGCTGTAACAAAGTCCAGGAAAGCATGGGATACCCTCTAGAAAACCTACCGAGGCATAACAAAGGTGAAGACATAAAAAATACAAATGCTGATAAGAGATTTTGAGACATTTTGTATGAAAGAGTATGAGAATGTAGAATCATTTTTTACACATGTAATTGGACTAGTTACTCAAATTAGGTCTCATGGTGAGACACTTGAGGAAAGGAGAATAGTTTAGAAGGTGTTGAGAAGTTTGGTAGCAAGATTTGATGTCATAGTTGTGGCCATAGAAGAGACAAAATATCTCTCACATTTTTTAGTGGATGAGCTTCATGCATCACTGAATTCTCATCAACATAGGTTGAACAGAGCAACAAACTCCTCACTGGAGCATGTTTTCAAGACACAAGTTTCATTTGGTCAAGGTAGAGGCAGAGGAAGATCAAATTATAGAGGAATAGGAAGAAGCCCACACAGGGGTGGAAGAAATAGACCTTCAAGCTCAAGTGGAAGGGGCAACAATAGAATTCCAAGTCAAGGCCCAAGCCAGAATCAAGCACAAGGTTAGAGGTATGATAAATCTTAAGTTCATTGTCATTATTGTAAGAAGTATGGTCATTATGCAAAAGAATGAGGAAAGAAGAAATACGACATAGGTAACAAACCAAGTGCAAATTTCATAAAGGAAAATCAAAACCATGATAGCATGTTTTTAGCTTGTAATATAGCACAAGAAAAACAAAGAGATGTATGGTTTCTAGATTTAGGGTGCAACAACCACATGACATGAAACATAGAAATGTTTTCCAAACTAAGGGAAAGTGTGAAATCTGAAGTGACATTAGGGACTAATAGCAAAGTCTCGGTCACGGGAAAAGGAAGAGTTGAAATTCTAACAAATAAGGGGGAGAAGAAATACATTTCAGAGGTTTATTTTGTTCTTGGTTTGAAGAATAACCTCATAAGAATTGGAAAACTCATGCAAAAGGGCTACAATTTATTTTTCAAAAATGATGAGTGCACAATTTTGGATAAGTCTCCAAGCAGACAACTGATTGCAAAAGTTCATATTACAAAAAATAGAATGTTTCCTCTCAAGATAAAACCAGATTTGAAGGAAGTAGGTGCTTAATAAAACTATCAATGAATTCAAAAGGGAATGAAATAAATGTAGCAGCTATCACACAAGTAAACCTTCAAGCAAAAGTTGAGGATGAAAATTGGTTATGGCAATTGAGATTTGGTCATCTCAATTTTGGAGGTTTGAATTTGTTGCATAGGAAATACATGGTGAAGGTATTACACTAATAGAAAAACCAGACAACCTATGTGAAGGATGCATCTTGGGCAAACAACATAGAGAGACATTTCTAGCAGGAAATTCAATAAGGGAAGGGCACCTTTGGAGATTGTCCATTCAGATTTATGTAGACCAATGCAAACACCATCAATTGGGGGAAGTTATTATATTTTGGCTTTCATAGATGATTATACAAGGAAGATATGGGTCTACTTCCTAAAACAGAAAAGTGAAGAGTTTGAGTGCTTCCGCCAATACAAATTTCTTGTTGAGAAGCAAAGTGGACACTACATCAATGTCTTGAGGAATGATAGAGGTGGTGAATACATCTCAAATGACTTCCTACGTTTTTTCAGGCAGCATGGAATTCACAACCAATTTACAACAAGGTATACACCTCAGCAAAATGGTGTGGTAGAAACAAATAATATGACCATTATGGAAATGGAAAGGAGTATGTTGAAGGAAAAGCATTTTTCAAATGATTATTGGGTTGAAGCTGTCACTTGTGCAACATATATAATTAATATGTGTTCAACCAAAAGTGTTATGAATATAGTTCCTGAAGAGGTATGGAGTGAAAGAAAGCATAGTGTTACTCACATGAGAGTGTTAGAATGTGTGGCATATGCACATGTCTCGGATGAGTTGAGGAATAAGTTGGACAAAAAGGGGGGGAAATGCATATTTGTTGGATATAGTGATGAATCCAAGGCATACAAGCTCTACAATCCATCAACCAAGAAAGTCATAATCAACAGAGATGTTCAGTTCATAGAAGAGGAATCATGGGATGAAAGTTTAGAGAAGACAATCAATGTGAAAACATGTATACCACATGAAGACAAAGAGGAATTGACTGCAACAAGTAATTCCTGAACGATGAATCCTCCTACTCCTATTCAAGATCAACAAAGAAGACACCAAGTGACATTGTCAACAAATAATAGGACAACATGGCACAGTCAAGAAAGTGCTTCTCCAATCACACCACAATGATCCACAACACCATTGACTTCAAGCGCAACACCAAGTAACATGTCAAGCCCATCTTTTGCAAGCATAAGAAGACATAAATTCAGAAATTTAAGTGAAATCTATGAGAAAAATGAAGTTGATAGTAGTGCTGGTATGAATTCTTTATTCACATTATTTTGTCATGTAGATGACCCAATCCATTTTGAGGATGCAGTCAAAGAAGAAAAATGGGTTGCGACAATGGATGAAGAAATACGAGCAATAGAAAAGAATGAGACATGGGAGTTAGTGGACCTTCCGCAAGGAAAAGAAGTCATTGGAGTGAAGTGGGTCTATAAGACCAAGAGAAACGTTGAAGGAAAGATTGAAAAGCATAAAGCGAGGCTAGTTGTCAAAGTATACAAGAAGCAACATGGAAGATATTATGTAGAGACATTTGCACCAGTCGCAAGTATGGAGACAATGCGTACAATGCTGTTAATTATCGCGCAACAAAAATGGAAAGTATATCAAATGGACATAAAATCAACGTTCTTCAATGGAGTGCTGAAAGAGGAAGTACATGTTGCACAACCATCTGGTTATGAGGTAGAAGGCCAAGAAGACAAGGTGTATAGGTTAAGGAAATATCTTCATGGGCTGAAGCAAGCACTGTGTGCATGGTGTAGCAGAATAGTTGCTTACTTGATGGACAATGGGTTTGACAAATGTGACGGTGAGCCTACTCTCTACATAAAATAGAGTGAAGGTAAGATTCTTATTGTTGTTCTATATGTAGATGATTTGATTTTTACAGGGAATTATGATTTCCTCATCGTTGATTTCAAAGAATACATGAAAGGTGAGTTTGAAATCACTGACTTGGGGTTGTTAAGGTATTTTCTAGGCATAGAAGTGAAGCAAACAGAAAATGGTATTTTTATTTCCCAAACATTTTAGCATAAATTTTAGGGAGGTTTAATATGAAGAACAAAAAACCTGCACCAACTCCAACTATCATGGGGTTGAAGTTGAGCAAGGAAGATTGCAGCAACAATGTCAATATGAAATTATACAAAATTATGGTGGGTAGCTTAATGTATTTGACCGCAACTAGGCCTGACATAATGTATGCAGTGATTTTGATGTCAAGGTTTATGAAGACACCCAAATAGACACATTGGCAATCATCGAAAATGATTTTAAAGTATGTCAA
This sequence comes from Pinus albicaulis, assembly GCA_034641835.2. Lineage (NCBI taxonomy): Eukaryota > Viridiplantae > Streptophyta > Pinopsida > Pinales > Pinaceae > Pinus > Pinus albicaulis. The sequence continues at coordinate 1,477,877,185 of CM076577.1, forward strand.
TGGGACAAAGGAGTATGGTATTTTGTACACCGCAACAGATGATTTTAGGCTGGTTGGTTGCACTGATAGTGACTGGGTATGAAGTTTGATGATAGAAAGAGAACGTCAGGAAATGTTTTTCATTTAGGTTTGGGAGCCATTTCATGGGCCTCTAAGAAGCAGCTGATAATGTCATTGTTAATAAAAAAAGCTGAATATGTCGCCACAACAACAACAATGTGTCAGACAGTTTGGATGAGAAGAATGTTGAGGGATTTATGCTATGAACAAGAGGGAACAACAACTATTTTCTGCGACAACAATTCCACAATTGCATTATCAAATAATTATGTTTTTCATAAGAGGACCAAGCACATTGACAATAAATATCATTTTATAAGAGAATTAGTTAACAATGGCGAAATTTTGTGGCAGCATTGTAGGTGAGAAGAACAATTTGCAAACATCTTCTCAAAGCCATTGGCAAGTTAAAATTTTGTTTATCTCAGAGATTTTTTGGGAATTTTCAATGGCGGCATTTGTGATTAAGGGGGAGTGTTGGAAAATTAATCTTGACCACTGCCATACGTCAAGTAAGTATTTTGCAGGTTGCGGATTTAGTTTGCAAGTTAAAGGACATGGGTTAAATGAGGTTTTGTGTATGAGTACATATTACCCATTCCTCAATGGATTAAATAATTAAAAGTCAAATGGAAATTTATGAATGGTTGGTAGTAATGCATGAGCAAGCATTTATTGTGCAACTATTATTTACTGTCACGTTCAGAAAAATTATGTTCACCCTGTGTATTAATTTTGTCTTTTCATGAATTAATGTCTTAGAAATGTGTTGTTTGATATAACAATTATGTAGAAGTCTAATGAAGTGAGGTGGATGTAAGTATGACAAGACAAGAGCAGAAAATTGTGGATACAATTTTGGTGGGGGCCTAAAATTGTTTGTTACAAGTTTTACCGTGAGTTACTCCGCAACTCCCGGTGAATGTAAATGTCAATAAGAATATGTGTTTTACTTGGTGAAAGAGCCTTAGTCTCAATATGAATGTATTTCTTGTATTGTGAAATTATAATCTAAATTTTGTTTATTACAATAAGTTTATGAAAATTTCACCAACCACTCTGTTTTACTATGTTCTACTGTGAGTCAATATGTTGGAAATTTTTCTCCATTATAATTATAGTTGACTTGTTCAACTGATTTGAATCTCATTTAAATTTTTTAACATAGAATGCCTCAATTGTGAAATGCTACAACACTAATAAAATGCCTTGTGCTTGTCTATAGGTCAGAGAGGGTCCTTACATACCCACCTAATAGCGTTAAGGGATGAGGGTGTGGCCCAGCCTTCGCTAGGGAGCTGGGGGTATGCTGTGTGTGTGGAACAAGGAAGTGCCCTTGCAGGGTGCCACCCTATTGCCCGTTATCTATGATCCTTTACCCGGTTAAAGTAGCATTAGTCACTGATCAATTTATCCTTTTGAGCATTGTTTATGCTTCACGTCACTTCTTTTGAATGTGAACAAAACAACCAAGCTCCAACTCATTTTTTTGCTTGCTCTTCATTCTATATGCTAAATATGTTTTTCAAACCCCAACTCAAAGCACAGACTTGCTGCACAACAGCCATCCTCAACATAGGGTTTTAAAATCGTTTCCATATATCAACATAGGGTTTTGAATTCTTAAAAGATTTTTATAAACTAGATATGTGTTTAGCTATCAAATTTTAACTTTAAATTAACGAAAACCTAACTAAATCCCTTGGTGCACCTCTATTCGTAGTTATGGAATATATTAATGAATTCTACCTTCCAAATAAGATTGCTCACGCTTATGCCTCAACAATGAGGCTCCATTGTTTCTCTGCGAAGTTTTACTCCACAATTTTCACATTCGGGCTGTAGTTGTTCAATCGTCTTCCATGGGAAATACTAATGTAGCACACTATGATCTTACATATAAGTCAACGAAAATTCATCTAACAAGTTTGACCGAAAGATTATTGCAAGGACTTGGGGATTGGAGGGGTCAACGACTTACGGTTGACTTTGCTACTCATCCCTCAGCACAGTTGGTGAGTGTAGACCAGTTACCAATTTAACAGTTTAAAAACAGTTAACTTCACTTATATCCATCACAATATTCCAGAACTTGCAATTTGCATTTAAAAAAGCACTCCCACATCAATAAACTCTTCCAGAACTTGCAATGTGCATTTAAAAAAGCACTCCCACATCAATAAACTCTTCCAGAACTTGTAATTTGCATTTAAAAAAGCACTCCCACATCAATAAACTCTCAACGGTCCATGGTGATTCCCTAAATCTAGAGCCACAGCTGCAGCCAGCTATATTGCCTTCCTTTGGAAGGATCTTTTTTGGTCCATTAAAACCATGCTATAGTCACAAATCCATCACAAACAACTTAACTCACAAGTTCTGAGCTTCCCCAACAACATTGACTTCAAAGCCAAGCCAGACAGTACGTGCTCACCCATTACACAGCCCATTCTTATCCCGCTCTGATACTTCAGTGTGCTCACGCGTTCACAGTCCATTGTCAAACAGCTAAATTGAGTCGTTGAAAGCACAAAACGGGAGAAAATAAACAAGCAACCATATTGATTGGATATTTGAAAAAAGGAGATCTCTTATATATAGAAAAATAGTGTTGACTTTTGTAGTTTTAGGACCTATTTACAGTTTTGCTTGAAATAGGCAAGAAATTTGAAAGGAGGGTTAAAATTGGAGAGTCTTTGAGATGGTGTTATAGATTCTTAGTATAGTTATATATTAAAAATTGTTATGTAAGCAATATAAAATTTAATTTTTTTGATAAATAATTATATAATTTAGGTAGTAAGTTTTATTTTGAAAACAATTTTTTTAGTTGTGTTTTTAAAGTTTTATTTTGAAAGCAATTTCTTTGGCTATGTTTTTTTTTGAGTTATTGGATTAAATGTTAAACGATTGAAATGTTTTAGAACATTAAATCCACTCCCTCCTTCATTTAAACTATTCTAACTACTAATTAACTCAGCAAACCCTCCTAATATCTCTTCCACCTCCTGCAATTTGGGTGAGTTAGTCACTTCATTTAGAGAATTAATACTTCTTCGACAGTTGAGCTTCGTGAGACCGAGACCAGGACTGCGGGTGCCTGCATCATATGAATGGTGAAAATATCTGACGACTTCTATGAACCATCCAATCAAACAGGTAATGAGATCATAAAAAACATTATCTTAAGTGACACTAGTGAGAACCTCACCATATTATCTTTTTACTGTAATATTAGTACTTTAAAAACATGATACTTTGAAAACTTTACATTGAACTGAAATTTTACAATCTAATTAAACACTAAATTTTCATTGGGGATGGGTTGGTTAGAGTCAAGTTCAGTCATCATTAAGGTATTTATTGATTTTATTAAGGTATTTATTGATTTTATTAAGTCATTTATTGATTTTATTAGATTTCTTGTGGCCTATTAACTAGTTAAATAAGCCACACTTCGTCAGATTAATTTAAAAAAAAATGCACACCTTGTAAGATTATTAAAAAAAAAAAATTTAAAATAGAAATACAAATAACTGAAACATATAATATAATGAAAATGATATTTATTCTAGTAAAATTTATATCTAAATATACAAAATAATTTCATGTTTATAGTAGAATTTGTATATAAATATGTAAAATAATTTGATTATCATAATAAAAAGTAAAATGATAGATATTAAAAATAAATAAAAGTCGTCATATTTTTATTTGACAAGAAAAATAAATTTAAAATTGTAAATCCAATCTAAACAACAATATGGTATTGAATATATAAATGAAATTGAGTATAGTAGCTAAGTAAAAAACACTATACTACTATATATTATCACTTAACAAGAAAAATAAATTTAAAAGTGCAAATCCAATCTAAACAATAATATGGTATTGAATAAAAAAATGAAATTGAATATAATAGCTAGGTAAAAAACACTATACTATTATAGGTCAGGGAAAATTTTAGGGGCCCATATTGACACGTTGTCTAATTTTCTAAATATAGAAATAAATAAACTTACCATTTAGTTACCCATTAAGTATTGAAATCCTTTGGAATTATAGACTTCTACCCATGTTCATCCTACTAAATTACATCCTTTGTTCACCTTTTATCAATAGTCAACACAATACACCCACACAAATAAAGTACTTCCAAAACAAAATATTAGAGAAACATCGAATTTACAATGGAGTCTATACACCTTTAAATAAACCTCGATCCATCTTAACTCCAGATGTGCCAAACAGAGGGATCACTTCTCTTAAAAGAAATTTAAGATGGATGTTAGATGGTTTAATTCTCCTCTTTAAATAGGTTATACTCCACATGAATACTATGGGTCAATACCATGGGTTCTCCATACCATGGATCAATACCACTAGTCATTTTTATTTTATTTTATAGGGTTGTTTTTATTTTTTAATTTTATTTTAACAGAGTTAAAATGTTTACATTACTTTAATCTGTTTATTTAATTTAATGTTTATTTTATTTTTAATTTTTATTTACATGAAATTATATTACATTACATTACAACATTTCTACCACACTTCGTGCCTCTCTGCACAATTGAACATAACACCATGGGAAAGGCATACCTAACATAGAAAAAACCCTAAAATCACCATAACACCATGGGAAAGGCATACCATACATATAAAAAAAACCCTAAAATCATCTTGGTATGACATGATATGGTGTCCGGGGGAAATGGTATGGTGTGCCTGGGAAGAAAAATAAGTTTGCAATCACCATTCAAATAGATAGGTATATTATATATATATTCTATGGGAATTGAAGTGAAGATATGGGATGTGTGTGGCCTAACTCGATGGCAGGAGCAAGATAAACTCTAAGGTTTAGTTTTCCAGCCCATTCCCTACTATCAATTAAAAGCGGGGCCCTGCAGATAAGGAAGTTGGATCCGCGCCTGACTTCTTCTCCATCAATTCAAAGTGGTAGATAGCCGCAAAAGTTATTATTATTTAAGGAAATCAGGAAGTAAATGTGGACATATATTCTGGAAGAGACATTAGATTACAGTCTAAATTAGCCACAAGACCAAAATTGAGTGTGGTCTTGGTGTCCACAGGTGGAGAGCATTCTTGACCATAGCTCCCATGAAAAAAAATCAGCTTTGGGCTCAATTTATAGGCTTGAAACTCGCCACGATAGGGGATGATCCAGGTTCCAACATATTACTCCATCAAATTTCTTCCGTCTCCATTATGAGGTGGGAGATGAGTGGCACTGAGGTGGGAGATGATGGTTTTTTGTTGATGCCCCATCGTTCATCTGGAGTTGGAAAGGAAGCCCTTATTTTCTCAAGTTGGGAAACAACATATTTCATGTGTGGTTTGTCATCACTCTCTCAAGCCAGACATCTAAAGGCCAGTTCTGTAACTACAGTTACCATGTGATCTGAATGAAGTATGTTAATGTTGATGTGCTAATTCCTCTTTCAGATTTTATAAATAATGTCTTATATGTGCTTAAGGGTTCAAGTTCTCTTGCAAGTGATTGAGTCTCATGAGTGAATTTCTAGATATTATTTTTATGAACAATTTAACATAAAAGAAAGATCGCTAAACAATAAAATAAACTATAGTACACCACAAAACAACACATCAACACTAATATTTGATGAAGGACTGCACCCCTCTTGGGCTACATCTCCTTGGTCTAGCTTCCATGGTTTGAGCCTCTATATTATGAAAAAATTTGCAAAATGATGCATTTACAATGCTTTTCTACTCTTGAAACTTGCACCAATGAGTTCATAATGCCAAAAAATGGTCATCTAGCCTCTTTCTATTCCTGATTTGGTCGAAAACTTCTAAAGTTATGGCCTCTAGTTTTTTCACAATTTCTCGCCTAAATTTAGCTAACTGGAGCTAAATTCGATTAGATGGTGCTAAAATTGGCAGTTCTGCCGGATTTGGAAAACTGCCAAACTAATCCGTATTAACTTAATTAAGCACAGTTAGTGCTAATTAATCTTGTTTAACCTTTAAACTCGCGTTTAGTGCAAATCCGGTTTAGCAAAATAAATGAGGATTAGCATTTAATTAAACCAAGTTAATGTTACCTCTGTGCTTAAGGTTTAGGCTCCGCTAGTGGTCATTGGTGCTGGTCACATGTATTGGAAGTTGATCCCCACTCCCCCCGTCAGCGGACTTTACAAAACCTAAAACAATGTACATAGCTTATATGGTTAATATCTAATGAATGGCATGGCGGTGGCATGTGGCGCTAGCGGGGCAGAGGTCCTGTGTTTGACCCTCGCTATCCCTTCCGTTCCTTCAAACAAACTTTTACATCACTGTAGAGGAGGGGGGAATGTGGTGGCCCTAGGTTGAGCCACGTGTCCTCTCCCCATTGGCCCACACTTCAACCAATAATAACATGCCAACGCACCCATAATTCAAACCAATAAACAACTTTCGCTTGGCACTCTCTAATTAGCCAAAGGAAACTAACCAACATTGACCCTGCCTAGTATTTATGCCACTTCAATAGTACAGATTGTTGACTGGGCTCACTGTCATCATTTTTTTGCCTGATTAGAAAAGCAAACATAACTCATTTATGGGAGCATACGGAGTCCATTTCGTGCAAAACGAATTGCGCCAGATTCAGAATGACAAGCACTACGCGGTCGTTTAGGTTTTACAACATTCTGAGAACTTTGATTTTTGAGCATAAAATTGAGCAGCTGATCATTCCTTCGCAATGGAAGCCTTTTGGACCCAAAAATATTTTTCATTATTGAACATGTGGATGAGGGTATAGTTCCCTCACCCTTCTAGTCTCAATCCACTGGAATTTTCCCAATTTCGACAGTTTGAGATTTTCATAAAAAATAATATTTTTACTTGATTTTGGAGACCCTGTCTTGCTGTTGTAGACACCGCCATGCTGCAATTTCCCAAAATTTGCAGAACATAAAGCTACCCTTGAAGAAGCAAAATTTTTTCCACCTCGGTCGTCAATCAAAGGAAGCTTGAAAACTGTCTCACCTCGAACATTGTCGACATGGCGATTTTAGCTTGACTTGCCTTGTGCTTGCATTGAATTTTGACCAAGTGTTTCCACCATTTCCATGTACCATTTTGAAACCAAAAAAAAGTACTTGTGGAACCTATGCCTTCCTTGTCAAATTGTTTTAGTGCTTTCTCTTTGACCTTTGCACTCTCTTGCATCAACATCTTGTTTCCATCACTGTTCAACATTGATGTGGACTGCTGCAAATCTTTCACATCTTGTTTACCTCTTTTCAAAGGCAACATGTTAGAGCCTTGGAACATCTTATTAAAAATGATGCATGGATTTTGCTATAAAACATATCCTTGCGCACGATATAGTATGTGTTTCCTTAACATGGAAACTTCATCAAATTCGTCATTAAAAAATACGTTTTGATTCAGCTCAAAAAATATACAAAGAAGAGAGAGCCAACACAAATAACATACTAGCATACAATAATAACAAGAAAATTACAGATTCAAACCAATTGCCCGAATATTACATTTGTGGGCCTCTCGGCTCTCAGCCTTTTAAAAAACTGTCACACCCTCTCTCTCTATCTCTCTCTGTATTCCCCACTCTTTCCTCCATCCTCACACAAGCTTCATATTTATACACAATTATGAATTAACTCCAATCCATTATTTCCTCCACAAAAATCTCAACCAAAATCTAAAATAGATTTATCCCTTATTTGACTCAACTAAGTTCTATTGAAGGAATTCTTGATCCCTAAATTATCTACCTAACTCACTCCACTCATATCCTCAATTTATTAAAAGAATATTTACAATAATCCTCACACTCACATTTTCTCTCTTAATTTATTAAAAATGAGCATAATAAATTATAAAATAATAAAAAGGACATCACCCCCTAATTACACAATATTTTAATGAAAATCAAGTAGGATGCTCCTGCATCAGACTCCCCATGTAGAGAAGTTTCCATAGACTCTTTTCTATGAGGTCTGCCACTTTTCTGTAATAATGCGACAACCACAAGTCTTGATGACTTGCTGCCTCCAGGATTCCAATCTTTGTTCTGTTGCTGGTCCTTTAAAGTATCAACTCCATTTTGTAATTCATCACTTACTCTGTCAATTGGATTCCATCGGTCTTTACAACAATTACTTCGACCAATTCCTCTGAGTAATTCCTCTTTGTTTGATGCTTCCGTCTCCAATTGCGTTGACCACTCTGCTTTCTGAAATGAAGAATAATCAAGAACTTCTTCTTGATCACAATTATAGTCATTGATTTCCCCTCTAGTAACAAATTCCTCATTCGGCGTTGTACCTGCATTCAACAACAAACTGTTAGTTTTAAAAAGATAACACCTTTCGGTCTCTTTTGATGCTTCAAGCACCAATTTCCCATCATAGAATTTTTGGATTTTAGTAGATCCTGTTTTGAATTGCTGTCAAATTTCATTTTTATCCTGCTAGTTTACTACTTCTGTTTCCTTTATGTCTCTATGGACATAAATTCCTTGTTGCTCCTGATTTTTCATCTCATCTCCAAATACTTTCTGCTCAATTTCTCTGATTTCGACATCATATTTATTTATGTCGTTTTCTGTACCTATAGCCACATTTTTATTTGAAAAGTTATAACATTCAATCAAATCTATAAATGCTAAAAACATTTCATCCCTGTCATGCATGGAAACTGCAATCTCTTCTGTATCAGGTTCTGCAAGTTTCATTTCCCCTTCAGGTTCCTTAAGCCATCATTCCAAGAACTCTATTTCCATGTGAAGTCTTTCCAACATTTCATCACAACCTTCATTCCTAGCTTCATTATTCTTTTGGAAATCCTTTTGAGTTATCCTAGTTTCTGTATCATCACATTGCAAAATTCTGTCAGTAATTTCATTAAACATATTCATTTGTTTACCTCCTCGTAATATCACTTCGGCATTTGCATTATGCTTTTTCTCCATAACAACTTCAACTGGCTGTCTTAAACGCAACAAGAATTAATTTATGATTTCTTCCTGCTGCAACAAATCAGTACCTTCCTCCTCTGAAAGGCATTCTCCTTCATATTTCACCTTAAGAGTTTCATTCATCTCCATGACAGTTTCACCAGACTTTCCATCATCTTCTGCACATCCTGCAAACATACATAAACTATGATATTTAAAAATACAAGGCTTCATAGCCTCATCTACTTCTCTTGTCAACATATCTTCCAATTATTCTGAACTATTCCAATAGTCCATGAGATCTTTCTCATTGATCTCTTCACCCAGAATTTCACCTTGTTCTGGGCCACAAATGGAAACTTCCCTTTTCAACTCAGCCTCTTTGAGTTCTCCACATCTCAATTGCACACTCATCATCTGCTCGAGCTTCCTCAGCTCTTCTGTTAACTGTATGTTTACCTGTTGTTCCCTATTTGCATTTAGTCTCTGCCATTTCACTTTCTTCCTCATGGTCCAACCATGTCTCTGGTCTTTCATATTTATCTGCAACAATTCCATCAATAACTCAAGGTGAATTGCTATCTCAGCTTTCTCCCTCTCATACTCTTCATTAGCCAACTGCTTACATATTCCGTTTACCTTGGAATTTTCCTTCTTCTTTCTTCTGCTGTGGTCTTCATCAGATCTTCTGAAATGACTATCACCAGACATCTTATCCTCCTTTGTGAACTTTATCTATTCACATATGGATTTCATTCGAATCCCCTTTTCAGCAAGCCTCCATACTTTCCATTCAACAATACAAGCTTTGTTCCTGCACTTGACCTCTTTCATTTCTCTGTCCTGGAATCATTTCTGGGCAATTCTCTTGTTCCTCTTGCTGCAAACAACAACTGTAGTATTTCATGTGTTATAATGACCAAACTTTTTTGGCTGTCAGGCTCCGCCGATCATGCACCCAATTACATTCAAACCTTTGACTTGGTTTACGATTCTTTGACTCCAAAATTTACATCAAATATTCATCTTGGATGAAAAATGTATCCTTTTGTACAATAACTCAATGGTTTAACTTGACTCAAGGTATACAAATTGCTTCATTTGACCTTAACATCTTAATTTGACCCTTCAACTTTATGTGATTACTTTACATAAAGATAACACACTCACATACTTATCACTCCATTCATTATCTGTCTTAAAATATCTCTCTTTCCACTCATGAATTTTGGTGAAACACTCATAAAATGTATATGGCCTTAAGCACTATTCTTCTCAACCTGAATTACACATCCATTTTACGTTATTTAAATAACATAAAATCTCATTTGACTTACCACCTTCATAGTGTACCCACCGATAGTGCTTGAGCTTCCGCACTACAACTCTTCTTCCGAAGTGTCAATATATATAGCAGTGAAACATATTATCAAAATAATTGTCAAAAGAAAAAAGAGAATACATCGCTAGACCAAAACATCCGTAATACCACCATCACATCCTCTAGCAGAAATCACCTTAAATCTTCATGCATTTCCAACTTGCGCACATATCATCACGGGATGATTTTTCTGCAATCACAATTTTGTTTTACGTAGCAGATGACTTTTGTACAACAAATTCGTTTAGATCCTAGAGAGTTTGGTTTTAACTATGCGTTCAAACTGATTGGTGCACCTTCAAACCCTGAATTGGTTCAGACCCTGAAAATTTCGTTTTCAACAGCAAAAAAATAATTTTCCCTCACGGATCTTCGATCTTCGTGGGCATGCAAGATTCTGCATCCACATTCAAACATAGCTTCGTATCAATTTAATTCTCATAGATTTCCCAATAAACTGATCATCCTCGCCAATGAAATGTCTATGCTCAGAATGCCCATGAATCACCTATTTACAACCAATATCCTTTAGTTGCTCAACATTGATTTCTTCAGTGAAAACCCCACATTTTCCAATCCAGGAATTCTGGGCAGAAAATACGATCGATTTAAAGAGCTCTTCACTTGGTCAATATAAAAAAATGGAGGTGCTACACCAATATCTACATCATCTTCAAGTTTTGAATTATTTAATTCAGTAGCAAGCTTTTCAATGGAATCCTTTGTATCATTATCTTTCTAATTGCCCAACGAAGAACTTACCAGTGCCTTCTATAATGAAAACTCCGTGATAGCCATTACCAGCGATTTGGACATTCCTCTGCATGCTTACTATAACATCCTCAACCTTTCCATCGCTGCTCAGATTCAATACAACTCTATCGATTTCTGAAATCAGCAGGTAGTGCTGACATAAGGGAGCAGATGCTGTCTTGGCTTGCCCTTGCGTTGCTGCTAATGCAACTGTGAGTTTGTAACCACTGTTACACAATTTAAAATTGCATATACAAAGTGTGATCGCTATAGCAAGCTTGTTACACCATTGATACTGGTTGGAATTTTTTACAGGTTTGAATTTACCACAATCCGCTTTCCCAATTGGTCTTCACGCGGTCTCCAAATTTCAAATTAGACGTCCCAGAAGCCGTGCTCCTACTTGTGTTCCAGCTTGTAGCAATTGGATGCCACTCTACGCTGATCCGATTTCAGCTACCAACATTTTCATTCGTTGCACAATCAGCTTGCCATCCTGCGTTGTCTCCAATTCATGCATTTGCCTTCACATTCCATCTTGTTCAATTTTCTTACCATTTCAATTCTCCTCAACATTGTTTTCCTCTTTTGCACTTGCATTAGTCACTTTATATTGATGGAGTTGTGTTACTGCAAACACATCCATGAGATTAGGTACCAAGCTCCATCACCATGTGCCTCTAAACTGAAATCATCAAACCTGGTAAAGGAGAAGAGATCAACCACATTCAGTGCTTTGAACCGCCAAATTCTGGTAAAGCTTTGATTTCCAATTGTGAAATTGGTAGTATGCCTGCAAATTTGTCAAAGAACGGATAAGGCCAGAGCTTTGTTTTGATTTTCATTGTCCTTAAAAGTCTATTCACTGGCAAATGGAGAGTTGGCACACAGGTCGTCCAGAATAGTCATGGCTACACAAACTTTTGCGAAGGCAATTAGGCTTTCAGAGAAATCGGGCTCAAAAAATCTCCCTCACGCTTCCATAGGCTTCACTCTGATCAGACATTGCAGGTTTTGTCCTCTTCATGGTCATACAGATCTCATACATATCTCATAGCTAAATGCACACTTTAATTATCCATCTTCAACAAACATCGTTTGTTGCCTTATGGGAGATCGTTGTGGGTTGTCTTTGCAGCATACTTCCAAACCATGTAGAAATACGCCCACGAAACCCAATATAGTAGCATTATGCCATTGCTAGTGTGGATTTGCAGCTCCACGAATAGATCCAAACTCTCTTTTTTTTCCCACAAGTTTGGCACCCAGATAGAAAATCTACATTATTTGCAGCATGAATTTGTTATTCATATTCTAAAAATTCAGTCTTCAATTCCAGTGTACGATCATGCAATGATGTCTCTAGTGATTACAACTAAGATTTACAATGCTCTTTCTTCTCGTGGCTCGAACCCTCATACAAAAAAGATTTATCTCACAGCAAACTCAGAACTTAGTGCAACGATTTATCACAAAATGAACTCCATGAAACCAAAAAATCAAATCTAACATTGGGCTCTGATACCAAATGATGCAGGGATTCTGCTATAAAATAGATCCTTGCGCACAATATAGTATGTTTTTCCTTAACATGGAATTTTCATCAAATTCGTCAATTCATGTTTTAATTAAGCTCAAAACATATACAAAGAAGAGAGAGCCAACACAAATAACATACTGGCATACAATAATAACAAGAAAATTATAGATTCAAATCAACTGCTCAAGTATTACATTTGTGGGCCTCTCGGATCTCTGCCTTTTCAAAAACTCTCACATTGTCTCTCTCTATCTCTCTCTATATTCCCCACTCTGTCCTCCATCCTCACACAAGCTTCATATTTATACACAATTATGAATTAACTCCAATCCATCATTTCCTCCACACAAGTCTCAACCAAAATCTAAAATAGATTTATCCCTTATTTGACTCAACTGAGTTCTAACACTGTTACCGATGAAATAGGTAACCGCACTGTTACCTACTTTTTTTTGGTAGCATAAAAAACACCCGATTTTGAAAAGTGGTGATGCAGAATCACCTTTTTTTTTTTTTAGCATATTTTTGACACTAATATTTTTATTTATGAAGTATGAATATTTGTTTTAAAATGTTAGTGATTTTCATGCTAATTTTGAAACGTATTGGTGCAACATCAATTTTTTTTTTTTTTTTAGAGCGGTGATTTTCATGCTAATTTTGAAACGTATTGATGCAGCATCAACCTTTTTTTTTAGAGTGGTGATTTTCATGTTGGTAATAAAACACAAAACTTATATAAAAAAAATATATAAAAACAATAAAATGTTAAAAAAAAATAAAATTAACTTGTAAAAATAAAAAATTTAAACAAAAATAAATAAATAAAACAAAAAAAAACAAAAATATTCGAAAATTATATCAAAAGAAATGACAAAATTTGAAAAAAAACAGATAATTTAAAGGAAAAAAACAAAAATTAGCCAAAAAAATTAAATAAAAAAAAAACATCAAAAACATTTTTTTCTAAGTTATTAAAAAAAACCGTATAATTAAAAAAAAATTAAATAGAAAATTTAAAAATAATTTAAATTACAAAATTAAAATTTAGATAAAAAAAATAAAATAAAAAAAATAAAAAATGAAATTTAAAATAATATTAATAAGAAACAAATTAAAAAAAAAACAAAATTTAAAATTGAAAAATAAATAAATAAATAACTATCATTAAAAAACAAAAAAAAATGAAAAAAACCACGTGCAAATAATTAAAAAACAAATATCCATAAATTTACTGTTTTTTTTTAAATGAAACAATTTATAAAATTTAAAAATGAAAAACTAAATAAACTAAAAGATTTAAAAAATTAAATTAAATTAAATTAAAATTTAATATATTTAATGAATAAATTATAAATTTTAAAAAATAATTAATCTATTTAAAAAAAAAAAAAAAAAATTTAAAATAAAAAATTTGAATTAAAAAAAATAATTTTAAATTTTTTGAATTTAAAAAAAAAATCAAATTAAAAAAGAAAATATTAAAAAAAAAATATAAAAAAAAATAATTTTTTTTTTATCGTGGTGGCATCGCCAATCGGCCTCCCGCCACCTGGGCGGGAGGCCGATTTCGGGAATCGCCCTCTCGCAGTGGAAGACCGATTCCTGGAATCAGCCTCCCGCCCAGCGACCGACCTCTTGCCACGGGAGGGCGATTCCTAGAATCGACCTCCTGCCCAGCGGCCGGTCTCCGCTGCCACCTCGGCAGGAGGCTGATTAGTAGCGCCACCACGATCAATATTTTATTTTATTTTATTATTTATTTATTTTTCAATTTTTAATATTTATTTATTTAATTAATTAATTAATTAATTAATTATTTTAAAATTCAAAACATTTATTTATTTATTTATTTTTTTTAATTTTTTCTTTTCTTTAAATTTAATTTTTCTATTTGAAATTTATTATTATTATTTTTTTAAATTTTAAATATTATTAATATTATTATTATTAATTAAATTTTGTGTGTGTGTGTGTGTGTTTTAATTTAATTGTTTTTTTTTTATTATTATTAAATTTCATGTTTAGTTTTTTTATTTAATTTTTTAAAATTTAGTAAATTTTGTCATTTTTTTATTTTTTTTAAATTTATTTGAATTTAATATTTTTTTTAATTTTTTAATTTTTTATTATTATTTTTTTAATTACATAAAATTTTTATATATTTTTTTATTTCAATTAAAATTGTGTATCTAAAATTAGATTTTTTTTTTTTTTTTTTTTTAAATTAAACTTAATATTTTCAAATTAATTTGTTTTTTATTTAATATATTTTTTTAATTTATTTTTTTTCTATTTTTCAATAATAATTGATTTTTAAAGTTTTTTAACTTTTTATTATAGCAATGTTTTTATTTTTGCTTGTTTGTTTGTTTGTTTGTTTTTTTTTTTTAATTTATTTTTTATTTCAAAATTTATTTGTTTATTCATTTATTTATTAAAATTTGATATTTTTTTTTTAAAATTTAATTTATTATTTTAATATTAACATTTTTTTTTTTTAAATTTAATAAAATCTAATATATATATATTTTTAATTTAAATTTAATTTATTTTTTCAAAATCTATTTGTTTTTTTAATATATATTTTTTAAATTTAATATTTTTATTGTATTTTATTTTTTGCTTGCTTAATTAATTTTTCATTTTTTTACTTTTAATTTCAATAATGTTTTTTTTTTTTTAAATTTTTATTTTAAAGTTTTAAATTTATTAAAATTTAATATATTTCTTTAAATTTAATTTTTTATTTTAAAATTTATTTATTTTTTAACATTTTCTTTTTCTTTTTTAAATTTAATTTCTATATTTTATTTTTTATAATTTCTTTCTGTTTTTTAACTTTTTCTTTCTTTCTCCTCTTTTTTTTTTTTTGTTAATTTAATATTTTTATTTTGTTTTTGTTTTTTTTTTTAATTTTTATATATTTTGAAATTTTAATCTTCATTTTTTTTAAAATTTTTTTTTCTTAGATTTTAGGGTTTTTTTAATGTTTGAATTAAAATTTTTGTTTTGTTTTTATTTTTATTTTTTTATTCCTATATATTTTTAAATTTTAAGCTTTAAAATGTTTTTATTTTTTTTCTTAAATTTTAGGTTTTTTTTAATGTTTGAATTTTAAAAATTAAAAAAAGTTATTTCTATTTTTAAAAATGTCAAAAATATGACACTTTTTTTTTTGTTATTCTAGCATCAACTGGTTTTGTTTTGAGGATGTTTTTTCAATCCTTTTTTCAAGAAACAATTTTGTTGTTAGCATAATTTTATAAAATGTTGAAATTTGACCTTAAAAAAAAACCAAGTGCGTTTTGGAATACACTTTTTTTGTTTTTGGGGTGTTTTTTCATGTTTTTTGAGTCTTTTTGGGCTAGAGTTCCCGTTTTGAGGTCAGGTTACCTATTTCATCGGTAACAGTGTTTTCTTTTGAAGCAATTCCTGATCCCTAAATTATCTACCTAACTCACTCCACTCATATCCTCAATTTATTAAAAGAATGTTTACACTAAATTATGTTTACACTGAATTTAAAAGAAACTATCACTTTTCTCATCTGAATTATGTTTCCCTCTTGCTTCTAGATGTGTGGCTTGAATGAAAACCTATTCTAAGTTTGTGGGATTGACCATGAGAATAGTATGTCTAAGGTAGCTGTGCAAACCCCCAGTATACTTTAACAAAGTTTCTTGAGAAGACAAATTGACACCCAAAATAAGAGCTCTTCTCCTAAATTCATGAGTGTAATCTTGCACACTTTATCCCTTTAGTTGTCTACAATTCTGCTAGTACATAATGGCTTTTTGCATGTAATCTAGAAGATAAAATTTTCTTTTAATGGCAGCAATAAAATTATACCAAGACATTGAGATCTTATCGTGGTTTTTAATCTCATCTAGTGTCCTTGCTTCCCACCATACAAGTGTTGTGCGCTCCATTCTCAAGGAAGCCAACTGAATCTTTATGTCATCCTCTTGTAGGTTATGAATTCTGCAATAAACCTCCAATTGACGAATCCAATTATGCAACTTCTCTGCATTCACTTCGCCATTATACATTGGTAGCTCAAATTTGACATCAATTTTAAGTAAGGGTGATTTACCAGTTCCTTTTGAAGTATGTGGATGAGTATATTGAAAAGTTGTGGTAGTGGAAGATGATGAAAAGGAAGATGTAGATGGTGGTGAGGATGATGGTGGAGTGGATGGTGGTTTCCTACCCTCTCCATGGCCTCCTCCTCCCGGAGAACCCACTCCTCTTGAAGGTCTAGAACTTTCTCCTTGCATCCTTAAATTCCTCTCCTCTTAGAGGACCTTTACCATCTTAGACATATAAAAAAATTCCTTTCTGAATGCTCTCTCATCTTCTGTGATGATCGGTTCTCCTTCATGACACATGCTCACTGAAGACTCAACTTCAACTTGAGGATGTGCTGGTGTTGAAGAATTTGGAAACCTTGCCCTTCTTCCTCTTGACCCAACTGTAGGGCTTTCAACCAGCTTCCCTTCTCCTCTTTTGAGTTTTAACCTTGTAATCATGACACAAACTTGCAAACAATTAGATCCATTCTTGAACAAAAAACCTAAATCTCTGATTCTAAAAATGATGTGAATGAAGTATGTTAGTGTTGTTGTGCTAATTCCTCTTTCAGATTTTATAAACAATGTATTATATGTGCTTAGGGGTTCAAGCTCTCTTACAAGTGATTTAGTCTCATTAGTGAATTTTAATGTTATTTTTATGAAAAATTTAACATAAAATAAAGACTGGAAAACAAAAAAATAAAGTACAGTACATCACCATACAACAAATCAACACACAGATTTGATGGAGGAGTTCACCCCTCTTGGGATACATCTCCTTGGTCCAGCTTCCATGGCTTGGGCCTCTATATTATGCTAATATTTGAAAAATGATGTGTTTACAATGATTTTCTGCTCTCCAAACCTGCACCAATGAGTTCAGAATGCCAAAAAATGGTTATGTAGCCTATTTCTACTCCTCATTTGGTCGAAAAATCCAAAATTTATTACCTTTTCCAATTTTTCCGTAATTTCTGGACTAAATTTAGCTAACTAGAGCTAAATTCGGTTAGTTGGTGCTAAAAATGGCAGTTTTGCAAGATTTTGGGGACCAAAAAACTAATCCACATTAACTTAATTAACCGCTTAGTGCTAATTAAGCACACTTAACCTTTAAACTCACACTTAGTGGCAGATTTGGTTTAGAAATAATAAATGAGGATTAACGTTTAATTAAACCGGGTTAATGTTAATATGCACGCTTAAGGTTTAGGCTCCACTGGTGATCATAGGTGTTGGTCACATGTATTGGGGGCTGGCCCCCACTCCCCCCGTCGGTGGACTTTACAAAACATAAAACAATGTGAAAAACTTATATGGTTAAGATCTAATGCATGGAGTGGCAGTGGCGTGTGGCAGTGGTCCTGCGTTCGACCCCCTCTGACCCTTCTGGTCCTTCAAACAAACTTTTACACCACTGTAGGGGGGAGGTCACATGGTGGCCCGAGGCTGAGCCACATGTCCTCTCCCCATTGGTCCACACTTCAACTAGTAATAACTTTCCAACGCACCCATAATTCAAACCAATAAAAAAATTGTAGAAATTATATGCACTAAGCATGCATATGTCCTAGATCCACCTGATCTAACACTATTTAGCTTTATGAAAGATACTGAATCATTCCACTTGTTAATCTTTTGCGGAAAATTAATTGCACACACATGTAAAGCATAAATAAAAATAATCTCACATAACAGTTGTTTTTAACCGGGAAATCCTGAAGCTGAAAACCCCAACTATATATTATGTATCATGGAATCATATGAGAATCCTCATACAAAGCTTATCAAGCTCTCAGTATAGTACAATCGTCATACACTAATCAGGAACAATCTTGCAAATCCATGCACCGATCTCTGCCCCCTGCTAGCCTGCCTCCATTGCGCAATCTCTACTGAAGAATAGCTCTAAATGAATTCAAATTACTCTTGCCTTGACTGCACAATCCTCATTGACAACTCCAATGTGTGTGTGATGCAATTAATGCATCACTATAGTCACAACAAATAGTCCATCTTTCCCTTTCACCTATATCTCCACTGGGTCTCCACTGAAACTTCCATGCACTATAGTTAACTACTGTATTGTTCAGTTGATTAATGAGTTACTATTTGTGAATTAATTAACTAATTAATTCACTCCACTCTCACTAGTGTATCAATCAGTTAGACTAGATACAACTAGCTCAACTGAGTCTAATTGAGTTAAACTGAATACAACTCCATAACTACTTCTTCCAACTGTGTCATAACTCCGCCACTTGAGTTCTAACTGAGTCCTCCATGCATTAGCTCCAGTAAACCCTTGGGAATTGCGTAATTCCCTCATTCCACTGATGTGCAACATCTGTGCACTGAAACAAAGTGCTCCAAGAGAATAAGTTGTTGTTTAGTGTCTGATTGTTATTAAGAGCTAATAATAACCGACATGCATCTATTTTTAGATTGACGATCTATAAATAGACTTCGCCCAATATTCTAAAAATATAATTTCATCTATTTTTCCAAATTGATCAACCATCCACAAATAGCATCCTGCTACTTCTGAAATATGATCATCATGTCTAAAAATAGACTTGTGCCAAAAATAGCCTACAGGCCCACTTAGTGAAGGCGACTCTTTTCACTAAGCTCATCATCTTGTTGAATCTCAACACTCCCTCTCAACAAGATAGGGATTATCCTTCACCCCAATCCTCCCTCTATGGTATTCAAATTTGCTCCTGGTGAGCGCCTTCGTCAAAATATTTCCATCCTGATCCTCCGTAGGAATGTACTGAAGCAACATGATCTTCCGCTGCACACCATCTCTGATATGATGATACCGGATATCAATATGTTTAGATCTATCATGAAACACATGATTAACCGAGATTTTAATGCAACTCTGATTTTCACAATGTATCACTGTGGGATCTAAATGTAAACCGAACAAACCAACCAGGATCTTCCTCGTCCAGATAGCCTCACATGCAACTTGAATTGCTGCAATGTATTCTACTTCTGCTGAACTGAGTGCCACAGATCTTTGTTTCTTGCTGTACCAAGAAGATGTTATAGATCCGATACTGAAAATCCCTCCTGATGTGCTCTTTCGGTCTGTTGGGCTTCCTACCCAATCTGCATCCGTGAATCCATGCAACTTCACCTCATCCGTTTGTCTGTACCATAAACCATACTCAGATGTGCCCCTGAGATATCTCAGGACATGCTTGCCTGCCTTCCAAAAGAGCTTGGTAGGCTTAACCATCGCTTGTGAAAGCTGGTTCACCGCATAGCATATGTCCGGTCTTGTATTAAATAAATACATGAGCGAACCCACCAACTGTTGATAAACAGTGGCATCCACTACCTCTGCCGATGTAGCATCCTCTTTCCTCCAATTTCATGGAAGAGGAGTGTCGATAGGCTTGCAGCCTTGCATGTGAAACTTCTCCAGTATCTCCCGGGCATACTTGCCTTGAGACACAAACATTTCACCTTCCCGCTACCATATTTCCAATCCAAGGAAATAATGAAGGAGGCCCAAATCCTTCATCTCAAACTCCTTTGCAAGATCTGCCTTGCATGAGTGTATCAACTGCTCATCACCTGTTAGTATCAAATCATCAACATAAAGTACAATGATCAAAAGCTTACCCTCAACCACAATCTGGTACAGGTTTGCATCCGCCTCACTCTTGGTGAAGCCAAGTCCAGTGAAATAGCTGTCGATCCGAGTGTACCAAGCACGGGGTGCTTGTTTCAGCCCATACAACACTCTTTTGAGTCTGCACACATGCGACTCACTGCTGAAGATCTCAAATCCTTTAGGTTGCTCAATGTACACCTCTTCCTCAATGATCCCATTAAAGAATGCAGTCTTCACATCCATATTATGAATGTGCCAACCCATATGCGCTGAGAGAGCAAGGATGGTCTGTATGGAAGAATACCGTGCGACAGGTGAAAAGGTTTATTCATAGTCAATCCCCTCAATATGTGAGAAACCCCAGGCAACAAATATTGCCTTATACTTCTCGACGCTCCCATCAACAACTTGCTTTACCTTGTAGATCCATCTTGATCCTACAACTGATTTTCCCACCGGCCTTGGAACAATCTCCCAAGCGCTGTTTCTGACAATGGAGTCATACTCCTCCACCATGGCATCTACCCATGTGGGCTCTTGCACTGCTTCTTCGAAAGAATATGGCTCTGTCACGATACACTTTATCATAAGAGCCATGCATCTAGTAAATTGGTCGGGTGACTGTCTCTGTCTGCACTGTGATGTAGGGACTCCTACATTCTGTGCCGCATCAAGCTTCAGTCTCTCAGCTTTTGTGGTACGCTTTCTGCCTTGTCTGATGTTTGGTTCTACATGAGTGGACTCCTCCACTCCATGAATCTCCTCTTGTGGCTGATCCACATCCAGAGGCTCATCTTTCAGAACAAGCAGTTCCTTCACTACATGGAAGTCTAGCTCCCTCTCAAGCATAACTTGTGCAGCACCCACGATCATTCTGTTATTTCTCTTTGCGATCCCATTCTGCTGTGGGTTATGAGGCACTATGAGTTCTCTTTGAATTCCTTCTTTGCCACAAAATTCTTCGAATTCGCTCGAGATGTATTCACCACCATTATCGCTCCGTAGAGCTTTCACTTGCTTCCTCGACTCCTTCTCCACCAATGCCTTGTACTCACAGAATTTTGAGAATGTTTCACTCTTCTTCTGCATGAAGAATATCTAGCATTTACGAGAATAGTCATCAACAAATATCACATAATACCTATGTTTTGCTGTTGAAGCAACCGAGAAAGGTCCACACACGTCTGTGTGAATTCTCTCCAGGATCACCGAAGCACGGTTCTCCTTCTCATGAAAGGTGGTCCTTACAAACTTACCCATAGTACATCCCTTGCACTAATCTAACTGCGCAAGAGTACCCTTTTGAAGTCTAGTAGAAATATGCTACAAAATCTTCAAAGAGCCATGGTGAAGATGGCCCAATCTCCTGTGCCATAATTCGCCCTCATCCCGTCTCACCACTTCTTCTGCTTTGCCCACCATTGCAGCGCAACCATCTACCTCCAGCTTGTAGAGATTCTTAATTCAAACCCCTATCTTCTTGGTTTTACCTATTGTTTTATGTCGAAGGAAGGCTTTTCCCTTACTGAAAACAACATCATAACCTTTGTCTTCCAGCATTGCGACTGAGACCAAGTTCTTCTTCAGACCTGGAACATGCATAAAATTCTTCAACAAGAATGGATTACCAGACTCCATCTCAAAGGTAATGGTCCCAATTACAGTCGCACTGTACTGACCATCGTCGCCCATCTCTAAATGCATCTGGAGGTCCTTCTCCTCCAAGTCACTAAACAACTCTTTGTCTCCCGTCATATGGAAAGGCTCACCACTATCAAGATACCACACTGATCCCATACAACTTGAAACCAAGCATGTGATCAAGGAGAAATCAAGTTCAAATTGTGAAGCTAAGGCCTCTCCAGTTGCAGATCCAACAACCTTCTTGTTCTTCTTCTTCTATGGACAGTTAGTGGCGAAATGTCCATGTTCGTGATAGTGAAAACACTTCACTTTGGAAAAATCCTGCTTCTTGCCTTTAGCATCGGATTTTAAAGGATGTTTATTCCCCTTCCCTTTCCTTGATTTGGTAGCCAAAGAAAAATTCTCTTCATCTTCATTATTCGATGAATATCCATCCCTGGTACCCCGCCTTATCTCCTCCTGCACAAGATCCGACCAAAGTCGCTCCCATCCCGACAGTTTCTCCCATCCATTGACATAGTCTTTGTAGCTATGCCAACTATTCAGAAGCCCAAGGAGAGCCAAGCTCACCAATTCTTCTTCATCAATAGTAACCCCCACACTTCCCAGTTCATCCTTGCAGTGGACAAACTTCATGAGGTATTTTGGAATACTGTCGCCTTTCTCCATTTTTATTTTTCTGAGCTTGTCTTTAAGCACCAACTTCCTCTGGTCAATTCTGCTTTGGAAAAATTCTGTCAAAGCCTTCTACATTAAGAATGGAGTGGCTTAACCTGTGAAGGTTGGACACAATATGGTCCTTCACACCTTCCAACAGAATCCTTCTCATCTTTGCTGTCTTCTTTTTCCATGCGTCAAGTAATGCAGCATCGCTAGATCCCATCTTAGGAACATCACTATCGATGAAATCCTTCAATCGATTATCCTCCAGCACTTCCTCCATCCTGTCCTTCCAGGCTATGTAATTTGAGCTACCATCAAGGGCATACTCCAATCTCAACCCGTTGAAAGACATTTCAATGTATACTCGACTTCTGCACCAAGAATCTTCTGTAGCAAATTCGAATTTTCCACCAACACAAACTCACTTTACAATTGAAATCTTCAATTAAAAATCCTCTGATACCATGTAGAAATTATATGCACTAAGCATGCATATGTCCTAGATCCACCTAATCTCACACTATTTAACTTTATGAAAGACACTGAACCATTCCACTTGTTAATCTTTTGCGGAAAATTAATTGCACACACATGTAAAGCATAAATAAAAATAATCGCACATAACATAGTTGTTTTTAATTGGGAAAGCCTGAAGCTGAAAACCCCAACTATATATTATGTATCATGGAATCATATGACAATCCTCACACAAAGCTTATCAAGCTCTCAGTACAGTACAATCTTCATACACTAATCAGGAACAATCTTGCAAATCCATGCACCGATCTCTGCCCCCTGCTAGCCTGCCTCCATTGCGAAATCCCTACTGAAGAATATCTCTGAATGAATTCAAATTACTCTTGCCTTGACTGCACACTCCTCATTTGAAACTCCAATGTGTGTGTGATGCAATCAATGCATCACTATAGTCACAACAGATAGTCCAACTTTCCCTTTCACCTATCTCTCCACTGGGTCTCCACTGAAACTGCCATGCACTATAGTTAACTGCTGTATTGTTCAGTTGATTAATGAGTTATTATTTGTGAATTAATTAACTAATTAATTCACTCCACTCTTACTAGTGTATCAATCAGTTAGACTAGATACAACTAGCTCAACTGAGTATAACTGATTTCAACTGAATACAACTCCATAACTACTTCTTCCAACTGTGTCATAACTCTGCCACTTGAGTTCTAACTAAGTCCTCCATGCATTAGCTCCAGTAAAACATTGGGAATTGTGTAATTCCCTCAGTCCACTGATATGCCACATCTGTGCACTGAAACAAAGTGCTCTAAGAGAATAAGTTACTGTTTAGTGTCTGATTATTATTAAGAGCTAATAATAATCGACATGCATCTATTTTTAGATTGACGATCTATAAATAGACTTCGCCCAATATTATAAAAACATAATTTCATCTATTTTTCCATCTTGATCAACCATCCACAAATAGCATCCTGCAACTTCTGAAATATGACCATCATGTCTAAAAATAGACATAGTCTAAAAATAGACTTGTGCCAAAAATAGCACGCAGGCCCACTTAGTGAAGGTGACTCTTTTCACTAAGCTCATCATCTTGTTGAATCTAAAAAAAAATGTCACTTGGAAGTATCTCATTAGCTGGAGGAAATTTACCAACACTGACCCTGCCCATTCAGCATGTCACGTGATCAGTACAGACTGCTGACTGGGCTCCCTGTCATCATTTTTTTGCCTGAATAGAAAAGCGAACAAAAATCATTTCTTGGAGCATGCAGAGTCCATTTCGCACGAAAAAAATTACGCTAGATTCAAAACGATGAGAAATAAATGGTCGTTCAAGTTTCACGACATTCTGAGAAATTTTTTTTTGAGCATAAAATTAAGCACCTGATCACCATGACCTTTACCTCATCATTTTTTTCAATGTCTAGTTGAGGATCCAATAGTTCATGCAAAGCCCCTTCTTGGATCTTCTATATTTCCATGAAAACATGGTTGATTTACCTTTGATTATGATTTATGTTCATTGTTGATTTGGCAGAGATGATCTCCACCAAAACGACCCGGACGTTGTACACATTTGATTTGTTTGTCAGTTGATAGGAGTGATGGTGATCTGGGTCTACATACCTTGGTGTTCCTTGTGGGGAATTATTCACATTTGAGGAATTTACATGCACTACTCTAATGATAATAGGTCTAATATTGGCTTTCATATCTCTTGCAAAAGAGAACTAATGAGTGTTTAACAACATGACACATAAAACTATGACCTCCAATGTTAACTTTTTTGATTTTCATCAATTTACTTGTCACTTGCAACAACTAAGAAATCAATTTCCTTTTAGTCTTTGCATTCATTGTATGGTTTTTCTAGTTGATATGCCTATAATATAAATTACTGAGGTAATGGGGATTTTTTCTTATGTAAAAAGAAATGAGCTTTGTGTACCCTCAAGGCCTTACGAAACTGCACAACTCTAGTTACACAAGCTAAAAATTTGAAGAATACAATATTTGTGCTATTACTATTGTTGTGGTTGGTGATATATGCAAGGAATTGGATGAAAATATGGTGATATGGTATTATTTCCCTTGGAAATTTAGGGAAATGATGGACATATTACTTTGAAACCTTTGAAATTACGAAAATATTACTTTTAAAAAATTAAGTTGTGATATAAATTTATTGTTATTATTTTATTTATGTTTTGATAAAATGAGAAGTTATAAGTTTTATAGGAACATTTAATCTCCATAGAATATTGTATCTTCAATGATTATTTATGTCACGATTCTTATCAAATTGCCTTACGACATCTCCTTTGCAACATTTAGTGCAATTGCTAGTATAGTTTTAATGACAATAATAATTGGTGTATAATTTGATTATAATGATAACATAATTGATTAGACCAATCTAATATAGAATAAATGTTGTAATTTTATATTATGTTGTGTGATGTTATGTTATGTAAACACATGGAAGAAATGTTGTAATTTTATGTTATGTTATGTAAACATTTTGACTCACTTAAATTAGATAACAATAAAAATAAAGGTAAAATATAATTAAAAATAAATAATTATAATTATTAATTAAAACATTTTGACTTGGTCAAATTGCATAAAATTAAAATTAAAATAATAAATAATTATAATGACCAATTATTAATAATTAAACTGGCCTAGATCCATCTCGAGGTGCAACTTTCTTTTAGAGTGAAAAGAGTTTTGATCCTTCTTGGCTCTTGGTAGATCTAGAGCTAAAATGGATCTAGGCTAGTTTTAAAAATAATAATATTAAACTTATTTATTTAATAATAGAATATTATGTTGTATCAACTTTTAAACCACAGAATGTTGAAAATATAAAGAGTAAAATTGGAATACATATGAGGATGATTATTTCAAATAAATTTGATGTTAACCATTTTCTTTTGTTATGTAGTGGAAATTATAGTTATATAATATTTATATTATCAAATATTTAAATTTTATTTTCAATATAATTAAAATTAATATTTTATTAATTTGAGCTAATAATTATATGAATATATTTAATAAAATATGAAAAATTTAGTATACATAAATATTTATTTGTAAAATTTGAAGGGAAGTTTACATCTCTGATTTAGTTCTTTTAACATTTGGTAAATATGGAGTTAGATAAATCCATGATAATGAGAATAATAATAGAAAACAACCCATTCATCATAGTTAAAATACTAGCAGTTGCACTAAATGTTGCAAAGGAAATTCCGTAAGGCAATAGCATATATCACTAATTAATGCTTCTTTGAAAACTATTGAAAGACAAAAAAATATCAACAAAATGCAAGGACCATGCTAAAATGAAGTCTTACTGCAAAATTGTTTCCTTGATCCTTACAAATCATGAGGCCTATGTTGAAGTTAAAGACCTTGTCTGAATATTCGAACATGAATGCCTCATAAATAAAGAAATAGATTTTCATTTTCTACCTTTGATATCAGAGGTTGTTTTGGTACAATTCATCATCAACTTCTCCTTGTCTAGAAAGGAAGCATAGAATTTTCTTGATTCCTTCTTCCCATTGCGAGGTAATGAGAGTTCATGCTGAATTGATAGATTTCGTGTCATTCATGCATGAATATTTTTTCTCTTGAGAATATGTTCTTCTACGTTATCTTCTCTTTAGGTACTCTTCTTGCCAACCTGAAGAATCTTAATATTGTACTATAATGAACTTATATTTTTTAAAAATCATGCTTCCATATTGATGAGGGTTTTATATGGACGTCGTTAACCATTTTATGTTGATTTTATCTCATACTCATTGAGTATTCTTTTTTATTTATGGGTTCTTGATCTGTTACAGATTGTTTAATCTACTAAATTTTCATTGTATTTCTGACTTTCTTAAAAGGAATTGATTTGTATTTCAATAGCTTATATGAAGTTGGTCTCTTTTGTTCTTTGTGCATATAGTAAAATTTATATGGAGCGATGGCTTTCATCACTTCAAGAGCAGTAAAAACAAGGCTATTGAGAAAAGAACTCTAGCATTGAGAGAGAATTGGTACCAGGAATTGGTGAACATGTCTTGCTCTGTGGTGTTGGCTACTGGGCATAGATTTCTTGATCTTGTATAAAAGAAAGTAAATTTTCATTTAGATTATATTACATTAACCATGAAATTACTAAAATTCAGGGCACACTTTCCATCACATTTGTAGAGATAATTATAAGAGACTATCACACTTTTCTTATCAGATCTAAATGCTCTTATATGCAACAACAATTGATTTCATAACTTCAAGAGTAGTAAAAACAAGTATATTGAGAAAACAACTCCAACACTGAGAGATATTTGGTAGCAACTATCAAATTGGTGGACATTTATTTCTTTGTGGTGTTGGCTATTGGGCATAAATTTATTGATCTTGTATAGAAGATTGTAAATTTGCATTTAGCTTATACTGCATTAACCATGAAATTTCCAACATTCAGGGCACTCTTGCTATCACATTCGTAGAGAAAATTACAATAGAGTATCATAATTTTCTTATCAAATCTAAATGCCCCTACATGAAACAATAATCTTGTGCCTTATAGTTTAAATTTGTGCAAGGATGAGGGTCAAGGTGCAGGCTAGAATAAGAAGAGGTGAATCTCGGATTGAGTGGTGTATGAAGAATATTGTTTGGGACTTGAGATTCATGTTGGAACACCCTTATTTATGCATCATACATGATTTGATTCTCTAATATTATTTAGAATAGAAAAAGTGAAGTGAGCTATAAGCTTCCTATTTGAGATAATAATATTAATTGGAGAGACGTGTTCTAGAAGAGTAATATGTTGGTGTAGTTTCTTGATGGCTAAAATTATATTTATGACTGACCTTGTACTCCCTATACTATGTTCATGAGGCTCAAAGTTAGGCTACGTTAGTTGTATTATTGTAGTTGAAACTCATCAGTGTAGATTAAGCACAAACTTATTGTTAGAATTTCTTAATAGATGCTTGTTAAAGAGACAGTAGTTTAGGCTTATCATAATATCTGTAACAAATACACATACATTATTAGACTATCTTTGGGTTTTCAATATTTATTATGTGATAGACAAAAATTTCCGCATAGATATTAAGTACTTTGCAAGTGATGACATAGTCTATTCATGAAACTGACAGCAACAAAAATGAATCTGGCCCCCAAGGAGAGCTAGTCTCTAGTTTTTGTACATGAGCCCCATTGTTTAGTTTGATTCAACGCAAGAAGTATTCTCAATCTCTTTTACAAATTTATTTATCAATTTCGGAGAAATTGACAAATAAATACCATAACCAACTTTGGTTGTAAGCCACCTATATATTGTTACTTGTGCTCTTTAATCCCACACACACAGTCATATACGTATGCAAGTTATATTCTATTCATTCCAATGTTAAGACCTTTGATAATATTTAATATGTTTACAGGCTCCAACTCTATCATCGAACCTTATAACTAAGGTTGCCACCTTTAGGACTTTACATCAATGGTCCAACTCAATTCAATCAAAACACTTATAACAACCCTTAGGTCCCGGGCCCACCTATACAATCGACGCAATTCAATTTAATTCACTTCCATACCTTGGCTTATCCTCCAAGCTCTTTCAAGAGCGATCACCATTCGATGAGACAGCCTCTAATCGGATGGCGTACAACGATATTGCGTTGAATCCACAATCGACAGTTAACACGTGATGGCACGCGATGAGGGCGGTATCTCCAAACCACTTAAGGTCACGTGTTAGCCTATGGCATAGATCACGTCCGAATTGGAAATACAGCTTTCCTTTCAAAGGCGGTGCGATCAAACTGCTTCCGGCTTTTGAGCAGTAGGTGACTGTAGGTTAAACCGGGGTTAACACTACTCCTTGTATGCTCTCCGGTTCACTAACTCAGGTTCTAACCTTGGGACAGAATTTTCAATTAACAACAAAACAAGTCTATTTCTCTCATAAGAGGGTTCTTCCACTATGACCAGAATTCCACCGTTCTATGGGAAACCACACTACTAGTGCGCTCTTTCAAAGACTCGAGTATACACACGACTCCACACCTACAACAAGGTCCAGTACGTCCCTTCAAGGTTTCTTACAGGGTCTATCTCAACAGAGCTAATTCCGACCAATCCAGAGAAAATCTATGATCAACAATGGACAGAGAGGTATGTTGAGATCTCACAACAACTCTATTCAACAATTATACATAGAACAGTGTTCAGCCACCTCGCAATTAAACAAATTCCCTCACAAAGATCAATTCAAGACAATTTGAAAATCAACGAGCACCAAAATTTATTCAACTGGAAGCAATTTCTCAACACTCAGATTTATTGCAGAAATCTCTCTCCCTTCAATGCATCTGGGGAATACAATTTATATGTATTATTATGTGTCTCTTCGGTTCCTCTCTGAGGACCATTTCTAATCTACCAAAAGCCTAATTACATCCATTCGAATAACTGAACATGAAAGATGGACTGAACTTAAAGCTATTCGACTTCTACTAACTCTAACTGACCTAAATGCAACAGGAAGCTAAGGTATTGACACCTTGCTGTTACAAATTCGAATGATTTTTATCCCTCCTAGCCACAACATGTGGAAGAAAATCCTACATTGCTGGGTAGTGTCTAATGCCCCTACATCAGACTCACGAGGGCAATTTTCTTCATGGACTCCTGTCCATGAGCTCCTCCGCTGATCTACCAATCTTCTGCAACATTCCTTCAGTCATCCAAGTGGCATCTTCCTCTGGCTAGTCTTTCTACTTGATGAAGTACTGAAAGTACTCTTTTCCTCTGGTCTTCTAGGACACTCTTTTGTCCAATATCTTCTCTGGCTGTAATGGTTGTGCTGGAGGTAGCTGCTTTACCCATTCAATCTATTCTCTGACCGCTGGTTCTTCTTCTGCACCATCATCTTCATACTTGTATAAATCTGCAACATTAAAAATGGGAGATATTCCAACATTAGGTGGCAATTCAATCTCATAAGCATTAGTAGAAAACTTTCTAAGTATCTTGCATGGCCCAATCTTTTTAAACTTCAGTTTGTTATACTGATTCTTTGGGAATCTCTCCTTTCTCAAGTGTGCCAAAACCAGATCTCCTACTTCAAAATGGACTTCTTTTCTGCTCAAGTATGCTCTGCTTTTGTATTTGATGCTGCTGCCTTGTAGATACTATTTCACTTGTTCATGTATGGCTTGGATTTCTGAAGCAAATTCCTCACCATCAACACTCCTCAGTTCTGCCTTTCCCAGATTTCTTAAGTATGATGTTCCTCTGGGGTGCATTCCATAAACAATATGGAATGGACTCTGCCCTGTGCTTTTGTTTGGTGAGTCATTATATGCATATTCTTCCTGGGGAAAAATATGATCCCACTGCTTGGGAAGATCTCCTGCAAGACTTCTCAAAAAATTTACCAGAATTCTATTCACTACCTCAGTTTGTCCATCAGTCTGAGGATGATAAGCTGAGCTAAAACTCAGTTTGGTACCAATTTTCTTCCACAGTTTCCTCCAAAAATGGCCCACAAACCTGGTGTCTCTATCTGAAACAATACTCTTAGGCAACCCATGCAACCTAACAACTTCTTTGAAAAACAAGTTAGCAACATGGGTGGCATCACTAGTTTTATAACATGGAATAAAATGTGCCATTTTGGAAAATCTGTCCACTAAAACAAAGACTGCACCATTCCCTCTCTGGGTCTTGGGAAATCCTAGAACAAAATCCATACTCACCATGTCCCAAGGCCTGTTTGGAATAGGCAAGGGAGTGTGCAATCCTGCATTTTGGCTCCTTCCTTTGGCATATTGACAGATTTTGCAATTTTTCACAAAATTGTCCACTTTTGCTCTCATCTTGGGCCAATAATAGAAGTAACTCAGCTGTTCATAAGTTTTATCGGTACCAAAGTTCCCAGCAAGTCAACAACCATGCTTCTCCTTGATCAAATTTTCTCTCATGGAACATTTTGGTACACACAGTTGGTTTCTCCTGAACAGTAAGTCCTCCTGCAAGAAATAATCCAGCCATTGGCTTCTATCTGTTAGAATAGGGTTACAACATGCTTCAAATGCTTCATTAAAATCTGAATCTATTTTATACAGTTCCTTGAGAAAATCAAGTCCTACAACTTCAAAATTGGTCTCTTGAACAGGCATGTGCCTCCTACTCAAAGCATCAGCTACTTTATTTGCTTGGCCACTTATATGTTTCAAAACAAAGTTAAAACTTTGGATATACTCAACCCATTTGGCATGCTTATGATTTAACTTGGGCTGCTGTACAATGTACTGCAAAGCATGATTGTCAGAGTATAATACAAATTCTTTGGACATTAAATAATGCCTCCACTTTTTCAATGCCTGAACAACTGCATAAAATTCCTTCTCATAAGAGGAATAATTCCTTCTGGTGTCATTCAACTTCTCACTGAAATAAGCTACAGGCCTATCATCCTGACTTAGCACAGCTCCAATGGCTTCTCCACTGGCATCACACTTCACTTGAAATGGCTTAGCAAAATCAGGCAGAATTAAAATAGGCTTCTCAGTTATCTTTTGCTTCAAAAGTTTAAAGCTTATTTCTGCTTCAGCAGTCCATTTAAATGGTTGTTTGCTCTTTTTTATTGTCTCAATGATAGGTGCAATAATCTTACTGAAGTTTCTTATGAATTTCCTGTAAAAACTAGCAAGTCCATGAAAAATTCTTACCTAAAAAACATTTCTAGGTGAAGGCCACTCCATAATTGCCTTAACCTTTTCTGGGTCCATCTTCAATCCTTCTACAGAGAAAACAAAGCCCAAATACACCAACTCTTCCTTCATGAATGATAATTTCTTTAAGTTTATCAACAGTTTCTCTTGGCGCAGCTTCTTCAAGACATAGTTAAGATGCCTTAGGTGTTCTTCTTTAGTTTTGCTGAAAACTAATATATCATCCAGATATACTATCACAAATTTACCAACGAATTTTTTCAACACTTCATTCATAAGTCTCATAAAAGTGCTAGGTTCATTTGACAACCCAAAAGGCATTACCATCCATTCATACAGTCCTTCATTCGTTTTAAAGGCAGTTTTCCACTCATCACCCTCCTTTATTCTAATCTGATGATATCCACTTATTAAATCTAACTTTGAAAAATATTTGGCACCACTCAAACAATCCATTAAATCCTCAACTCTGGGAAAAGGGAACCTGTACCTGATTGTTATCTTATTGATTGCTCTGGAATCAGTACACATTCTCCAGCCACCATCCTTCTTTGGGCTTAATACTGCTGGTACTGCACATGGACTCAAACTTTCTCTAATCAGTCCCTTGTCCACCAATTCCTGTACTTGCTTCTTGATTTCCTCATTTTCTATGGGGGTCATTCTGTAGGCTGCCTTATTTAGCAGATTTGAACCAGGGATAAAATCCATCTGATGGCTAATCTTTCTCACAGGCGGCAGCTCATTAGGTAAATCATTCACAACAATGTCACAATAATTGTCTAACATCTCTTGGATTTCTATTGGAAAATCATAAATCTTTGTAGAAGTAAGAACTACCTTAGGCTTGCAAACTAAAGCAAAGCTTACCTCTTCTTCTTCAATCTGCTGTAGATATTCCTTCCCACTCAGCAACAAGGTCTTTGGATTAGCCACTCTACTTGATGGTTCTCCTTATTCCATGGGTATCAATGTACGATGTACCCCATCCTTGAAGAACTTGTAAGTGTTATTCTTGCCATCATGCACTGCTGCTCTGTCAAACTGCCAAGGTCTACCCAGCAGTATGTGAAACACATCCATGGGCATCACATCACACAGGACTTTGTCTTTATAGTTTCCCATTTGTAGCTCTATCTCACACTGTTATTTTACAATTAGCTGGTGCCCTTTATGCAGCCAGGACACCCTGTAGGGAGTTGGATGCTCCCTTGTATTCAGCTTCAACTTCTCTATCACCTCACTGAAAACTAGATTTCCTGTGCTGCCACTATCAATGACTAGCTAGCAGCATTTCCCCTGAACTTTGCATATGCTCCTAAACAAAGTCTTCCTTTGTGTAGGCTCAGTGACCTCTTTGGATTGTTTCAACAGGACCTTATTAACCACCAAGGATTATCCCCTCTCTGGTAGGATTTATTATTCAATTGTTGCCTCTTCTCCAGCCTGAGCAACAATAGTATTTCTTGGACCAGCACCCATATTCTCTAGGCACTCATAGTGCTTGTGTCCCACTTGATTACATATATAGCACCTCAATTCTCTACCTCTACCTCTGCCTCCTCTTCCTCTGTAAGAACCCCTTCTGCCTCTTGCATCACCCTCTGTAGATGCATTATGAGGTGAGCTACTGTTAGCTCCATCTCTAGGTGTAGCAGGCTTTCCTCTACCACCCTGACTTCCCTTTCCACGGAAATTACCTCTCCCTTTGGTAGAATGCTTTCTCAGGAGTTTCTCCTCTGCTTTCAAGACCATTTGATAGGCCTCTTCAACTGTCTTAGGAGATAGAAGACCAAATTCATCTTGGATCTCTAGCTTGAGACCATTCGCATATCTGGCAGTCTTCTCTGGTGTGTCCTGAAACTGCCCAGCCCTTATACTTACTCTATAGAATTCTTCTGTGTATTCCCTTACTGTCAGCAATCTCTGTCTTAGATTATGCATTTGCCTAAACAATGTTAGCTGATAATCACTAGGCAAGAATTTACCTTTTAACTTAGCCATCATTCTGGTCCAACTTTTGATAGGCTGTTTGCCAGCTCTCCTTTTTTCTGCCTACACTCCATCCCACCAAAGTGCAGCATGTCCCTTCAGCTTTGTTACTGCAAGCTTGACCTTCTTATCTTCGCTCATTTCCTCATAGTCAAAGCACTTGTTCATTTCATTAATCCAGTCCACCAGCTCTTCTGGATTTAGTCCTCCTGCAAAACTCAACACTTCAATTCTGGGCTTAACTGCAGACCCCAGAATAGTTCTGAGGAGCCTCATGTCAGGAGGAATCTCAGCATTTTCTCCAGCTTCTTCTAATTCAGGTTCACTGATGTCTTCAAGATCTCTAGGTTGTCCTAGCTCCATGGCATCCATTCTGGCTTCAAACCTCTGCAAGGTCTCCAACACTTTTGCATTGGCAACAGGTCTGCCTCTCCTTTTGCCAACACCTCTACCAACTCGGATTGCCATGTTAATTCTCTGCAAAAACAAATCAAAAAAAGCTTTGATACCACAATTGACAACAACAAAATTGAATCTGGCCCCCAAGGAGAGCTAGTCTCTAGTTTCTGTACATGAGCCCCATTGTTTAGTTTGATTCAACACAAGAAGTCTTCTCAATCTATTTTACAAATTTATTTATCAATTTCAGAGAAATTGAAAAATAAATACCATAACCAACTTTGGTTGTAAGCCACCTATATATTGTTACTTGTGCTCTTTAATCCCATGCACACAGTCATATACGTATGCAAGTTATATTCTATTCATTCCAATGTTAAGACCTTTGATAACATTTAATATGTTTACAGGCTCCAACTCTATCGTCTAACCTTATAACTAAGGTTTCCACCTTCGGGAATTTACATCAATAGTCCGACTCAATTAAATCAAAAAAATTATAACAACCCTTAGGCCCCGGGCCCACCTATACAATCGACGCAATTCAATTTAATTCACGTCCATACCTTGGCTTATCCTCCTAGCTCTTTCGAGAGCGACCACCGTTCGATGAGCCAGCCTCTGATCGGACGGCGTACGTCGATATCACGCTGAATCCACAATCGATAGTTAACGCACGATGGCACGCGATGAGGGCGGTATCTCCAAACGACTTAAGGCCACGTGTTAGCCTATGGCATAGATCGCGTCCGAATTGGAAATACAACTTTCTTTTCAAAGGCGGTGTGATCAAACTGCTTCCGGATTTTGAGTAGCAGGTGACTATAGGTTAAACCGGGGTTAACACTACTCCTTGTATGCTCTCCGGTTCACTAACTCAGGTTCTAACCTCGAGACAGAATTTTCAATTAACAGCAAAACATGTCTATTTCTCTCATAAGCGGGTTCTTCCACTACGACTAGAAGTCCACCGTTCTATGGGAAACCACACTATTGGTGCGCTCTTTCAAAGACTCGAGTATACACACGACTCGACACCTATAGCAAGGTCCAGTATGTCCCTTCAAGGTTTCTTACAGGGTCTATCTCAACAGAGCTAATTCCGACCATTCCAGAGAAAATCTATGATCAACAATGGACAAAGAGGTATGCGGAGATCTCACAACAACTCTATTCAACAATTATACATAGAATAGTGTTCAGCCACCTCACAATTAAACAAATTCCCCCACAAAGATCAATTCAAGACGATTTGAAATTCAATGAGCAACAAAATTTATTCAACTGGAAGAAATTGCTCAACACTCATATTTACTACAGAAATCTCTCTCCCTTCAATGCATCCGGGGAATACAATTTATACGTATTATTATGTGTCTCTTCGGTTCCTCTCTGAGGACCATTTCTAATCTACCAAAAGCCTAATTACATCCATTCGAATAACTGAACATGACAGATGGACTGAACTTAAAGCTATTCAACTTCTACTGACTCTAACTGACCTAAATGCAACATGCAGCTAAGGTATTAACACCTTGCTGTTACAAATTTGAATGATTTTGATCCATCATAGCCACAACATGTGGACGAAACTCCTACATTGTTGGCTAGTGTGTAATGCCCCTGCATCAGAAAGTTACTCGTGAATTGGGGCTAGATCAACCAAATTGTAGTTGTTGAATGATTTAGCTATGTTAATTGTACTAAAATGGGGATCTAAAATGAATGATGCTACTTACAACCTGAAGCGATGATTTCCATGTAAATTTCTCTTCTTTTCGATACAAGGATATTTATTTTTGGTCTTAGTCTGGCTCCTAAAGCAGATTTTTTATGGTGCAAGCATTATCAACACTTGTCCTTCAATCAATAACATGGGAAAAAATCCAATTTAACAATTGTTTTTGAAATTGATTGAGCTTGTTTCTAAATTTGAATGACCTACAGGGACAAGGGAAGGGTAGCAGTACAATTTTGGAATTTCTGACACACTAGTAGACTAGAAACAAGTTTGTCGAAAATATTTACATACACAAAAAGGATTGTAAATTTTTGTAATGCTTACTGAGGTGTGTCTAGGTTGGGTCAATGGCCTTGCATGTTTTATTCCATAAATCAGGAAATTTATTCCTAGTTTTTTGAAAAATTTAACACTATCAGTTTCAGTGCACCTGAAGCAAATGGAATATATTACTAACAGACCAACTACACGAATATGGAAGAATCAGTTATCGATAATTGTCAACTTTTAGGGTTAACTCAAATTTTTAAACTATTTGTTGTACATGCATCTCACTAGAGGAACTCATCCTTTTGAAAGATCTTAAATCTAAGGTGTTATTGCTTAATGTGGTTCGAGAGACAATTTTGCAAGATGCATAACATATTTAATTTTCAGTCATAATTCATTTGGTGATTATTCTATCCAATGGTGTTGCGTTGGAATAACAAGTTTTTACAAATAAAAGTAAAAAATACACAAAATCTATAGTTGAAAACTTCACCAAAACCAACATCTTGTTGTCTCCAAGTAGGACCAAGCTCTAATGATTAAGCACTACAGGCAAAGTTCAACAAGCACAAAGTTTCTCCCATGTAATTATCATGGGGATTAATTTGTATAAACAAAGACTTTGAATCTCCTCTTGAGTGAACTGAATCTCCTCTTGAGAGAACTGCATCATATTGGTGTGACAGGCAATTGAAATTTAAATTGATACAAATAAAATAAAATTTAAACTCGATTTTGACCAAAAATTATAACTAGAAAAGAAGACAACGAAGCAAGAGAATCAACACTCAATAAGCATTCTGAGTGTTGCAACAAATGTGTAAGCTTAGAGTTCCTATTTTCACCAAGAAAATTACTATTACTTAGAGTTCCTATTTTCACCAAGAAAATTACTAATACATAATTTTATATAGAGAAAAAAGGAAATACACCAAGTAATAGAATGCACTCATTTCAAAACTCACATAAACTAGCAAACAAAAAATATGGTAAACATAATTAATATAAAATTTAAACGTATGTACATTTCAAAATAAACATATAAGAAGGATTTTAACCATGGAGATTCACCCCCACTTTATCACGGGGATTCTTAATTTGTAAAAGGGCCAGATTTGTTACAATATCTTGGCTTATCAATACCACATGCCCAAAAAACATAACTCAATTCATATGACACTTGTCATATGGAATTTTCTATAATTAATGTTCACTTATTTGAAAGGGAAAATAAAACATAACTACTTTAGAAATAAATCTCAATCTTATATTTGTGTATACTACTAAGAATATTCTAGAATATTTTGTTGTAAATCTCTATCATCCACTTAATAATTATTGATAATTAAATTTTTAGAAAACCAAAATTCCAAAATAAACATGCCTATCAACATAGTTAAATTCTAAAGTTTAAAAATCTCTATCATCCACCTAATAATTATTCATAATTAAAATAAAATTTTAGAAAGCCAAAATTCCAAAATAAACATGCCTATCAACATAATTAAATTCTAAATTTTAGATGTGTAAAAAAATAAATTTTATAAAAAAATGATTCTATTACTTAATCGCAACAAAAATATACGCAATAAATATTTTTTAATTTCTTAATGATAATCATAGTTGTAGCAATAAAGTTAATTTTTAGATATTCGGCTTTACTAGTTCATAGTTTATATATATATGAAACAAGAAATTTTGATGATGGATTGTTTTTTGTTGTTGAAATGTTAATTACTTTCAATTTTCACATAGTTTAGTTTTTAGTAGTTTATGAAGGGTTCAAATTTAGTAACAATTAGTAATATATGTAGCTAGAATGAATTAATATAATAATTACTAGTATTTAAAAAAAATATAGAGGATTTATCCATGAAATTTATTGTCTATTTATTGTTCCACTTTCAAGCAACTCAAATTAATAGAGCCATGACTTTATTATGTTTTATTTTATGGTATTGCTATGAGTGTTTAACTAATGTCGCAGTGCCTTATTTTCTCCTTTGTTCATCGAACTGGTATGAGAGCCCAAGAAGCCAAGTTATTGGGCTAAAGGAGCTGAGAATAGAGTTGAGGTATTTGAAGAATCCATTTCCTAAAAATGATTGTTGTTTGGTGAAAGGGGGATGTGACCAAATTAAACAAATCCTTCCATTGTTGAGACTAGGCTTCATCTATCGTTGCTATTTTATGGAGCCTCCATTGTGAGACGCAACTACGAGTCAAGACCCTCAAATATTTAAACTGGAGATACTACCAATATAGGTTGTAAACTACCATAGTACTTGTACTCTTTGAGAGGGATATTGAACATCAAGTGTATTAGTTGTAACTGTTACCATATCTTCCAAAGGAATTATGTGAGATGTCATTAAGAGGACTCAACACAAGAGCTATCACTGTGACTCGTAGCCTTCACCTCTTGTGATATTAGCCACCATAAAGAGGGTAGCCAGCCCTAGCTACCACAATTCCAGTGGATGCTCGATTATTTGAACACAAAGGTTTGAATGTTTTTTGGAAGTTTAAAACCAAGGTAAATATTGGAAAAGAAAACGAAGTACACGAGGTACTCTGCTTCACATTGGGAGAAGAGGTCCCATTTTTGGAAAATGGAAATAAAATAACAGAGGGATGCGTTTCCCCCTTTCAACACAGAGAACGAAATATGTGGAAGTAAAATCACAACAGACAGAGAGCAAGAACACATAGGAGAGGAATTCTTTTTTCTATTCATTCATCTCTCTGAAAACATATGAAATTACCCACTTT
This sequence comes from Pinus albicaulis, assembly GCA_034641835.2. Lineage (NCBI taxonomy): Eukaryota > Viridiplantae > Streptophyta > Pinopsida > Pinales > Pinaceae > Pinus > Pinus albicaulis. Next base: position 1,477,916,326 of record CM076577.1, read on the forward strand.
TAATGCAAAATGGTAGAGCCTGAAGATTTGAATGCAATTCAATGTTGGATTGGACAGTTAACAAACAAACGCCCTTCGGCTCTGTTCTGTTGTTGTAATATTCCAAAAATTTAGCCTTTAGCTAAATGGAATATTATAGCTTGTTTTGTCACTAGGTAGGTGAATAAGTGGGTGGGGAGGCCCATAAGTCTCCTTAGCAGCAATAAAAACACTTCAAGTGTGAAAGGAGACCTTTTTCAGTAGCTAAATAAAGCACCTCCAAGTGTGAACATGGTTGGATTTTGTTGATTCAGTCAACTTTGACCAAGTCAACAATGCTGTTTTGGAGGAGTGGAGATTAATTGAGGAATAACGTAGTTTTTGAGGGAGATTGATTTCATGAAGGAAATGGCCTAATTGAGTGGGGCCAAGGGCAAGGAAGCTCATAATCTATATAAGGAAGAGGATGGAAGCCATATGGGGTTATGTTTTGGAACATTATTTTGTATATGGTCTATTTAGACTTTGCACTCCTTTGTTGTTTAGCAGGGTTGCTGTGCTGTTTAGCACCGGGTGTTCCCGAGCGGGAATCCCATATCTTTCCTTGAGAGGCCTCTTGAAAGAGTATTATATTCATTTCCACATTTAGGTTTTCAGACCAAGCTACAAATTTCTTCATCAGTGCAGTTTCTGCAAGTTACTATGTTGTGTTGCAGGGTGTTGCAGTGGAGGAGTTTAGAAACCCACTTTATAATCTAGTTTCTCATTGAAGGAAAGATTCCTTCACTTGGCAGATCCGTTTGGAGAGTATTTGGACTTATTTCAGATATTTGGCATTAGGCCAACTATTTCCCATCATTTACATTGTTGTTCCAGCTAGGGATTGCATTATTTTGGAGGGCAGTTTCAGTGAGGGATCTTGTGGCTCCTTTGGAGTTTTTTCTTGTGATTGAAGGGTTCAACCTTTCATGGGAGGAGACCTTTGAGGGGACCTACCTCATATATAATATATTTAAGCCTTCTACACTAATTTTCTTCAATTTGCAATGAATATTTAGCCATCAGGCTTTAGATCCCATCTTGTATAGGGTGTATTGCTGAAAACCCTTTTCGGTGTCTTTGTAGGAGTTTGTATTAAGCATATATATGTATTGGTAATATCTTTAGAGGCATATAATAGCCCTACATATTTTGTACATTCTTTTTTTGTAGCAATGTGTTTATAACTGCGCTGTAGTAGTATTCCGACACTTTTGTATTGTGACAACAACTCATTTGTGGAGTGATTGTTTATGGGAATCTCCAAAGAAGTTTGGATCTAAAGAAAACTCTGGATTTGCACATGATAGGTCTGAGAATTCAACCACACACTATGATTCACAGTGGAGTCATATGCCCAGATCTACTATGAGGGGAATGAAGGAAGAAGAAATGCCTAGGAGGAAAGCTCTTAGTGATTATCTGCAAGAATATGAATCTCAAACTAAGAAGTTTAGAGATCATATCACTTTTCAAGGGTTTTGCAAGATCAAGGTGGAGAGGAGCAAGCAGCATGATATGGGTAGGTTTTCCCTATCAAATTTTGATGGTTCACCTAAATGTTTAGCTAGAGCTTGGGTGGAAGAGCTAGACACCTATTTGCAGCAACACCAAGTTTCTGAAGATGAAGCCATCAAAGTTGTAGCGTTGCATTTTGGAGGTAAGGCCTATGCTTGGTGGATATTTGAGTATTTTTCATTAAGAAAAAATACTTCTTCTTATGAAAAGTTTACTAAGATATTAGTGGAAAGGTTTGATGGAAAACATTCCGAAACATCATTGGTGGAACTAAAAAAGCCAAAACAAACAAAACCTTTTCATATGTTGGAGGAACCTATAAAGTCAACTCCACTTCAGAAAACTGTTGAAGAGGCTCATGTCTTTCATAATAATTTGCTAGAGGCAAGATCTCTATCCCATATTCTTGGACAAGAGGGCATGAAGATCCCTTTTTCAAAAGAGGATCCTCTTAATGAGAAGATGAATCCCATTCATATTGAATGAGAAGAGAAGGATGGGGGAAACAACGCTGTCATATCTAGAGAATATCTAGCACCTCATGTAGAGGTAGATGGAGCACTTGCTCCAACCAGAGGGATTCTTGTATCATTGCAAGGAATTCCCCAGGATCTCATATATGGAGGTCAAGGCACAATCAATGAACAACATGATTGTGAAACATTACAGGTGGAAGGAGAAGGTATGGAGGAAGGTAAACATCACATGATGAGGAGCACACACCCCTATCTATTTCAGAAGGGTAATGCACAGAAGAGGCAGACTGATTTGCGCAGTAAGGGTAGGAACAAAGCTGTCCATCCATATGTATAGTTTACTCTTGACATTGATGTCTCACTGCATGGAGTCATTCCACCGGGGAGACCACCAGATCTGGAGATTATGAGAGATGCTTCACATGGGGTTGCACCACTCTTAGATACCGAAGGGGTGGATAATTTAGAGGGGTCTATTACAACGCAGAGAGTTTGGGATAGACTCAAGGAGGAGGGAGACATTCTCCCATTTTCAGCATTACCCACTCTCACTACACATACTGCATTGATAGAATTTGCTGCAGTGATGGAGGATGGTACCTTCATGGTGCAAGGGAGATGCTCCATGGATTTGGAGAAACAGAGGGTACTTCCTTTAAGGAAGGGATCCTCTATACAATGGAGTAGATGGAGGCGACTCATGCTTACATTGGCCAAGATCAGGAGGTTCTTTTTGGATGGTAGTTTCTCATGGGAGGTCCACTTCCAAAGGTCACCACTTCTATTTGAGCATGAGTAGCTACATGATGGGCATGGCATCATTTTGGAGGATGACTTTGACATGAGGGATGTCAAAGGAGAAGACAACAGGATGTGGGGAGCTTCACATTTCAGATCTTCAGCGCTGTCTCTTAGGAGGGTTGATCCATATTGGAGGTCTCAACTTTTGGTAGAGTACTCCAAGGATCTTGGTGCTTGCATGATACTTGATGATCCAGAAGGAGATGATAGATACATGGTGGACGATGAGGTCATCTATTCTTATGACAAAGTCTTCTTGACTAGAGATTTTGAGCTCAAGGAGAAGCTACTACATACAACACATGTGGAATTTCTTTCCATGAAATTTTATGCATATCATTCCTTGATGGAGGAGTTCACTTGGGAGGGAATCCAACATGATATATTTCAGCATATGGAGAGATGCGTAGCCCGAATGCTGATGGAAAGGTTGGCACAACCACTTCCCTACTCACTGAGAGTGAGGGAGAATTTTCAGATGAGCCATTTTAGCTCAACGACCAAAGTACATAGTAGAGAAGGTACATTTTTGCATTATGATTTGCACCTCTTTACTTTATATGAGCAGCATGTTATATTAAGGAGGGTAATTCCTTCTTATACATTATATTATGATGTACTTGAGGTCAAATTTAGCATTGAGATTGGCTATCCTATTGGTGGTTTGTGGGGGAAGCCACATGATTCTTGGTGTACACCATTGACACCACATTTTACCTTCATGATCCTATCTTATAGGATGATTGTGGCAGTAAACAAGTGGCTGGAAAATCACTTGTTATTATTTTATTTGAGGCAAGCAGGGGATGCACTGTGCTGGTTCCACGTGTGGAACTATGATCCAGTTTTTGGTTGTCATACGACAACTTGTTTTCATTGGTTTTTGCTTCCATATGTTGGAAATATTCTTATGTTTATGGGAAAATTTGTTTGGAGATTGGCACAAGAGTTTCAGGTGCCCATTGGGAGTATGATTCTCCATATTTCATATGTTTCATGTTTCAGGAGAAACAATAGGCAAACCATGATTGCCACACTATGTCTCTTGTCTTCATATGGGAGTAACCATTTGGAGAACTTGAGTTCTTGGAGGAGGCACTTCATGGCTGATTTGTTTGTAGGGGTAGCCTGGGCCATTCTTAGAGGCCATAAAATTTAAGCCCAAGATCAGCAGCAGTCCCATACATACCACAAATGGAGAGAGAAACAACTTGGGTGGAAGAATTTAATCTCTCCATGCAGCCCCAATACATTGCATGAATCGGGGGCTGAGGATCCTTTTGATGAGATACCTAGAATGGCTCATTTCATTTGGATGATAGCATGGGTTTGGGAGTATCTCATTGGGAATGAGGTTCCCCATGTTTTTCATCACTCCTACCTTGAGGAGGCCATTGGAAAACAAGAAGGTTTCCACTTACACCTTCCACCTTTTCATGATGTGAGCCATTTGGTTTTGCATACTTGGGAGGGAACATTGGAGGGAAGATTTATTGTAGATTTCTTTGAGCAGTGGTGGGGACTATTGATCTAAATGGATTTTATTAGTTATGCTATGCTAAGTAACCAAAGAGTAATAATAATGTGTGCATAAGGTTCTCCTTAATTTGCAGGTTAAACAAATAGTTCTGGATATGTTAAATAGATTTCTGTGTGAGGATTAATTAAGTATTTTAACTGTTTATCATTGTACAACAATAAAGAACATAGAAATAAACTTCAAAAAACACATTACACAACAAATTATTAAAGCAATTCACTCCTCCTGGGCTACATATGTTGGTCCAACTCCCAATGGCATGTCCTTCATGTATTAATTTGCTCAAAATGTAAGTACAAGTGAAAATACGCCTCAATAGACAAAAATCTCTGTAAAATTAGCTTCATAAGGTATGAATTAGCCAGAGATGACTATTCATTTACATAAAAATAGATAGAGAAAGCCCAATACACTGCCTTCTCCATGATGGCCCTGATGGATCCTTGATCTTCCCCAAAGCTAAAACTACTGAAGATGACCTCTGTTCCATTTGAAACCTATGTCAAACTACTCATAATGTAGAGAATACCCAAAATTGACTAATTTTGCACCCAATTTGGTTCAATAATGAGGGAGTTATGGAATTTTTTTTTTTTCCCAATATCCCTTGAAAACCTCCACTAAATGTGGAGGAACTCCAGTTAGCAGCGTTAAATTGGGGGAATCTTTGGAATTAACGGAACACGCCAAAACTGGAGGAACTGTTTGGGGTTACATTAAATGTTTGGGGTGTGTGGTCACATGTGTTTTCCTCTGAAACCGTCAGCCTTATCCATTTGTTTAACCGTTGTTAACCTCCACAATAAATGTTGGCATTGTTATGTTCACATAGCACACTTTTTTTTCACTAACCATTGCACCTGTGGTTACATCTTCCGCTACAGTTCTGGGACTTACGTCTTTCGCTACAGTTATGAGACCTTGTCACATCGACGATGGGGCTAGCCCCCAACCTTTTTTTTTTCCCCCCGTTCAAACTTAAACGATAATATGTTCATCTCTACATAACCGTTCAATAACTTGCAACAGCCAGGCCGGTTGGGTCACCCTGCACGAGGTGTCGGGTTGTGTGTTCGAAACTTGCTAACCACAAATTTGTTTTTCCCACCTTTCACACCTCGACCTGGGGCCACGTGGCAGCCTCCGGGCAGGCCACATGGCACACACTGATTGGCCTCCAATACATATAAAATAAATGATTTTTGGACATATTCTTTTGATAAAAAATTTCATAGTCAACTTAAGTCAAAAATCCCTTTTTGGAGTTTACTCAGCGTTTTCAAAACTTCATAACTTTTGCATACGACCTCTGTTCTACAAACCGTTCACGGCGCCAGAATCGCAGTGACGAGACCTTTCTGATCATTCATATTGCAACCACTTCTAAGAACTTTCATTTTTGAGCAATTTTCATAACTTGGACATGATCTGCTGATCACACTTCCCCACTGGGAAGCTTTTGGACCCCAAAAAATCTCTAGAATACTGAACCTAATGATTAGGAGACTAAATCTCCACTCTTCCAATCTTGATCCACTGAAACTTCCCATTAATTGGTGCTTCTCATAAATCAAAAATTTTTTCCTTGAATCTGTTGACCGACTGTTGCTAACTTTGACTTTGTCATGCTAAAAATTATCGAAACTTGCAAAACAACAACTGAAATTTGCAGTAAACATATTGTTCCTACATTGGTCTACCTTCAAAGGAAACTTAAAATTACATTCACCTTGCAACCTGTCCTTATGGCGATTTTTTGCTGAATTAGCCTTGTACTTGTGTCGATTCCTGACCAAGTTTTCTCGCAGTAGTACTTTGCCATTTTGAAACCAAAAATGATCATTACTGAACTTTGTGCCTTCTTTGCTTGGATGATTTACCCTCTCTTGGATCTTTGCACCTCCTTGCACTAACACTTTGTTTTCTGGACCGATCGACACCAAAGACAATTGCTGCAACTTCTTGTCATCTTCTTTCAAAGACAACTTGCTTTCAAACTGAAACAACTCATTATTTACATCATCATGTACATGAAAAGGATTATGTGCAACTTATCTTTGTTTAATCATCAATAAAGTCAAATTTGACGTGCATTGACAAACCTTTTCATCTGCCCTGCATTCACTAAAGAAGAGTCTAGCTTTTTGCGATGTGCTCTAACAATAAACTCCTTGCCATCCTTGAATAAATGGTACGTGTTCTCATGGCGATGGAAGATAGCTTTCATATCATACAAGTAAGGACTTCACAACACCACACCTGTAATATCAAGCGGAACAACATCTAATTCAACCGTGTCAATAAAATGTGTTGTTATGGCGAAGCACAACATGCACTTCTTTGAAACCTATAAATTTGCATCCTTACAAATCCAACCAAGAGGATATGGTTTCGGATGTGGAATGGTTTCAAGATTCATTTTCTTGACCAAGTCTTCAGAAATAAGGTTCACTTGTGACCCACTCTAAAATAGTGTGTCAACCTTGGTATGTTTGGAAACGATCCTCACATGAAACAATTCAATTCTCTTCTCTTCACTTGGAGCTTCTATGTGACAGTTAGAAATACTAGAACTGGGTTTAGTTTCATTCTCTTTTCCCTTCAAGTTATTTAGTGCCATAGTTATGATTTTTGTTTCATCTCCAGATTCTGATCCTAGATCTTGTTCAGCTATTGCAACTGTCTTGCCTTTTTCTTTGGTTTTAAAACTTTCTGGTTTCAACTCCGGATGAAGTTTCCAATAATGGTCCTCATCATGGCTTGTTTTAGAACAGTGTTTGTAGAAAAATTTTCCCTTCTCTTTCCTAGAATTTACATTTATCTTTTTCCTCCATTTGCCTTTAAACTCACTTTCCTCATTCCCATCAAAATTTTGTTTACCCCTTGCCTCTAAATGTGTGGCTTGAACACAAACCTCATCTAGGCTTGTAGGGTTAAACATGAGAATGGTATGTCTTAGGTAGGTATGAAAACCTCCTATATACTTGAGTAAAGTTTCTTGGCTATTAAAATCAATTTCTAGTAAAAGAGCTCTTCTTCTAAATTCTTGGGTATAAACTTGAACATTTTGTCCTTTCAATTGCTTAAAATTTTTCCAATCCATTATGGCTTTCTGCATGTGAGCTAATGGATAAAACTATTGTTTTATTACATAAATGAAATAATACCATGATAAGATAATCTTACCATATTTTTTTATCTCCTCCTTTGTCTTGGCTTCCCACCAAACAAGAGCTGCACCTTCCATTCTCAATGAAGCTAGCTGAATTTTGATTTCGTCATCATGAAAATTTTGAATTCTCAAATAGACCTCTAATTTCCTAATCCAATTATCTAGCTTTTCTGCATTTACTTCACCATCAAACTTAACATCAATTTTAAGAAAAGGACTTTTACCCGTGTTCTTGACTTTGTGAGTATGATGTACTCAAGATGACGTAGAGGTAGATGATGATGAAGATGAAGATGAGGGTGATGACAGAAACTTTCCATTGTCTCCATTTCATCCATTAGCCTTCTTGGATTTATCCTCATCATTATGGCCTCCCGACAATCCTTCTCCTTCCTTGTGAAGTTTGGATCCTTCTCCTTCTAGTCTTTCATTCCTTTCTTGATAAAGGACTCTCACCATTTTTTTCAAATCAAGGAATTCTTTTCTAAACACCCTTTCTTCCTCTTTAGGATCAACTTCTTCATGGATTTTTCGTTCCCTTGAAGATATGCTTATGGCTTCTTTTGCTTCTCTAGGAGGTGAAATTGAAGGTGGAGATAATGGCACCCTTGCCCTCCTTGGTTGAGGATTACTGTAAGTCCTTGCCAATTGACCTTCTCCTCTCTTAAGCTTTAGCCTAGTAAGCATAAAAAACATTTCAAACAAACCCTTTTGCACAAAAATTTTAAACAAACCCTTTTGCACAAATGTGAAATAGAGAAAATACTCTAGCTTAACCTAATGCTCAACCTGAGCTCTGATACCAATTTGATCTGAATGGATTGTATTAGTTATGCTGTGCTAAGTATCCAAATAGTAATAATAATGTGTGCATAAGGTTCTCCTTAATTTGCAGGTTAAACAAATAGTTCTGACTTTGTTAAACATATTTTTGCGTGAGGATTGATTAAGTATTTTAACTATTTATCATTGTACAACAATAAAGAACAGAGAAATAAACTTCACAAAGCACATTACTCAGCAAATTGTTGAAGCAGTTCACCCCTCCTAGGCTACATCTGCTGGTCCAGCTCCCAATGGCATGTCCCTCATGTATTAATTTGCTCAAAATGTAAGTACAAGTGAAAATAAGCCTCAATAGGAAAAAATATCTGTAAAATCAGCTTCAGAAGGTATGAATTAGCCAAAGATGACTATTCATTTACATAAAAACAGATAAAGAAAGCCCAATACACTGCCTTCTCCATGATGGCCCTAATGGCTCCTTGATCTTCCTCGAAGCTAAACCTATTGAAGATGACCTCTGTTCCACCTGAAACCCGTGCCAAACTGCTTAAAATATCGAGAATACCCAAAATTGACTATTTTGCACCCAATTTGGTTCAATAATGAGGGAGTTATGGAAAAAACAATTTTTTCCCAATATCCCTTGAAAACCTCTAGTAAATGTGGAGGAACTCCAGTTAGCAACGCTAAATTGGGAGAATCTCCGGAATTAGCAGAATGCGCCAAAACTGGTAGAACCAATTGGGGTTACATTAAATATTTGGGGCACATGGTCACATTTTTTGTCCACCAAAACTATCGGCCTTATTCGTTTGTTTAACTACCATTAACCTCCACAATAAATGTTGGCATTGTGCTATTCACATAGCACATTTTTTTTCAATAACCGTTACACCCATATTTACGTATTTTGCTATGGTTCTGGGACCTGGTCACGTCGATGATGGGGTTGGCCCTGAGGGGCTAGCCCCCAACCTTTTTTTTTTCGCCTGTTCAAACTTAAACGACAATACGTTCATCTTTGCATAACCGTTCAATAACTTGCCATAGCCGGGCCGGTTGGGTCACCCTACACGAGGTGTTGGGTCGTGTGTTTGAAACTTGCTAATCACAAATTTGTTTTTCTCACCTTTCACACCTCGGCCTGGGGCTACGTGGCAACCTCTGGGAAGGCCACGTGGAACCCACTAATTGGCCTCCAATACCATATAAAATACATGATTTTTTGACTTATATTTTTTTTATAAAAAATTTCATAGTCAACTTAAGTCAAAAGTCCTTTTTTGGAGTTTACTGGGCATTTTCAAACCTTCATAACTTCTGCATACGACCTCTATTCTGCGAACTTTTTGCGGTACCAAAATTGCAACAATGAGACCTTTTTGGTCATTTAGATTGTAACCACTTCTGAGAACTTTCATTTTTGAGCAATTGTCATAACTTGGAGGGGAAGATTTTTTCTCCACCTTTACAGTTGCTTTAGGACAAGAAAGTTTTTGGAGGGGAGGACTGTAATATTCCAAAAATTCAGCCTTCAGCTAAATGGAATATTATAGATTTTTTTGTCACTAGGTAGGTGAATAAGTGGGTGGGGAGGCCCATAAGTCTCCTTAGCAGCAATAAAAACACTTCAAGTGTGAAAGGAGACATTTTTCAACAGCTAAATAAAGCACCTCCAAGTGTGAACAAGGTTGGATCATGTTGATTCAGTCAAATTTGACCAAGTCAATAGCGCTGTTTTGGAGGAGTGGAGATTAATTGAGGAATAACACAGTTTTGGAGGGAGATTGATTTCATGAAGGAAATGACCTAATTGAGTGGGGCCAAGGGCAAGGAATCTTATAATCTATATAAGGGAGAGGATGGAAGCCATATGGGGTTATGTTTTGGAATATTATTTTGTATATGGTCTGTTCAGACTTTGCACTCCTTTGCTATTTGGGTTGTTGTGATGTTTAGCACCGGGTGTTCTCGAGCGGGAATCTCATCTCTTTCCTTGAGAAGCTTCTTGGAAGAGTATTTTATTCATTTCCACATTCATGTTTTCAAACCAAGATACAAATTTCTTCATCAGCGTAGTTTTTGCAGGTTATTGTGTTGTGTTGAAGGATGTTGTAGTGGAGGGGTTTTGAAACCCAATTTCTAATCTAGTTTCTCATTGGAGGAAGGATTACTTCACTTGGGAGATCATTTTGGAGAGTATTTGGACTTATTTCAATTCTTTGGCATTAGGCCAACTATTTCCCATCATTTACAGCACCGTTCTAGCTAGGGACTGCGTTATTTTGGAGGGTAGTTTCAGTGAGGGATCTTGTGGATCCTTTGGAGTGTTTTCTTGTGATTGAAGGGTTTAACCTTTCATGGGAGGAGACCTTTGAGGGGATCTACATCAGATCTGATATATTTCAACCTTCTACACTCATGTTATTCAATTTTCAATGATTCTTCATCCATTGGGCTTTAGATCCCATCTTGTAGGGTGTATTGCTAAAAACCCTTTTCGGTGTCTTTGTAGGAGTTTGTATTAAGCCTAGATCTGTATTGGGCATATCGTTTAAGGCATATAACAGCCCTACATATTTACACATTCTTTTTTTGTAGCAGTGTGTTTATAACTGTGCTATAGCAGTCTTCCGACATTTTTGTATTGTGACAACAAATCATTTGTGGAGTGATTGTTTATGGGAGGTTTGTCTCTTCATTTTACATGGTTTATGCCTCACTATTTATGATGATTTGCTGATCTAATACATGATGTTTTGGTCTCCAATGTTCATAATTTGATTTCCACTGCTATTTCTAGTTTTGTTTTCATATATTGCTGCATTTCCCATTTGGGAATATTACAGTTGTTTTCTACACGAAACAACGTACAAAACACAAACTTTCGGGCTTGAAATTTTATGGGTTTCAGCTTTGAAACCACATCGCATCTATGCCCTCATCGAAAATCGCATTTTGGCGATTTTAACTTTTAACTGGGCGCAATATGGGAAAAAATTAAATCCTTGTGATTTCTATGTGCGATGACACTATTGCATTGCAACATAAAAAATTTAAATTGCGCATGCTATCCAATTGAGCTTGCGGTATGCGATATGCGATTGCATCGCATCGCAACTTAAATAAGTTACGAAGTACTTGGTGTGCTAATCTCCTGAGCTTGTGACGCGCAGTTTTCAATCACATCACAACATAAACGAAACAACTTGCGGGCACTTAAAGGTAATTTGTGAGATATGCAAAGTGCGAAATGCGGGCGCCAAAAAGGTAAATGGTAAAACATGTGAAGTGCGATGTGTGATGATGATGTCACATCGCAACATCACAAGTTTTGGTGCGAGGCTTAAAAGGTAAATGGTAAAATGTGCGAAGTGCGATATGCGGGAACTTAAATGTCGGGAAGTGCGAAAAAAAATAAAAGGTAATGAAAAGGTGGAAAAAAAGGTTTTCATGTAGTTGTGTATGCGGTAAGGTTAAGCGTCCCACTAGATATCGCATCGGTAGAATTTTAAGTTCTCTGAAGTGTTAAGGAGTAAAAGGTAAAACTTTCAAGTTGTGATATGCGGGCAAGAGCTAAGTAAATGCGGTGGGTAAGTAATAAAGCAGAGTAAAGGCTCAGGTACTCTATTTTTGATATTGCGTGAAAACACCTGCGAATTTGGATCTTGGGCTTTGTCCTTCCCTACAAAAAAATTCAATGTAAGTGTGGGCCGCTACAAATTTTATTCATGGCGCTGGTTGCGAGTATTTCCAACACTCCCCCTTAATCACAACTTCCGCCATCAACCATTTCCAAACATTTTCTAGGGTAAACAAAACTTTTCTGTCCCAATGGCTTTGTAAGGATATATGTAAATTGTTCCTCTGACCTGCAATGCTGCATCACAATTTCACCATTGTTAACTAATTCCCTTATGAAATAGTATTTGGAATCAATATGCTTTGTTCTCTTGTGGAAAATATAATTCTTTGACAATGCAATTATTGAACTGTTATCACAGAAAATTGTGGTTTCTTTGTCTTGTTCATGACATAAATTCCTCAGTATCCTTCTCATCTAAACTGCTTGAAATGATGATGTTGTTGCTGCTACATATTCAACTTTTGCTGTTGATAATGAAACTATTGGCTGATTCTTAGAATCCCATGAAATGGCCCTCGATCCCAAATGAAAAACATACCCTGATGTGCTCTTTTTGTCATCAACACTTCCAGCCCAATCACTGTCAGTGTAACCAATAAGCTTAAAATCATCAGTTGCGGAGTATAGAACACCATACTCCATTCCATTTACATATCTCAATATTTTCTTGGCTTCTTGTCAATGTGTCTTCTTGGGTGTCTCCATGAATTTGGATATCAAACTTACTGCATACATTATATTAGGCCTAGTTTCAGTCAAATACATTATATTTCCAACCATGCTTTTGTACAATGTCGGATTGAAATTCTTGCTACAATCTTCCTTGCTGAACTTCAACCCCATGACAGTTGGAGTTGATGATGGCTTCTTGTTTTGCATATTGAACCTTTTTAAAATATCTACAACATACTTTTCTTGGGAGATAAAAATTCCCTTTTATGTTTGCTTTACTTCTATGCCCAAAAAATATCTTAATAACCCAAAGTCAGTCATTTCAAACTCACTTTTTATGATTTCTTTGAAATCAACAATGAGAGAAACATAATTGCCTGTAAAAATAAAATCATTTACATACAAAAAAACAATAATAATTTTATCGTCATTTTCTTTAATGTAGAGTGTGGGTTCACCATCACACTTGTCAAACCCATTGTCCATTAGGTAAGCATCAATCCTACTGTACCATGCTCATGGTGCTTGCTTTAGCCCATAAAGAGATTTTCGCAACTTACACACCTTGTGTTCTTTCCCTTCCATTTCATAGCCAGGAGGTTGTTTAACATACACCTCCTCTTTCAACACTCCATTCAATAATTCTCACTTCACATCCATTTGATAAACTTTCCATATTTGTTGTGTTGTTATAGACAACACTGCCTGCACTGTCTCCATCCTTGCAACTGCTACAAAGGCTTCCTCATAGTCTCTTCCTTGCTGCTGCTTGTAGCCTTTGACAACTAGCCTTGGTTTGTGCCTTTCTATCTTTCCTTCAATGTTGCTTTTGGTCTTATAGACCCATTTCACTCCAATAAATTATTTTCCTTGTGGGAGGACCACTAACTCCCATGTGTCATTACTTTCTATTGCTCCTATTTCTTCATTCATTGCTTCAATCCACTTCTCTTCTTTGACTGAATCTTCAAAATGGATTGGGTCATCAACATGAAAAAATAATGCAAATAAAGAATTCAGACCAACACTATTATCAACTTCTTTCTCATAAATTTCACTTAAATTTCTAAATCTTGGTCTTCTTGTATTTGTTGAAGATGTGCTTGGAGTTGCACTTGAACTCGAGGGAGTTGTTGATCCCTGTAGTGTTCTTGGAGAAGCACTTCCTTGGTTTCTCAATGTTGTTATATTGCTTGCTTGTGATGTGCTCTATTGAGCTTGTGTAGGTGGAGGAGGAGTTACTGTTGAGGATTTACTTGTTGTAGTCCATTCCTCTTTCTCTTCATGAGACATACATGTCTTTACATTTACTGTCTTCTCTAAACTTCCTCGCATGGTTCTTCTTCTATGAACTGAATATCTCAGTTGATTATTACTCTCTTGGTTGATGGATTATAGAGCTTGTAAGCCTTGGATTCATCACTGTACCCAATAAATATACATTTCTTCCCCTTGCTGTCCAACGTCTTTCTTAACTGATCCGAGACATGTGCATATGCCACACATCCAAACACTCTCATGTGAGTGACAAATTGCTTTGTTCCAATCCATGCTTCTTACAGAACTCTGTTCATCACACTTTTGGTTGGACATCTATTTATGATATATGCTGCACAAAAGACAACTTCTGCCTAATAATCATTTGAAATTTTTTTTGCCTTCAACATACTTCTTGCCATGTCCATGATGGTCCTATTATTTCTTTCTACTACACCATTTTGTTAGATGATCCAAAAATAATTTTTATCATAGGTTATAGTATTTGAATAAAATAATTATTAATTTAAGATATTAAATTAATAGTTATTATTCTAGAATATTTAATATATTTGTGAGATAATTAGAATTAGAAATTTGTTAATAAAAATTAGGACTCTAGAAAAGAGTTGTTTCCTAGGCTCTAAGTTAGGAGAAAAGTTAGTAGTTTGGTTAGAAGCTCATTTATTGTGAATGGACACTTGTTTATTTTTCAAGTGATCCATAACTAGATTAAGTTAGAGCATAGAGAATATAAGTAGGTTAGTTTCCTATTTTGAATGTAATGTGTAATGAGAGAATGAAAGTGTGAGTTTACGTGTGTAAACCCCTCTAATTTGCCCTGTAATCTTTTTGCTTGATTAATAAAGTTGTGTGTCTGAGGACACTTCTGCTCTTTCACATTTTGCCGAGGTGTATACCTTGTGGTAAATTGCTTGTGTATTTCATGCTCCCTACAGAAATGTAGGAAGTTTTTGGAGATATATTCTCCACCTCTGTCAATTCTCAACACTTTTATGTAGTGTCCACTTTGCTTCTCAACAAGAGCTTTGTAGTGGTAGAACTGTTCAAACACTTCACTTTTCTATTTTAGAAAATAGACCCATGTATTCCTTGTGTAATCATCTATAAATGTCAAAATATAATGACTGCCACCTAATGATGAAGTTTGCATTGGTCCACATAAATCTGAGTGGAAAATATCCAAAGGTTCCTTTGCCCTTATACTCTTTCCTGCTGGAAATGATTCTTTGTGTTGTTTTCCCAAGATACAACCTTCACATAGGCTGTCTGGTTTCTCTATGAGTCGTAATCCCTTTATCATGCCTTTTCTATGCAACAAGTTCAAACCTTCGAAATTGAGATGGCCAAATCTCAAATGCCATAACTAGTTCTCATCTTTCACTTCTTCTTGAAATATTTCTTATATGACAGATGCTACAACACCTCCTTCCTTAAAGTCTGATCTCATCTTGAGAGGAAACATTCTATTTCTTGTCATATGCACTTTTGCAATGAGCTATCTACTTAGAGGTTTATCCATGATTGTGCACACATAATCTTTAAAAAACACATTGTAGCCCTTTTCCATGAGCTTTTCAATGCTTAGAAGGTTACATTTCAAGCTAGGGACATAATAGACATCTGACCCGAAATTATTCTCTCCCTTCTTTGTTAAAACATTTGCTCCCCCTTTTCCCATGACAGAGACTTTTCTATCAGTCCCCAATGTCACTTCAGATTTTACAATTTCATCTAGATTGGAAAACATTGCTATGTTTCCAGTCATATGGTTACTAAACCCTGAATCTAAAAACCATATATCTTCATGTTTTTCTTGTGCTACATTACAAGCTAAAAAAAAATATTCATGGTTCTGATTTTCTTTTGTAAAATTTACACTTGGTTTCCTACCCATGTCATTTTTTTTCTTTCTACATTCATTTGCATAATGACCATAAAAATAATGACATTGGACATGAGATTTATCATACCTCTATCCTTGTGCTTGATTCTGGCTTAAGCCTTAGCTTGGATTCTGATTTCTACCCCTTGCACTTGTGCTTGCAGGGCTGCTTCTTCCACTTTTGTGTGGGCTTCTTCCTCTTCCTTGGTAGTTTGATCTTCCTCGAACTCTATCTTTACCAAAAGACATTTATGTCTTAAATTCATACTCCAATGAGGAGTTTTTTTCTCTATTCAGTCTGTGCTCATGAGACACCAATGATGCATGAAGCTCATCCACTAAAAAATGTGAGAGATCCTTTGTCTCTTCTATGGCCACAACTATGGCATCAAACCTTGATGGTAGACTTCTTAAGACTTTCTCAACTATTTTCCTTTCTTCAAGTGTCTCTCCATGAGACCGGATTTGGGTAACCAACCCAATCACATGTGTAAAGAATGAGTCTCTATTATCAGACTCTTTCATATAAAGAGTTTCAAAATCTCTTCTAACGATTTGAAGTTTTTTTTGTCTTCACCTTTGCCATGCCTTGATAGGCTATTTGGAGGGTATCTCATGCTTGCTTGGACTTCGTTGTTGCTGCAACCATTGGGAAAATACTCTCATGTACTGCTTGAAAAATATAGAAGAGGGCTTTTGATTCCTTCCTCTTATTTCCTCTCGACAAATCTCTTTCTGTTTGTGTCAAAGCACTATATGTTGTTGCATCTGCCGGTTCTTGGAAACCATTTTCCACCAACTCTCAAATATCTTATGAAGCAAACATGGCCTTCATTGTAATGGTCCAATAATCATAATTCTTCCCATTGAACTGTGGTAGTTGAGGATTAGTCAGGCTTGTGACAGTTGTTTCCATTTTGACTATGTAAGAAAAACCTTCTCACTGTTGGAGAATCCACTTCTCCAAAACACCTTTCAGCTTCTTTAGTAAAGAGCTCGCTCTTTCACTGAGAGCCTAGACATGCTCTGATACCATGTTGGAAAATGGAAATAAAACAACAGAGGGATGTGTTTCTCCTTTTCAACATAAAGAATGCAATATGTGGAAGTAAAATCACACATAGACAGAGAGCGAGAACACATAAGAGAGGAATTCTTTTTTCTATTCATTCATCTCTCTAAAAACATATGAAATTACATACTTTTAATACAAAATGGCAGAGCTTGAATATTTTAATGCAATTCAATGCTGAATCGAACAGTTAACAATGAAACTTCCTTCAGGTCTGTTCTGCTGTTTTCTACATGAAATAGTGTACAAAACACAAACTTCCGGACTTGAAATTTTATGGGTTTTGGCTTTAAAACTACATCGCATCTGCGCTCTCATCGCAAATCACATTTCGGCGATTTTAACTTTTAACTGGGCGTAATACAGGAAAAACTTAAAATCCTTGCAATTTCGATGTGCGATGGCACTATCGCATCACAACATAAAACATTTAACTTGCAGGCGCTATCCATTTGAGCTTGCAGTATGCGATATGTGATATGTGATCGCATCGCATCACAAATTAAATAATTTGCGAAGTACTTAATGCACTAAACTTCTGAGCTTGCGACGTGTGATTTGCGATCGCATTGCAACATAAACGAAATAACTTGCGGGCACTTAAAGATAAATTATAATATATGCAAAGTGCAAAATGCGGGCACCAAAAAGGTAAACAGTAAAACATGCATAGTGCGATATTTAAGTTTTGGGATGTGCGATGATGATGTCACATTGCAACATCGCAAATTTTGGGGCGGGACTTAAAATATAAATGGTAAAATGTGCGAAGTGTGATATAAAGGAACTTAAATGTAGGGAAGTGTGAAAAAGAAAAAAGGTAAAGAAAAGACAGAAATAAAGGTTTGCATGCGGTTTGGTAATGCGACAAGGTTAAGGGTCCCACCAGATATCACATCGGCAAAATTTTCAATTTTGCGAAGTGTTAAGGAGTAAAAGGTAAAACTGGTGGGTTGTGATCTGCAAGCAAGAGGTAAGTAAATGCAGTGGGTAAGAAATAATACAGAGTAAAGGCTCGGGTACTATATTTCTGATATTTTGTGAAAACGCCTGCGGATTTGGATCTTGGGCTTTGTCCTTCCTTGCAACAAAATTCAATGTAATTGTGGGCTACTACCAATTTTATTCATGGCAGTGGTTGGGAGTATTTCCAACACCCATGTCATAATGAGTTATAGAGCATAATGGCCACATAAGAAAGAAAGTTGAAAATAAAAGCATACAATCTCTAATAACATAAACCTTAACCATAACATTGCAATGAATTGGAAACTCTCTCTTGGAGAACAACTATTTAAAAAATATTCAAATATTAAGATCATTGATATGCCGACTGCAATTTATAGATATCTAATATAGAAACCTCCAACAAGAGGGATGGTAATGTGATCTAGGAGACAAGATGCACCACGGGTCATAACCTATAAGTTCCTCAGCTCTGGGCCGACTCAAATGGCATAGTTGCATATTTTGTGCTATAGAAGTCTCTCAGTAGCTTCTTGTAGCTCCACCTCCTCATTACCACATTATTTTAGAAGCTAAAGGAAATTACCAAATTAAAATTTCTAAGAGCTACGCCCATAAAACCTGGAATGATAGGATATCACTAGTTTCCTGCAGCTGTAATTTGATTAAGGACCGCACAATTTATATCGCTCTATATATTATAGGCCTCCTCCTCGGAAGAATTGACTATAAAAGAATGGCGGGGATTATTTCCAAGTCTTGCAAGTTCTTTAGGGACATATGACATTTTTGATTAAGCATTGTAGTTCTAGATATAAAATCATGACTTGACTCAAACTGTGTGGCAAAAGGTGCAATGATTCAACCAGAGCTTCATATTATAGGAGATGTTATCATTGCTTCCTGGAAAATGATTATTCAACAAATATTGATCGAGATCATAATCACCTACCCTGCTAGATGTTCCAAAGTAATAAATCATGTACAAGGTGTTACGGAGGAATTTTTTTTGCTTAATTCCCACATCATTAGTACTAGCTGAATTCGACAAGATCCTCGGAAAACATGTGGAATTGGTATGTACTTGTTTTGCATAAGGAATTGAATGTATCACATACATTTAAGGCCAGAAATTAGTGGAAAAACAACCACACCGAGAATTTCAAGTTAGTGATGCTTGAGGAAACTGATTATTTGCAAGCCATGTTGCAGATCCCTCATCATCGTTATTGTCATGGGCTGTGAATGCTCCTCCTTTTACTAGCACAACTTGAATATCATCTCTGATCTTAGTAATGTTGTTGGTAGTATTGTTTTTCAGTGAAAATTTTTTCTAGCTTTATACTGGAGATTTGAACCTCTGTCCTCAGATTCTGAAAATTGTGTGTGTGTCTGTAGGTCTATACCTTGACGAATTAGTTTTTTCTGAGGTGGGTATTCCAGTAACTATTTATTCTTATCTGTCATGTCCATTATACTTCCAACGATCAAAGACCACCTACTGAGAAATTGGATAAGAGAAACCCTAGACTAAACATGTAATGGAAAATCCTCATATTTCAGATTTAACGTTGATTATCAACATTTTTCTAGAATATTTAAACATATGCAATACCTGTTTCTGAGAAGACGATGCAACATGAGGATTAAATATTCCTCATCTAGTTGAATGTGTCCACATTTCACATTGGGACAAAGATAATTCATCCAACCTAATCCACAAATCCTCCCGCATCCAAAAAACCTAGAAAATTGAAATAATTAGACAAAAACAGCGAGGAAGAATCGAGCGAGATCAGAATCAGTGGAAGGTTCATCTGAGATCTAAATTTCACTTTGCAGAGAGGTGGATACACATCTTCTTTACTTGGAAGATTACTCGACCCACCTTCACCTTTAGCTTTGATGTAATTTCGGAAGCGAAGATCCTCGTCACTCGTCCATAGGCCTCAGTGGAATCCTCTGCATTAATTTAGAACTAGTTGAGTAAATTTTATAACCTCTCTACACAAAAAAAAAAAAAAAAATGCAGCAAGAAATGACGACAAGAGGCATATGCGAAATGGCTTTCAAATAATCAATATTTGAAATGTGTTTATGAGTTATAATAAACATCATCAAGGTGAACAGTTGCACAAATCAAGTATTTATGTTTAAAATAAGTAAAATATTATTAAATTTTAAAATAAAATGTTTTGTTACTACAAATAAATTTATTAACAGATTAATGTTATGTAGATGTTTATTTTGGAATATGGTTTTCAAAATTTTAATTTAAATATTAATATTTATTATGTGGATGGTAGGGATTTAACCTCCTTCAAATATTTCAGAGTTAAGACGTTGTGATGTGAATAATTTTCCTTAAACATTTATCGATCTATCACACCTAATATTCTTAGTAGTATTCACAAATCAATGGTTAAGATTTATCTCCGAAGTAGTTATGCCCTTTTTACCCTTTGAATTAAATTTATTAATTAAAAAAAATTAAGTGTCATATAAATTGAGTTATGGTTTTCTAGGCATGTGGTATTGATAAGACATGGTATTAGACCATGACATTGTAAGAAAGCCTATTTATAGATTAAAAATCTCCATTGTTAAGAATAATTTATCTTGAAATGGCATAGTCTCACTAATAGAAGATATGGTTCCTTTTACCATAACCAGGAATACAATTTCAAGAAAGATTGTGATTTTTTGTTATTTAAAATGCACTTTTTAATGCATAAATGGATTCATCACTTTAAAATGTACCTCAGACACTCAAACATTGCAAATTAAACAACTTAAACTTATTATTTATAAACATATTTATAATATTTTGTACAAGAAAAGGACTATTTAGTCTATTATTTAGACTATGTTATTATGAAATAATTGTTTTGATCGCTATTATAAATTGATGCCTATCATCATTTAATAACTATTTAATCTATATGGTTGCTCTAGTTTAAAAATGATTTAACATGTTAAATAGTATTAAAAGGATGATATTATTTAAAAAAC
The DNA here is from genome assembly GCA_034641835.2 of Pinus albicaulis. Classification (NCBI taxonomy): domain Eukaryota; kingdom Viridiplantae; phylum Streptophyta; class Pinopsida; order Pinales; family Pinaceae; genus Pinus; species Pinus albicaulis. The sequence continues at coordinate 1,477,937,168 of CM076577.1, forward strand.
CAACCTAGTTTCACTCTAATAGAGGTTTTCATCTCAAGAGACTTGATAAAGAAATCTGATTGCACACCAAAAACTAATTATTATTCTCTCAAGTACAAAATCCAAAGCCAACTCTAAACTTATCATGTAAGAATTATCTTCAAGTCCCTCCCTTAATGGTTATATGCCAAATATAAAAAAAATAACACAAATTAAAATTCACATATAAGTTACATCTGTATGATATGATATTCATTGGCACTTCTACCCACTCTAAAATATCACAGACCACACTCTTTCAGCACCAAAATATTTGAGCTTCCCAGTTGACTCATTTAAGGTAAAATTGTCTCCAACCATCATAATTGATGAACTTGTAAGATCAAAAATATTGACAAACTTCATTCTGCCAAATTACATAGCTCACTATAATTCTCAGGAAATGTAGATAAGTAATGAACCATCCAATGGACATGCTCACATCTATTAGATGACATAGATCGCTATATATTGATGTTATCTAGGATAATTGTATGGGTACTGAATGTGCTCAAAATATGATCATACAACTTGAACTATATCTCACACACACACTTAGCAACATATAAAGATAACCTGTAGTTGACGTTCCTGGATTTACAACAGATAAACATAACCAAATCATCTATATGTTATCATGGCACCATATAAAGTGATAAACACCCATTTGAACCATGTAACTTAATTCATTAATTGGTTCTTCATTATAAAACAACAAAATAATCTTAATAACTATTATTTTAGATCAAGAAAAAGTCAGAAAATCAAATGCTCCAACAACTATGTTTATGAAAGCACAATCCGTAGAGGATCAAACGTGCCAACCCATTTGATGAAAGATACCTCACTACTATAAAAATCGCTGGAAATGGTTCGGGCCCATTGTTCGTTAATCAGTTGACCCATGCAGTCATCCATGTAGGTTGTTGAAAGCAGAACAATTCCTATAACTTCAACAACAACACCTCACTTCCGCTGTAGTTCAATGGGCATGAAAAACACAATGTTGGTACAACTCTTGCTTGGAGATGGGGATCTAGGGCTTAATGATGCTAAGGGATCTATTATAAATCAAGGCTCGACTACAACGCCTGTTACAACCATATATCCTCTTTAACGAAGGAATTGTGCAGGATAGAGAACACTGAGATTTATTTATTTAATTGAGCATTGTGGCTATATTGAGTTTGGAAATATATTAGGTTCATATGCAGTACTAGAATCTCCACTTTCCTTTGCAATCATCCTAGAACCCCACCTTCTCTCTAAATTATCTTTCCATTCTCTGTTATTCCAGTGAGCTTCTTCAATGTATTTTTCAAAGGTTGCAAAACCGCCAATAGATTATTCTTGATTTCTGGAATAATGTGGCACCCTTTGCTCTGAAAAATGCCTTAGAAACAAAGAGGGATGCAATTATGATATGGTCCATCACTTTGATCTCAAACAAGGATCATACCAACAACACCCCCCTCTAACAAAGGCTTCATTGAATGAGGTGTTGCTGCTCATTGAAGCCTACTTTGAGAGACTAGGGCAGGTTCCAAAGTTGGATGAGCCCTTAAAGTGCGAGTGAGAGAGTAGAGGCAGGGTCTGTCAATATGTCTAGAGAAAAAATAATTCTCTTCTTCCCATATTCCACAACAACATCAACGATACCCTCCTTAATCATGAACGTCAAGACACAAAAAATACAAATATGAAATTTGACACTGCAAACAAATTGAAAATAAAAAAAACTCAAACATCTATATATTCCTAGGCCTAACATTATCTCCAAGTATTTGATCCCTCTCGATATTTGGTAGATTCAAAGTTAAAAGATGGAATCTAGGCTGGTTAAATTTCCCCCTTTAAAAAGGGCTATATTGATCCAGGTGGATCTTGGTGGCCAACCGCCTATTCCACATGGGGCCCCACCATTGTCTCTTTCATTTTTTTAGTTTCAGCACAACTTACTATTTTTAGCAGTTTTTTGGGTCCTGAACTTCCAGAGCCGTTTTGAGGCCCTAAATGATGTTTTTTGGGAAACCGGGAGAAGAATGGGTCCATGGACTAATGTTTCTTATATTAAAAGTTGTAGTCCTCAGATATATATTTCTAACGAGGTATGGTGCGAGTCAAACAGAGATTGTATGCCAAAATTACGTCCATGGGAAGTTGAAACACCAATTTACCCAAACGGGGCCCATAGTTTTGGCGCTTCATCTCCTAGGGTTAGGGTTTTGGATGTTTATGGTTTCCCATTATTTCTAAATAATAAATAGGCCCTCGAGCCTCATTGTAACATAGTTTAGAGGCCTGTAGCTACCACATATCTTCTCAGAAATAAGCTACCAGCGCCCTAACTAGTTTATTTCCATTCTGTGTGTAAGAAAATTTCAGTTCTTTGATATTAATGAAATGAAGTGTTATTTCCTCTACATATTTGTATTTATGGTTATATGTGTATTCTGTTGCGTTCCTGCATAAATTCGGATGAGTGGTATCAGATCAATCTGCTTTTTCTCGATCCTTCTTTGCATGTCCCCAACGAGGTCGGGGTATAAGGAGTTAGGGCTCGATCTGGTTGAACCTTTGCAAGATCAGCCTCACAAAACCCAACGGCCGCCCATGGGGGACAAAAATAAAGATGAGGGAGCAGGAGATCCTATCAAAATATTTCTCGAGGAAGCCCTCAAAAAACAAAGGAACGTGATGATGGATAACTTTGCCCAAATCCTTCAACGACTGCCCACCGGTGGTGCATCTGCATCCAACAACCACTCTGGAGGCACGAATCCCTTTAAGGTACAAGTAAACTTTGACATTCCCATATTTGATGGTCAAATATATGAAGTTGTTGTAGATAGATGGCTGAATCTATTAGAAGATTATTTCTCGGTTCATGACTTTTCCGACTGGGAGAATATTATTTTTGCACTCCTTAAAGCTACCCCCCATGTCAAGGACTGGTGGGAAACCTACTATGAGAAAAAGGACGAGACAGAACCCTCTATGTTCCCAGCCGTACCCACTTGGAATTCTTTCTGAGACGCCATCAAGGAACAATACTATCCCATGGGGCTACGAGGACAAGTACATACAATGGACCACGCTGCGACAACAAAGAGATCAAGATGTGCATGAGCTGACAAATCTGTTCCATACCCTGCGCACAAAGTTGGGTATCAAAGATTCGGAGAAACATTTGGTGCTAAAATATCGAAGTTGTCTGTATAGATACATTCAGAAGGAAATGGAGTTCCTAGACATCTCCTCGTTTGGTACGACATACAGGTATGCTGCCAAGGTTGAGCTGAAATTCAAATAGAAGAAGCGAGACTTTGGATCTGCGAATCAAAAGAAAGGGAAAGGTGCCCCCAAACTACAGAACAAAGGAAAAATCCAAGGCATGGTGGCCTAATACAACCTGCCAAGGCCACAAGTAAATAAAAAAACCGTGAAGCCAAAGAAGGACACGGGAAAGTGGTGTGATTTCCATAAGAGCTCCACTCACAACACAAGTGAGTCTTGGGCCAAGCAGTCAATAGTGGCCGAGATGAGGGCTTTTGAATCAAATGCATGCTCTGACTCTGAATCATAACCTGACAAGGGGAATGACAAAGGGAAAAAAATTATTGATGTGGAGCACAACACCACTGTTTCCACTGCAAAGATCTAGAAGGAGGAACCGGAAGATCGAGAGGACACGAAGCGTCTCTTCCACTCCTAGATGTGGGTAAAGGGCTCCCTGCTACAGTTCATTGTCGACAATGGGAGCCAAAAGAACCTCATTTCAGCAGAGACCGTGAAGCAGTTGGGCTTGCTGACCACATCACACCCACAACCATACACCATCGGGTGGCTTCACCAAGGACGAGATATCCGTGTCAGCCAACAGTGTCGCCTTCCCTACAACATCAAGCCCTTCACAGATGAGGTATTATGTGACATTGATCCTCTTGATGTTTCTGATGTATTATTAGGCCAACTGTACTTATGGAAGCGACATGCTATGTATGAGTCCCGACCTCACGCTGTTATTGTTACTTTGGGAGATAAGCTGTATGGGATACTAGAGGTACCACCGCCTGCTGCTATCTCTTTGGTTAATGAAAAACAATGCAGTAAGCTCATTTCCAAAACCAGGAAATTTGTTTTCCTAATGATCCGCCCCAGGGCAAGAAGAAGACTATGGCCGTGACGTCCAGATAGGGCTCTTCTACATGATGACAACAAATGGACAAGGTTGTGGAGGAGTACGGGGAAATATTCACCTCACCCATAGGGGTGACTCTGCACTGTCAGGTCAAGCACCCCATTGATTTGACCCTAGGTGCGCCGCTACGCAATGGACCAATCTATCAGCGCTCTGTTCTGGATAACAATGAAATCAAGAGGCAAATTCAGGAGATGCTATAGAAAGGTCACATCCGGCCAAGTTCATCGCCCTGTGGGAGCCCGATAGTGTTGGTACAGAAGAAGGATGGGATTGTTGGTACAGAAGAAGGATGGGACTTGGAGACTCTGTATTGACTATCAGGTGCTGAACAATATCACTGTCCGAAATAGGTACCCGATCCCACAGATTGATGACATTCTGGACCAAATCAAAGGGGCAAAATATTTCAGCAAGATTGACTTGAATTCTGGGTATCACCAGGTACCAATTGAACCCTCCGATGTGTGTAAGACTGCCTTCAAAGCCAAGGAGGGCCTTTTCAAATGGCTAGTCAAGCCTTTTGGGTTGACGAATGCTTCCACAACCTTCATGACGTTGATGGACGAGGTCTTGCGGCCATTCACCAACTCATTTGTAGTGGTGTACTTGGATGAAATTATGATCTTCAGCCAGACTTGGGAAGAGCACATCCACCACATCCGACAAGTCCTCCAAATATTGCAACAACACAAGTTGTGTGTCAATTTGGAGGAATGCACTTTTGGCATGACCCAGGTTCAAAATCTGGGATACATTATTGGTGAAAGGGGACTGCGTGTGGATCCAACCAAGATCTGAGTCATTCGGGATTGGCCAACCCCAACCACTCTAATAGAGCTTCGCAGATTTCTGGGTCTTGCTAATTTCTACCGCAGGTTTGTGTTGGGATTCTCTCATATCACTTGGCCCTTCAGTCAAGTCACCAAGGGATGAGAGAAAGCAAAATTCTTCTGGTCAGAATCTCAATAGAAGGCGTTCGTAGAATTGAAACATCGCCTTTGTTCTGCCCGAGTGCTCACATTACCAGACTTGCAACAACCATTTGAGATTGAGACAGATGCCTCTGACTATGCTATTGGGGTAGTTCTTACTCAATAGGGGCATCCAGTGGCATATCATAGAGAGACATTGTCCGACACTGTTCGCAGGTATCCCACTTATGACAAATAAATGTATTCCATTGTGCAGGATCGTCGACAATGGAAGCATTACATTTTCGGGAAGGAAACAATCATCCACATAGACCATCGACCCCTGCAGTTCATACATACACAAGGGAAGTTGCAGAACGATCACCATCAGAAGTGGTCCACATATCTGCAACAGTTTCATTTGAACATCAAGTACAAGAAGGGTAGCACCAATAATGTTGCAGATTGCCTCAACTGACCACCGATCATGGCACTAACCACTGTTCTCAACTCTTGTGGGCACAAGAATTTTGATTGGTCGCTTCTCTAAAAGAGCGATCCAGAATTCGACCACACATACAAGGCACTCTTGGGGGGTACACAAGTTTCAAATTTTCACCTCTAAGATGCATTGTTATGTCACTTGGAACACCTTTGTGTTCCTTCAAGCGAGCGTTTAAAGATGATATGGGAAGCACACTACAGTCGAGTTACTGGGCATTTCGAGGTTGAGAAAATAGTGGAAGTACTACATAATTATTTCTATTAGCCAAACCTTCAACAGGATGTCGGGAAGTACATCAGATCCTGCATTTCTTGCGCCATTGCAAAATTGACCATCAAGAAGCAAGGCCTATATACTCCTCTACCTACCCCTAGTCAACCTTGGGTATCCATCTCCATGGATTACATGTTGGGACTTCCTTCTACTAAGCATAGAAACGTCTGTGTTTTCATGGTCATCAAAATATTCTCAAAGATGGCCATTATGGTGACCTGCAAGAAGAATATCACAACAGAAGCCACTGCTAAACTCTTCTTTGAATGAGTCTTGGTGCACTTTGGGATCCCACATTCTATCATATCAGATTGGGACAGCAGGTTCCTCAACACATTTTGGTACAACCTCTAGTCAATGCTGGACACCAAGCTCACCAATTCGACAACTTTCCATCCCAAAATTGATGGCTAAACAGAGGTCGTCAACAATATGATTGTACACATTCTATACATGTACAATTCAAAGCATCCACGCACATGGGATGAGAGCCTCCCCTATGTAAAATGGTGGTCTGGATGTAGGAGTCAAGGATAAAATCTCAAATTTTGAGACAATTTCTTCAAGTTTTGGTGGAACTTCTTCTATTTTTCCCTTAGAAGTATCTGTCATCAAACTCCAATTTTCTTACAACAAACTCAAATTTCATTAAAAATCCACTTTATAACCCTTTCATAATTTTAACCCAACTTGCAAAACATTAAAGTCCCTTTAGTAATGAAGGAAAACACATCTTAGAAAATTATCGTATTTCCCTTCTTTATGTTATATCAACGGAATTAAACCTTTTTTATTAACTCTTAATTATAATCTATATCGCATCCAATTGAAACATTAAAACATATGCAACTAAGTATGTGAAAGCAATTATATCATCGATATTGATGCTAAGGCTATCTGATCAAATGAATTGTTGGGGATTAGATTAAACTATTAAATCTGGTTTATAAAACATCGGGTCCATCTGAATTCTTAACTTCCCTGCAACTTAAAATACAATTATCATTGGATCACGATCGATGCTGCGATAACCGTTTGATTCCACTTAGCTTCCTTTGTGATTTTTGTTGTTCTCCATTTCTTCTTATGTGTTACAGTAATCCCCATTCTTGAATTCCACCATATTTAACACTCCTGGAGAGTTTCCCTTACATATTTCGAAAGGCGAACTGATAGGTAGAGCGATTATTAGAGTTTGATTATTGCAGGTAAGAAATATTATTGCGATGGTTTATGAAATTTTGATGGCCACACAATTCGCTCAAATTTCTATATAAAGAAATCCTACCAATCCAGTTTAAAATATACTAAAAAATAAATTAACGAATAGAAAAATCGATCAAAACCAAAGCTCAAACTGGATTCAACTAACTCAATAATAATTGAGAACAAATGAACATCCGGAATTTGACAATGATGCCCAAATTTGCACAAATACAGAGGATTTTAAATATTCTTCCATTCAATAAATTTTCCATCCAAACATCCTCCTCGATCACATTGCAACTTACAAATATATAATGTTCACAATATCATTTCGATCCGATTCAAAGAATCAGATCTTTCCAATTTTAGATAAAATCCTATTTCACAATATTCTCCCTAAAATCCTCAACTAAACTAAATACATCGAACTAATTACTAGAAATCCAAATCCCCAAGGAATAGTTCAAATCCTATCTACTAAAAACTGTAATTGCCAGCTAAAGGAACCCACTCCTTTTCTTGTAATATTTTTTTATATTTTTGGAATAAAAGTGAAGTAATTTCCCCCTCAAACCTTATGCTCCTGCATCAGACTCCCGAGGACAAAATTCTTCATGGGCTCCTATCCATGATCTCCTCTACAAAACTGCCCAATTTTTGTAACATGGTTACTATAATCCAAGTAGCCTCTACAACTGGTTGATCTTTCCACTTGATCTAATACTCAAAATACTCTCGTCCTCTTGTTTTTTTGGACAATATTTTGTCTAAAATTTTCTCTGGATGCAATGTTTTTGTTGTGGGTAACTGTTTCAACCAGTGAATCTCTTCTTTGCTTTCAACTATATCACCTGTGTCTCTGTCCTCATACCTATACAAATCAGAAACATTGAAAATTGGAGATTTTCCAATGTCAGGAGGTAATTCAATTTCATATGCATTTGCAGAAAATTTTTCAATACTCTGCATGGTCCAATTTTTTAAAATTTCAATTTATTATATGCCCTTTTTGGAAATCTTTCCTTCCTCAGGTGTGCTAGAAACAAATCTCCAACCTCAAAGTTGTCTTCTCTTTTCTTCATATCTACTTTGCTCTTGTACTTGATGTTGCTGTCCTGTAACTGTTGTTTTACCTGGTCATGTATTGCTTGAATTTCTGAAGCAAAATCTTCTCCTTCAGCACTTCTCATCTCTGCTTTTCCCAAATTTATTAGTTCATACACTCCTCTTGGGTTCATTCCATTAACTATATGGAATGGAACTTGTCCTATACTCCTATTAGGAGAGTCATTATAAGCATATTCAGCTTGTGCCAAAATTTGATCCCACTGTTTATGATGTTCACCTCCAAGACTTCTCAAAAGATTACCCAAACTTATGTTCACCACTTTAGTCTGTCCATCAGTTTGAGGGTGATAAGATGAGCTGAAACTCAGTTTAGTACCAATAGTTTTCCACAATGTCTTCCAAAAATGACCAACAAATATGTTGTCCCTATCATAGAAAATGCTTTTAGGTAACCCATGCAACCTTACAATCTCTTTGAAAAACAAATTAGCAACATGAGTAGCATCATTGGTTTTATAACATGGAATAAAATGTGCCATTTTAGAAAATCTATCAACTACAACATAAATTGCATCATTCCCTCTTTGTGTTTTAGGTAAACCCAAAACAAAATCCATACTTACCATATCCTAGGGTCTATCTAGAATAGGTAATGGGACATACAAACCTGTGTTTTGACTCCTTTTTGCATATTGACAAACTTTACAATTTCGTACATACTTCTCCACTTCAGATCTCATCTTTGGCCAAAATTAAAAATGACTCAGATGTTCATAAGTCTTGTCCACACCAAAATTTCCACCAAGTCCACCACTATGTTTCTCCTTAATTAAATTTTCTCTCATAGATCAAATTGGTATGCACAGCTGATTTCTTTTAAAAAGAAAACCGTCTTGCAAGAAAAAATCCAGCCACTTACTTCTGTCCAACAAAACAGGATTACTGCATGCTTCAAATGCCTCTTTAAAATCCAAATCTGTCTTATACAATTCTTTAAGAAAATCAAAACCCAACGCTTGAATTTGACTTTCTTGAACTAAAATGTTTTTTCTACTTAAGGCATCTACTAATATGTTTGGTTGGCCAGTTATATGTTTTAATACAAAATTAAAAATTTGAATATACTCTACCCATTTTGCATGTTTCTGATTTAGTTTTGGCTACTGCATAATGTACTGCAATGCATGATTATCTGAATAAAGAACAAACTCTTTAGACATCAAGTAATTTCTCCACTTCTTTAATAACTACACATCTGCATAACATTCCTTGTCATAAGAAAATATTTTCTTCTTGTCTCATTCAGTTTTTCACTGAAATAAGCTACATGTCTATTTTCTTGACTTAACACAACTCCAATGGCTTCTCCAATGGCATCAAATTTCACTTGAAAAGGTTTTTTAAAATCAGGCAAAAATAAAATAGGTTTTTCTGTTATCTTTCTTTTCAACAACTGATTTTTTTTTCCTGCTTCATTAGTTCATTTAAATGGTCGTTTATCCTTATTTATGGTTTCAATAATAGGAGCATTGATCTTACTAAAATTACTTATGAATTTTCTATAAAAACTAGCAAGACCATGGAAGCTTCTTACCTCAAAAACACTCTTAGGTGAAGGCCATTCTATGATTGCCTTTATCTTCTCTGGATCCATTTTCAATCCATCAGCAGAAACAAAAAATCCTAGGTATATCAATTCTTCTTTCATGAATGAACATTTTTTAAAATTTACCAGCAAATTTTCCTAGTGCAATTTCCTTAAGACATAATTCAGATGTCTCATGTGCTCTTCTTTAGATTTGTTGTAAATTAATATATCATCCATATATACTATTATAAATTTACCAATAAAATCTTTCAACACTTTATTCATAAGCCTCATAAATGTACTAGGAGAATTTGATAATCAAAATGACATTACCATCCTTTCATACAATCCTTCATTTTTTTTAAAGCTTGTTTTCCATTAATCTCCTTCGATTATCCTAATTTGATGATAGCCACTCTTTAAATACAATTTTGTAAAATATCTTGCCCCACTTAAACAATCCATCAAATCTTCAATTCTGGGTAAAGGGAATCTGTAACTGATTTTTATTTTGTTGATTTCTCTTGAATCAATGCACATTCTCCAACCTCCATATTTTTTTGGACTCAACACTGTTGGCACTGCACAAGGACTCAAAATTTCTCTCATCAGTTCTTTATCTAGCAGTTTTTGTACTTGCATCCTGATTTCTTCATTTTATGTAGGAGTCATTCTGTATGCTTCTTTATTTGGAAAATTTTCTCCTGGAATCAAATCTATATGATGGCTGATTTTTCTAATAGGTGGTAATTCATCCAAAAAATCATCTACAATGATATCACAATAATTTTCCAGTATCTCTTGAATTTCAATTGGTAAATCAGAAATTTTAGTGGAAGTAATTACTACCTTGGGTTTGCAAACTAATGCGAAGTTTAACTCATCATCTTCAATCTCCTGTAGGTATTCTTTTCCACTCAGTAATAAATCTCTCAGATCAAGTCTTCTTTTTGATGCATCTTCTTCTTCTATAGGTAATAATCTATGATTGACACCATACACTACAAGGAAAAGACCCTCTAGCGGATGTTTTTGAGGAACCACAAAGAAAAATACCCCATACATCCATTTCTAGCAGAGGTTACTAGAGGAGGTTGGCGGGCGGAGGGTTTTGCGGATGTTTTCCTATCGGTTCTCTTATCATTAAAACTCGCCCCAATGCTCTCAAAACAATAATGCACCGGTGTGGCCAAAATCATTGGCACACCGGACACCGTGCACTCCGTACACACACGCCCGGTGCATCATAATATAATAGAGCACCAGTGCCTCACAAATCGTCCGCGCCAGCGCATTATAAAACACAACGCCAACACCGAAACCACGCAGTGCGATAGACTGAAACCACACCAGTGCATCATAAAAAACGCGCCAAAACACAAAATGACTGGTGCGTTTGCATAAAATAGTATTGGTGCGCCTATAAATAACGCGCACCGGTAAAGGGTTAAATTAAATGACAAGAAACCCAAATTTTTAAGTTTTCTAGTGTTCTTGAGCTATCAATTACCGGTATGCACGATACCGTAGAACACATTAGTGGGCACCGAAAATTGGCACACCGGAAAGTGTGCATGAAGTACACACCGCTGGGGCGTCCAATTACTGTAACGCACCGGGGCGTCAATACTCTTCCACATCGGTGCATCATAAAACACCGCGCCAAAATAGAAACGAACCGGTGCGTTCTTCTCTAAGAGCACCGGTGCACCAGAAACAACACACACTGGAATAGCGTTATATATATATAAAAAAATTAAGGCCAAAAAATAGGTGCTTTGCAACTATTGCACACCAGTGCTTTACCATTACGCCGCCCTGGTGCATCATTAAATTTTTGCGCCGAAACTGAAACATCTCAGTGCGCAGTGAGGGCAACACCCTGACACGTTATAAACAACGTGCCAAAATCGATACCGCCTGGTGTGGTTTTATTTAACCACATCGGTGTGCTTATAAAACCCGCGCACCGGAACAGGGTTAATAAAAAAATCATTACGACCAAAAAACTTCATTATTCACTTTCCTCAGTGCTCCAAAGCTCTCAAGCCTCGGTGATATTTCTTTATTTCTGAGCCGCCCTGCCATTGGTGCTGTCATTACACCCATTGCACACACCACTGCTTTGCATTTCCAACCAATCTGTAGCTTTCATTTTGAAAAACAGTGGGAAAATTTTATTTTCCACATTTTACAGCCAATATGCCTGAAATGTACAGGTAATTTTCTAGTTTTTCTATAATTAAGCCTTTTACTGGATTAGATATTGAAATAAACTTAAAAATAACCATTAATAAAAAAAAAAATTGTTGTGCGGTGCACTCTGTTGAGATTGCAACAAGATGATGAGCTTAGTGGAAAGGAGTCGCCTTCACTAAGTGGGCCCGCAGGCTATTTTTGGCGCAAAGTCTATTTTTAGACATATGGATCATGTTCTATGAGTTGCAGGATGCTATTTGTGGATGGTTGGTCGAGTCGGAGAAAATAGATGGACTTCTATTTTTAGACATACTGGGCGGAATCTATTTTTAGATTGCCAGTCTAAAAATAGATATGTCGAATATTATTAGCTCTTAATAATATTTGGACTCTAAACATTATCTTATCCTCTTGGAGCACTTTAGTTTGAGTCACGGATGTGGCACATGCAGCTGACAGAAGGAATTACGCTATTCCTAGGGTTTAGTGGAGCTATTGCATGGTTGACTTCAGTTAGAACTCATGTGACAGAGTTTGGTGGAGTTGATGAGACAGTCAATGGAGTTGTGTTTAGTTTAACTTAGTTGAGCTAGTTGTATCTAGTCTAACTGATTGATAAAATTAGTGAGAGTGGTGTGAATTAATTATTAATTAATTCACTAATTATTAACTCATAAATCAACTAAAGAATACATCAGTTAACTTCAGTGCATGGACAGTTTCAGTGGAGACCAGTGAAGAGGTAGGTGAAAGAGCAGTGTGACTATCAGTTGTGACTATACCGGTGTATGAGTTTGCACCACACATTGATGGAGATACCAATGAGGATTGCGCAGTACATACTAGTGGGATTTCTAACTCGATCTTGCCATATCCATATTGATTGCGCAGAGAGGCAAAGCAATGTGTGAAGTAGATTGGAGCATGTGTTTTGTATGATCTGAGCTTTTGTAGTGTGTAACAATTGGAGATTGTACTAAGAGCTTGTGACGAGTTTGTACAATGATTGTTACATGATCTCTATCATTATAATATACAGATAGTTGGGGGTTTTCAGCTTTAAGCTTTCCCATAAATACTGTGTTTATATGTGTGATTGTTTATGGTTGTAATGTGCGCATGCGATTGTTTATATTTCTGCAAATTGATGATCAATAGTAGAAGATGTTATGTATTATCCATGAAGCTGAAATAGTGTGTGATCAGGATAATATCGGTGAATAATTTAACATTTATTCAAATTTATACATGGTATCGGAGCATTATTGATCATTGGAGCAATTGCAAAACATTAAAGCGGTTGAGATTTGTGCTGGTGGAATTCGAATTTGCAGCAGTGTTTTCTTGGTGTCAAAGTTGAGATGTCTTTGAACGGATTGCGATTGGAGTATGCCCTTGAGGGCAGCTCGAATTATATTGCATGGAAGGATAGGATGGAGGCAGTGTTGGATGACAATGGGTTTGTTGACACCTAATCCTATGGATGGGTGTGCACATTTATTTTTGTATATTATTTATTATTAGGAAATAAGGAAGGCCAAGAGTCATTGGGAGCTGAATCCCAATAGCCTCACCTCCCATCTATATAAGCATGTACATTCTTCAGCTAATAGACAATTCCAGTTTTGAGGAGTTACCTCCTGGTTTGACATGGTATCAGAGCCAGCTCCACATTTGGCATTTCAGCCCTGTGGTGTAACTCCCTACCCTTTGCTCAGTTAATATTTTTAATGTTTTTTGCTGCTCATTAACTGCTAGACTGTTATTCTGCATTTTTTTCCCTATTTAGCACTGACATTTGCAGCTCCAGCTCCTGCAGACTGCAGGCTCTGTCAATCTGCAAATTGCAGGCTCTGCCATTCCAGCAGTCCTGCAACTCTGTCTTCTGCAGATTCAAGTTCAAATTTTTTATGTAACGCCCTTTTGGGCCTCCTCATTCATCCATACGCTCCACTTCTCCCCATACGCATTCACTCACACCTCACTCCCCCTCTCCCTGCGCCCTCACTCATCCTCACCTTAACTCCCACCCCCTCGCCATTCCACTCCCCCACTCCCTGCGCCTACCCTCTGCAACAGGCAGCGCGCCCTCTCCCTCATCTCTGCAACTCGCTCTCGGGCTCCCTCATCTCTGCACTCAGTCCTACGCACCCGTCGACTGTTTGCCTTCCCCTCTCAATCAACCAACGCTCCTACAGCTCCTAACCCACTCCGCCCTCGGCTCTGCATTTACACATACAACTCCGCCGTCCCACGCAGCGAGCTCTCACCTTATATGCAGGCTCCACGCACTCACTGTATTTACCACAGTCCACTCACTGTATTTAAAACGCTGGTTGCATTGTTACGTGGCTGTATTAATCCAACGCTGTGTGATTTGTAACGTTTTCAAATAGTGAAACACTGTCGATTCCACGCTGTTTGTCGACATATATACAAACGCTGTGATATATCACCACGCTATTATACTCAAACGCTGTGCTGTCTGGAGGTTCGACGCTAGTGTAGTTTGACAACAGTAATACACAGCGTTCCATATTACAACAGCGTTCCATATTACAACACATCGTTGTGTTTTTACAACGCTTTGTTTTCTTGACATGTTATATATGCGTTTCCGCACAGTAATATCATTCCGCCATTTTATATTAAACCACCATCTGTCTATTCACATACACGCCCCTTCACATTTTTTAACGCGCTGGTTTGACATTTAAATAACGCGCTGGTTTAAACGCTGTGTTGCGCCCCTCCCATATATTATATAACGCTGTGTTGACATTACATATTTGTTATATATTTCTATAACGTTGTGTTGACATTGCATATTTGTTATATATTTCCATAACGCTGTGTTGACATTGCATATTTGTTATATATTTCCATAACGCTGTGTTGACATTGCATATTTGTTATATATTTCCATTGCGCCCCTCCCATATATTACAGGAGTCATATATTTGTTATATATTTCCATTGCGCCCCTCCCATTGCGCCCCTCCTTTCATAATTCCGCCCACGCTCATACTTCCCATTACGCCCTTTCAATCCCTCCCATTCATAATTCCATTTTGTTTTCATATCCTCCCATTCATAATTCCATTTTGTTTTCATATACACTTTTCCCCAAACAAAAAAAAAAAATACATTTTTTTTTTAATGCAGAATTCAGTCTATAGCATAGAGTGTTTTTTAAAATTCAGTCTCCAGCAAAGTTTTCTGAGCAGATTTAGTTTCCAGAAAGAGTTTTTAAACTCAGAAAATTTTTTCCAGCAAGAGTTTCTGCCCTTTTAATTGAGTATATTTTCCAGCAATAGATTTTTTTTTGTTTTCTCTCCTTCAAGAGAAATTTTCCAGCAGGGTTTTTTTCTCTCCTCCTTCAAAAGAAGATGACAGTCCCTTCATCTTCTAAAGAGGCTGCCTACTTGGCACAGAGAGAAAAGAGACACGCTTCAGGTTCATCCAAAGGAAGAGAAGGCAGAAGACGAAGAAGACACTTCAGAGAAAAGGGGGGCAGACAATCTAAAGCTCAGTAGCAAACAAATCAAGACAGAGGTAAAACTGATGACAAAGACAAAGGTAAACCAGCTGAATCAGCTCATTCTGTTCTAGCACATTGTAACAATGGAGTAACTGAAAACCTATTTGATGTTTCATTTACTTCATGGAGAGATGATTGGTTGCTAGATTCGGGAGCAACATGTCACATGACATTTAGAAAAGATTTTTTTGAAGATTTCACTGACAAAGTTGATGGAGCAGTATATTTCGCAGATAAATCCAAACTCAAGCCATCGGGGCTTGGCACAGTCAGGCTTAAACTGCCTGGTCTTCCTGATCATATCCTACATGAGGTTCTATACCTCCCGGAGTTGAAGAGAAACTTGCTGTCCCTGATCGAAATCCGGCAGCAAGGACACTCAGTTCACTTGTTTGATGGCAAGGCAGAGGTCAGATCAGCATCGGATCACTCACTTGTCATGGAGGGAATAGAAGAAGGGAGTCTTTTGAAGCTGAAAGGTTCATCTGCTCATGCTCAAAACTTTGCATTCAGTTCATATCATGATGAAGGTACATTTCCATCAAGTCTTTTATGGCATGCTAGATTTGGACACTTAAATTATGACAACCTTCGTTTGTTGAAGAAAAATGGTGTTGATGGACTGCCTACAATTCCTAGAAAACCTAAGGAATGTGATGCATGTATTCTAGGAAAGCATAGCAAACAGCCATTTCATGATTCACACTCAAGAGCACATAGGAAACTTGAACTTGTTCATTCGGATTTATGTGGCCCTATGCCTATTGCTTCTGCAAATGGAAACAAATACATGATGACATTTATTGATGACTACACCAGAATGTGTTGGATTTACTTACTGAAGAATAAGTCTGATGCTTTTAAAACTTTCAAGAATTTTCATGTATGGATTGAAAATGATGCACAAACACATATTGGCTCTCTACGTACTGATAATGGAAAAGAATACACCTCAAACGAATTTGAAAATTATCTTCGTCAACATGGAATCAAACATCAAACCATTGTGCCATATAATCCACAACAGAACGGTGTAGCTGAAAGAATGAACAGAACCATCTTAAATATGGTCCGCTCCATGTTATTTTTCAAGAATGTAAAATTGATGTTTTGGGCTGATGCAGTTCTATGTGCTGTTTACATAAAGAATAGGTGTCCTTCAAGTTCAATTAGAAACAAAACTCCTTTTGAAATGTTGCATGGCCACATTCCTTCGGTAAAGCATTTCAGGGTCTTTGGGTCCACTGTTATGCCTTGATACCCAAGGGTCAAAGGAACAAACTTGGTGCTAGAAGTTGCAAATGTATCTTCTTGGGGTACTCCAATACCTCCAAAGGATATCGTCTCTATGATGAAGCAAATAAGAAGTTTGTGATAGCAAGAGATGTCATATTTCTTGAATCATCCAAGAGTGACAAGGTTGTTGAGCGGCAACTTGATCGCCTGGATAGATTCACACATGCAGAGTCTTTCAAAGAATTTGATAATGTGATTCCACACCTTGAAGGGGGGATTCCGATATTGAATCAAACTGTGGAATCATTTCCTGAACCACACTCTCCCCCACATGAAGAAACCACCATGGATGACACATTGGATGATGTGATTGACAGAATTGGGAGATTAAATCTTGAATCAATCCCAACTCAGTCAAGTGACCAGCCAGGACCATCTCAGAAAGGTCCCCCCAAATGGCTGACAAAGACACTGGAGGATGTTCATCCTGATGAGGTTGGAAAAACAGGAACAAGAAGTTCCACTCAAGAGATCGAAGGTGATGTAGATAATTCTGAGTCCCCTGTTGATATGGATATTGCTTATAACTGTGAATTGAGTTTGTCTACAGATCATGAACCAACTTCCTTCAAAGAAGCCGCTTCTCATGATGAATGGAAAGAAGCGATGCAGAAGGAGTATGATGCCTTGATAAGAATGGCACTTGGAAGCTAGTTGATCCGCCTTTGGGAGCGAAACCAATTGGCTGCAAGTGGGTCTACAAGAACAAGTACAAAGCAGACGGCTCACTTGACAAGCACAAGGCCAGGCTTGTGGCAAAAGGATTCGCACAGAAGGAAGGAATTGATTATGAAGAAACGTTTGCTCCCACAGCAAAATGGACCACCATCCGGACTCTCTTTGCCTTAGCAGCCCAGAGTGGATGGAAAGTTCATCAGATGGATGTAAAAACAACGTTCTTGAATGGAGATCTGAAGGAGAAAGTTTATATGTCCCAGCCAGAAGGATTTGTGATAAAGGGTCAAGAACACAAAGTTTGAAAACTTGTGAAATCCTTGTATGGCCTCAAGCAAGCACCACGAGCCTGGTATGAAAAGTTGACCGAGCATCTTCTGAAACTTGATTTCAAACACTTTGATCTTGATGATGCAACCTTGTTTGTTAAGAAAGTTGGAAAAACAGTTGTATATCTTGTGGTATATGTAGATGATCTTTTGATAACAGGAAACAATGAGAGCTATATTGCATCCATGAAGAAAGAGTTGAAGAAAGGTTTTGAAATGAGTGATTTGGGTCATGTTCATTACTATTTGGGTATTGAAGTAATTCAACATCCTAAATTCATCTTTCTTTCTCAGAAGAAGTACATTGGAGATCTCTTGAAAAAATTTGGCATGGATGATTGTAAACCCTTAGGCACTCCAATGGAACAAAACTTGAAGCTCACATCTGTTGAAGGGAAGGAATTTGAGGATGCAACTAAGTATAGACAGCTTGTAGGAAGTCTTATCTATCTGACCACCACCAGACCTGACATCTCATTTGCTGTTGGAATCCTCTCAAGATTCATGCAAAAACCTTGTGAAGGACATTGGTCTGCTGCAAAAAGAGTACTAAGGTACTTGAAGGGGACTCAAGACTTTGGACTCAAATATACACGGGTAGGCGACTTCATCTTGACCGGATACTCTGATTCAGACTTTGATGGCGACAAAGAAACAGGGGTGTCTACTACAGGTTACACCATGAGTCTAGGATCAGGAGCTGTCTCATGGAGATCACGCAAACAGTCAGTTCCAGCAGATTCCACGACCGAGGCAGAATATGTGGCAGCAGCTGAAGCAACAAAGGAAATTGTGTGGCTTCGGAAAATCCTGGAAGATTTGCAGATGAAACAGATGTATTCCACTCCACTCATGATCGACAATACTTCTGCAATAAAGTTGGCCAAGAACCCAAAGTTCCATGATCGAACAAAGCACATCAATACAAAGTACCATCTCATTCGACATCATGTTCGGGCCAAAACCATCCATCTACATCATTGTTCCACAAATGAGCAAACTGCTGACATCTTCACCAAAGCACTTGGAAGAGAAAAGTTTGAAAAGTTCAGATCGATGCTTGGACTCACCAACATCCCTTCGGATTAAAAGGGGGAATGTTGACACCTAATCCTATGGATGGGTGTGCACATTTATTTTTGTATATTATTTGTTATTAGGAAATAAGGAAGGCCAAGAGTCATTGGGAGCTGAATCCCAATAGCCTCACCTCCCATCTATATAAGCATGTACATTCTTCAGCTAATATACAATTCCAGTTTTGAGGAGTTACCTCCTGGTTTGACAGGGTTGAAGGAGTTCATAGATGCAGAAGTCCCAAAGCCTACTTCTAGCGATGCTGCCGTAATTGAGGCTTGGCAAAAGAAGACAGCAAAGTGTCGAAGGATTCTGTTGGAGGGCGTGAAGGATCACATACTATCCAACCTTCATGGTAAGGCTTCTCCATTCTTGATTTAGAAATCCTTGAAATATTTATTCCAAAGCAAGAGTGACCAGAGGAAGTTGGCGCTCAAGGATAGACTCAGAAACATAAAGATGGAGAAAGGCGGCAGTATGCCCAAGTACCTCACGAAGTTCACCCAATGCAGGGATGAGATGGGAAGTGTGGGGGTGACTGTTGATGATGAGGACCTGGTGAGCTTGGCTCTCCTAGGGCTTCCAAAGAGTTGGCATTCCTATCAGGACTCTGTCAATGGTCGAGAGAAATTGCCAGGATGGGAGTGACTTTGGTCGGATCTTGTGCAAGAGGAGATAAGGCGGAGTACCAGGGACGGATCTTCATCAAAGAACTCTGATGAAAAGAATTGCGCTTTGGCTGCCAAATAAAAGAAGGGGAAGAGCAAGAAAGCTTCTCATTTTGGTGCGAAAGGCAAGAAGCAGGACATGTCCAAGGTGAAGTGCTTTCACTATCACCAACATGGACTTTATGCCACAAATTGTCTGCAGAAGAAGAAAAATAAGCGGGCTGCTAGATCAGTAGCTGGAGAGGCCTTAGCCTCGTAGTTTGAGCTGGATTTTTTGCTGATCACATGCTTGGTTTCAAGTGTGATGGGTTCAGTGTGGTTTCTAGACAGTGGTGCGTCTTTTCACATGATAGGAGATCGAGATTTGTTTACTGATCTGGATGAGAAAGATCTTGGAGTGCACATCGAGATGGGCGATGATGGTAGATACAGTGCGACCGGTATCGGTACCATTTCCTTTGAGAGGGAGTCTGGTAAACCCTTCGTATTGAAGGAAGTGATGCATGTTCCGGGATTGAAGAAGAATCTTATCTCTGTGGCGATGTTAGAAGACAAGGGATATGATGTTGTCTTTAGCGAGGGAAAGGCTTTCCTGCGCAGTAAGGCAACTGGTGAGACCCGAAGGATAGGGGTTCGAGTTAAGAACCTTTATCAATTGCAGGTAGATGGCTGTGCAGCAATGGCAGGCAAGGCAGAAGGAGTGGTGAGCCGGGATGATGGCGAGTTGTGGCACCAGAGATTGGGCCACCTTCACCATGGAGCTTTGAAGATACTGCAACAGATTTCTACTGAGCTTCCTAAGGGTACTCTTGCACAGTCATATCAGTGCAAGGGATGTACCTTGGGAAAATTTCTGAAAGCCACCTTTCACGAGAAGGATAGTCACGCCACGACGATCCTTGAGATAATTCACACAGATGTGTGTGGACCTTTCTCAGTAGCTTCGACAACAAAGCACAGGTATTATGTGATATTTGTTGATGATTTTTCTCATAAGTGTTGGATCTTCTTCATGCAGAAGAAGAGCGAGACATACTCAAAGTTCTGTGAGTTCAAGGCATTGGTTGAGAAAGAATCGGGGAAGCAGGTGAAGGCTCTTAGGAGCGACAATGGTGGTGAATTCATCTCTGGAAAATTCAAGGACTTTTGCAGCACAGAAGGAATTCGAAGAGAGCTCATAGCACCTCATAACCCACAGCAGAACGGGGTTTCTAAGCGGAAGAAAATAATGATCGTGGGTGCTGCACGGGTGATGTTGCATGATCAGGGCCTACCCATACACTTGTGGGCGGAGGCATGCAATACTGCAGTATATGTGCAGAACCATTGTCCTCACAGGATACTTGGCATGAGTACACCCGAGGAGGCGTTTTCTGGTAAGAGGCCTGATATTTCCCATTTGAGGATTTTTGGTTCACCTGTTTACATTCATGTGACGGAGGATGCCAGAAAGAAGCTGGAGCTGATTGCAGAGGTTGGGATATTTGTGGGGTACACTGATATGCCCCACAACTATCGTGTGTATTTTCCAGACAGTCGCAAGACTGTTGTGCGATGGGATATCAAATTTCAGGAGGAGAAAGCCATGAAGTGTTCGCATGAGAGGGAGCCACACTTGCATGCAGATGAGGAGCTATTAGTTCCTAAGGATGAGCTTCAGGATGTGGATCAGCCACAAGAGGAAGTTCATGGAGTGGAAGAGACCACTCATGCAGCGCCAACCATCAGAGGGCGGAAGCGCACTACAGAAGCTGAGCGACTGGCTCAAGATGCAGAGAAGGTTGTAGGACCACCTACATCACAGCGCAGACAGAGACAGTCACCGGACCGGTACACTGGATACATGGCTCTTGTGAGCAAATGTGTCATGACAGAGCCATCCTCTTTCGAGGAAGCTATGGAGGACCCCGCATGGGTAGATGCCATGGTGGAAGAGTATGATTCGATTGTCAGAAACAATGCATGGGAGATTGTCCCGAGGCCGGAGGGGAAATCAGTGGTGGGTTCGAGATGGATCTACAAAGTGAAGCAGGCAGCTAACGGGAGTGTGGAGAAGTACAAGGCAAGATTTTTGCCCGAGGCTTCTCACAGATAGAGGAGATCGATTATGAGGAGACCTTTGCACCTGTCGCAAGGTATTCTTCCATACGGACGATTCTTGCTCTCTCAGCGCAGATGGGGTGGCACATTCATCAGATGGATGTGAAGATTGTGTTCCTCAACGGAGTCATTGAGGAGGAGGTGTACATAGAGCAGCCCGAAGGTTTCGAGATCTTCAGCAGCGAGTCGCATGTGTGCAGGCTCAAGAGAGCGCTGTATGGGTTGAAACAAGCACCTCGTGCTTGGTACACACAAATAGACAGTTATTTCACCGGACTTGGATTCTCCAAGAGTGAGGCGGATCCGAACCTATACCAGATTGTGGTGGAGGGTAAGTTGTTGATCATTGTACTTTATGTAGATGATTTGATTTTGACAGGTGATGAGCTGTTGATACTCTCATGCAAGGAAGATCTTGCAAAAGAGTTTGAGATGAAGGACTTGGGCCTCCTTCATTATTTCCTGGGATTGGAAATTTGGCAGCGCAGTGGTGGATTGTTTGTTTCTCAGGGTAAGTATGCCCGGGAGATACTGTAGAAGTTCAACATGCATGGCTGCAAGCCTGTTGTTACTCCTCTTCCTGGTGGTTGGAGGAAGGAGGATGCTACTTCAGCAGAGGTAGTGGATGCCACTATTTATCGACAGTTGGTGGGGTCACTTATGTATTTGGTCAATACACGACCCAATATATGCTATGCAGTTAACCAGCTTTCACAAGCTATGGTTAAGCCTACCAAGCTCTTTTGGAAGGCGGGGAAGCATGTATTGAGATATATCAGAGGCACATCAGGATATGGATTATGGTACAGACAGTTGGATGAGGTGAAGCTATGTGGCTTCACGAATGTAGATTGGGCAGGGAGCCCAACGGACACAAAGAGCACATCTGGAGGGATTTTCAGTATCGGGTCGACAGCAGTTTCTTGGTACAATAGGAAGCAGAGATCCGTGGCACTCAGTTCAGCAGAGGCCGAGTATATGGCAGCGAGTTTGGATGCATGCGAGGCTATATTGATGAGGAAGATCCTGGTCGGGTTGTTCGGTTCACACTTAGAGCCTACTGTGATTTATTGTGATAATCAAAGTTGCATAAAACTCTCGGTTAATCTAGTATTTCATGATAGATCTAAACAAATTTACATCCGGTATCATCATATCAGAGATTGTGTGCAGCGGAGAATCATGTTACTTTCATACATTCCTACGGAGGATCGGGATGCTGATATCTTGACGAAGGCGCTCACCAGGAGCAAATTCGAATACCACAGGGGCAGGATAGGGGTTGCAGATAATCCATATCTTGTTGAGAGGGAGTGTTGATATTGCAACAAGATGATGAGCTTAGTGGAAAGGAGTCACCTTCACTAAGTGGGCCCGCAGGCTATTTTTGGCGCAAAGTCTATTTTTAGACATATGGATCATGTTCTATGAGTTGCAGGATGCTATTTGTGGATGGTTGGTCAAGTCGGAAAAAATAGATGGACTTCTATTTTTAGACATAATGGGCGGAATCTATTTTTAGATTGCCAGTCTAAAAATAGATATGTCGAATATTATTAGCTCTTAATAATATTTGGACTCTAAACATTATCTTATCCTCTTGGAGCACTTCAGTTCGAGTCACGGATGTGGCACATGCAGCTGATAGAAGGAATTACGCTATTCCTAGGGTTTAGTGGAGCTATTTCATGGTTGACTTCAGTTAGAACTCATGTGACAGATTTTGGTGGAGTTGATGAGACGGTTAATGGAGTTATGTTCAGTTTAACTTAGTTGAGCTATTTGTATCTAGTCTAACTGATTGATAAAATTAGTGAGAGTGGTGTGAATTAATTATTAATTAATTCACTAATTATTAACTCATTAATAAACTAAAGAATACATCAGTTAACTTCAGTGCATGGACAGTTTCAGTGGAGACCAGTGAAGAGGTAGGTGAAAGAGCAGTGTGACTATCAGTTGTGACTATACTAGTGCATGAGTTTGCACCACACATTGATGGAGATGCCAATGAGGATTGCGCAGTACATACTAGTGGGATTCGAACTTGGATCTTGCTATTATCCATATTGGATTGTGCAGTAGAGGCAGGCTAACAGGTGGAGCAGATTGGAGCATGTGTTTTGTATGATCTGAGCTTGTGTAGTGTGTAACAATTGGAGATGGTACTGAGAGCTTGCGAGGAGTTTGTAAAATTATTGTTACATGATCTCTATCGTTATAATATACAGATAGTTGGGGGTTTTCAACTTTAAGCTTTCCCATAAATACTGTGTTTATATGTGTGATTGTTTATGGTTTTAATGTGCGCATGCGATTGTTTATATTTCTGCAAATTGATGATCAATAGTAGAAGAGGTTATGTATTATGCATGAAGCTCAAATAGTGTGTGATCAGGATAATATCGGTGAATAATTTAATAGTTATTCAAATTTCTACACACTCGAGTTGTTTGGCTCACACTGGTAATGGTGCTGCCTGGAAAATTTACAGGCAGCACCGCTACCGGTGCTAATGGTAACTGCACCGTTTGCGGGGCAGTACTGGAAGGTGCCCCTGTTGGAACAGGGTCTCCTACAAGTTGCTAAAATGGTCCATTTTGAATAATTTTGATTAGATTTAGTATAGTGCAGGGGTTTTGGGGTGGGTCAAAGCCCCGAAAACATTGTAATGGGTAAAAGGGTAAACCAGGGATCCAAAAACCATGGTTTGCGGACCATAAGAAAGTATAGGCTAGATTATTATAAATAGAGGAAAATTTTGTATTGTAAATGACAAGAAATGATGATCTATTGATGCGAATTGTGGTTTAAGCTATCTGTTTGGGTTTTTGGGGAAAGGACTCCTGCTGGCTGTGTGCATGGAGATCCAAGTCCAGCTGTGTGCGGACCCTGTTGCTATGTGCGTAGGTTGGGAAGGGAATTGTAAGGAGGAATTGATGAATGAATGAATAAGAAAGGTTGATAGAGAACTAAATCTGTGAGTACGCTTTATGTGAATTGTTGGTAACTATTGCATTATGCATTTTCTGTCTTTAAGCTACAAATATCTGTGTAAGTGTGTTTCTATATCTAGATCTATTCTGTTCTATTTATGTAATGTTGTGCTATTGTCATAAAAGAATATAATTATAGATCTACCGCACATGGATGTGAATAGAGAGATCTAATTGAGCCTGCGCAGAACAAGGTAATCTGGGAATTGAAGGGCCTAGCACAACTCTGCTTGCCTTACCTATCCTTTCTCAGGGTGCAGAAACCTGGTTCCAGCACCCACCCATACTACTTCAGGTGAGACTTTGACCTGCACAAGTAGGTCATTGCCGAAAGGGCCAGTAGTATAGAGGTTTGTTGAAAAATATTGCACACCGAACTTGGGTCAGGACCCCTCGAGCCAACAAATGGTTCCATTTCCGGGACCTGGAGGATCTTGAGAAAGGGATTGGGTAATGACAAGAGAATATTGGAAGCATGAAAGAAAGGAAATTGAAGACTGGTTCGAAAAGTAGATCCGGGAATTTGCGGTGAAAGAAAATTGCAGCAGCGAAAAGGTGGAAAAACAGGTATATTATTACAGAAAGCTACGAAATATTCTTTGTGAAATTTGTGATCAATCTTCAAGAGTGGCTAGCCAGATTCATAGAATTCAAGAAGTGCTGGAAGGACGAGCAAGTCACTCAGTGGACCCCAGAGCTAATTCAGCAGCTGGAGAGGACTGATAATACTATCACACACACGGTCGATCACTGGGTGGACAGTGTGCTAGGAGGATTTGTGACAGAATTTTCCATTGATCAGTTTGTCTCATACTATGAGGCCTAATGACGATTATTTAAAGGGTTCCGAGGAAATTTTTTGAGGACATTACAGTTGCTGATTAAGATATTACTGTGTGAAAAGAGCATTCTGTGTAGTCATACCGACTAAATGAACCTGGATCTAGACAGAAGCGTGACGCGTAGTGGTAAATACTATCGGACCAACCTTGATAGAGGGAGATCCACCTATAATCCGTTACAAGAACCAGCTGCATAGGATCCCCTGGCTACACCGCCGCCCAGGCAGCACAAAGGTAAGAATTCTCCCATACCACCAACCCCAAAGAGTAGTCATATGGCTGCGCACCTGAGATTACCTACCTTCAAGGGGATAGGAGATGAAGATATGAACTGATTTTGGTTTGTTGCAGACTCCGTTTGGACTGTGCAGAATGTGGCAACCGATACGGTGAAGAGGGCGCATCTGTCCTTGGCATTTGAGGATAGAGCACTGGACTGGTATATGAGATACATTTCCCAGAATGGGAGTGCATCTATTCAAGATATCAAAGACACTCTGAAACAAAAGTTCTGCAAGCCAAAATCTTACTCTCACCTGGTAGCAGAAGTAAAGGACTTCAAACAAGGTGCATCCGAGTCGGTGTGGGAGGTTGATCAGTGATTGAAGAGAGCAATCAGGGAAGGAGGATTCGAGTATGATGATAGGAAACATACATAATGGTTCATCGTTATGTTGTTACCTCACCTGCACACACCAATGAGTCACCAAACCTTTGAATCACAGAAAAAAGCTGTGGAAGTCGCTATGAAACTAGAGGCCACACCCAGAAAGGATACGTTGGTGGGGGTACAACAAATTCAGGAACAACTTGGAGCTATGCATATGGAAATACAGATCTATGATGCATACGATGTCGGGTATCTAGCCACACGAAGGATCAGTGTCCTCTACTAGAAGATTACATGCAGGTAGGAGGACCTAGTCCAGTACGCCCAGGAGCAAGTGGGGAACCCATCCTGTCACAACCAGGCTCAAGCAAACCTGCGTTGTGGTGTGACGACTATCATGTAGCAGGACTGCATGATACAAACTATTGCCCTCGGCTAGGTGCGTACGTCCCAAAACTGAAGCAACAATGGTGCAGGTTTTGTCGATCAGTAGGACATTATGAGAAGAACTGTTGTATTTATGACATGATGATAGATCGTGGGAACTTGTATCGGGTACACTCAGACCCTGCGTCACCAAGACCATCCGCGCACCTTAGGGGATCCCTAGCCCGGGGCAGAGGAGGTCGAGGAGGAAGTGCAGGACGAGGACGTGGGAAGCTACTCTATTATAACTGCGCAAATATGGAACACTTCGCCATAGAATGCCCAAATCCCACCAGGCCATTGTGCAAGTATTGTAGGTAGCTGGACCATGTGGTGGATGATTTCCCAATTCAATAGCCAAGATGCAGGAGAAACAACCCACCCCTACGAAAAATGTGCAAAGGGTTAAAACCGAGCTAAGAAATATAGATCTGAGTGTAAAATTCATGATGCGCAACGGGATGGTCACCCAAGGAGCAAAGGTGGAGCTTTCCCCATGGGAAGGAGTGAACTTCAACGAACAAGAATCACTAGTATCCCCCACGCAGCAGCCGAACAAGATAGGGGAGGGGGTTGAGCCTTTCCTACATGCATGTCTGAAGCTGCTACGCAACCCACAGGCCATAAAGAACCTCCAAGCACTAATGAATACCTGCACAACTCAACCCAATTTGATTCTAGAGACCAAGGATGTACACAAACTATATAGCTATAAGAAATGCACCGGACGAGAAATGCGGTTGGCTGCGCAGATTGGTGACCACGAGATGGATCAAGTTATCTTAGATCTTGGATCAGATGCGAACGTATTGCCAAAGAAAATGTGGCAACAGATGGGAGAACCTAAATTGGAATGGTCCACCATCTAGCTGCACATGGTGAATCAATAGAATATCATCCCTCTAGGGAGGTTGCCAAAAGTCATGGTAGATATCACAGGAGTAAAATTCCTAGCTGACTTTGAAGTAATAGAAATTGTGGAAGATACGGATCCCTACCTTGCACTTCTAGGACTGGACTGGGCTATAGACATGGGGGGTGTCATCAATCTCAAAAATTGTAGCATGGTGTTTGAGAACAACGGTACGCGCGTAATAGTACCACTAGATCCACCAAAAGGTGCACGGTATATAGAGCCAGCCTACGAGGAGGAGGAAATAAACTACATTTACAAATTGACTACGTGGGACAAAGATTGGGTCAACCCCACGGCGGAAGGGGTACTCTATTGGGAAAAGAACAGTGAATGTTTCTTCGACTCTGATGAGGAACTGGAAAAATGGCAAGGACAGTTGCACGAGGTTTTGGCCCTCCGATGTCTTTGGACCACCAGGAATTTCCACTGCATCTCTACCAAGGTATGAGACCTACACTACCATGATGACGCCGATAATAGTATGAAGTTTGTTGAAGATGAAATTCCTAAGAAATGCAGGATAGCGGCACTGCCGCTAACCCTGTGCAAAGCGCCTATGTGTTGGTGGGATATGCAAGGGCTGGTATTCCTCACTTGGGAGGAGTGTTGGAATAGGATGATCCTACGGTCGGGGACCCCAGCTGACAGATGGGCTCCGAGGTCGGTATACCTACGCAGATGCTTGCTGACATACGAAACTCAAGGGTGCGATAGGACCCCGCCTGAATAGGCTCACCTAGTTACCGATGACCGAGGCTTGCGTTCGACTACGGAGCTGCACCTACCCATGCGTAATTGGGATAATTTGTGAACATTTCAGGTGACAGATGGCATGAGGACGCTTGATGCGGCCCTGTCGCACAGGGACGTCCCGACCAAGGGAAAATCGCACCTATCGAGAAGTATGGTGGCCAAATTGTTGGATTGGTCCCTGAACCGTGTTACGAAACACCTGGCATCAGCCTTAATTTGGGGTACGCGAACAGCACACAGGCGTCATTCGAGGTCTGGAAACCCGTGGGAGAATCCTCAGGTATGAATAACGACCGTCAGACCACCCCACTTTGATAAGAAAGGAACCTTACAGTTACGCCAAATGGGCACAGACCATCAATTCGCTATTTATGGTAAGTTTGATCCAAATGATCGATGGTAAGTTTCTAACGTACGGGGTACTCCACTATTAAATAGCTGGGACAAAGGTGAAGTTAGCCGTATAACTTTCGCAATAGGCTACACATTGTCTTCACACCATGCTCCCGTTATCCGACGAATGGCTTACAAGGATCAATGACACCGGGACGCTGTCCTTTGCTAAGCATGTATGTCCCAAACAAATGGACCCCTTTTCCCTGGAGAAAAGTTCAATCATCTTGAGAGGGCCCTGGGAATGCCGAGTTTGGATCAAATGATTGAGCAAGCTGGCTCTGTGTCAATGGAATTTCGTGAACCATGCAGGCCGCAGGCACCATCGGGCCGTGCGATAGGAGCACCGACCTTCGCACCTCAAGGATGACACCCAGACCCAGCCGATGGCCTCGTATGACATGGAAGAGAGGTTAGTATCGCGGTCCCCCACCAAAAATATCGCAATCAAGTCACGACTAGTCCTGCGCCAGGATAGAACGATGAGATATAGGGATATGTTGCGACTTCTCTGCAGTCCCATATTACCACCCAGAAGAAGCCATATTTGTTCGCTCCCTCACACTGTCCTAGTTCACGATCATGCTCCAACCGTTGTGGACATCCAAATAGATTTAGCGAAGCTATCCCGCGAAGCACTACAAGGATTATACACCACGGTGTTGCAAGAGGTTTGCCACCGTGACCGGACTGCGCGACAACAGTGTGAAATACCTATGGAAGTTTGGGCACAATGGGTCGCATGGGTCACCGAAGCAAAAAATATTATTCAGGAGCAGCTTACGTGGGGCATGCAATTGGTTGATGCAGCTACGTAGCTCTGGACAATGGTCTGGTACCATCCTATGCTTCAGCGTATCCAGGATGACTTACGATAGGCAGAAGCTTCTCTCGATCAGATCAGAGCTCCCTTTCCTTCCAGCGTTTCTGCACAGCATTTGGCTGCCATGGACACGATTGTGAATCTTCATCGCACCAAGCAAGTTTTCAGGAAATGGTTGAAACAATGGGGCAACACCACCCTCCAGATCTCCCAGGATGCTCATACTGCCATTGCACGCCTCCACCAGATGTTAGAACAGGTTACCGCGGCTCCAAACGGCCCTGCATCCCTGACACTTGTCAACGTTGCACATCGAGCTTCTATCTAGAGTCAGGAAGTGCTCCCTCCGCTCTCCCGCTCTCTTGATACCTTGTGTGTGCAAATCGAGGCTGCACCATCAAATTGACTCGAGACGAGTCAAAAGATTGAGTTGGAGGACTGTTGGAACAGGGTCTCCGACAAGCTGCGAAACTGGTCCATTTTGAATACTTTTGATTAAATTTAGTCTAGCGCTGGGGTTTTGAGTTGGGTCAAAGCCCCAAAGAATTGTAATGGGTAAAAGGGTAAACCAAGGGTCCGAAAACCATGGTTTGCGGACCATAGGAAAGTCTAGGCTAGATTGTTATAAATAGAGGTACATTTTGTATTATAAGGGACAAGAAATGTTGAGCTATTGATGTGAATTTCGGTTTAAGTTGCCTGTTTGGGTTTTTGGGGAAAGGAATCCTGCTGGCTGTGTGCGCGGAGATCCAAGTCCAGCTGTGTGCGGACCCTACTGTTGTGTGCACAGGTTGGGAAGGGAATTGTAAGGAGGATTTGATGAATGAATGAATAAGAAAGGTTGATAGAGAACTAAATCTATGAGTATGCTTTATGTGAATTGTTGGTAATTATTGCATTATGAATTTTCTGTCTTTAAGCTGCGAAGTTCTGTGTAAGTGTGTTTTTGTATCTGGATCTATTCTGTTCTGTTTATGTAATGCTATGCTACTATCATAAAAGCATATAATTATAGATCTAACGCACATGGATGTGAATAGAGACCTAATTGACCTTGCGCAGAACAAGGTAATCTGGGAATTAAAGGGCCTAGCGCAACTCTTCTTGCCTTACCTATCCTTTCTCAGGGTGTGGAAACCTGGTTCCAGCACCCACCCATACTACTTTGGGTGAGACTTTGACCTACGCAAGTAGGTCACTGCCGAAAGGGCCAGTAGTATAGGGGTTTATTGGCAAACCTTTCACACCGAACCTGGGTCAGGACCCCTCAAGCCAACAACCCCAAATAATTTTAAATTAAAAATAAAAAAGAAAAAGGTGGTGCGCTCATTTATCTAGGCGCACCATTGACCTCAGCAATCATAGTGCGGTGCGTTGACTGTATTTTCCGCCCCGGTTTATGTTAGCGCACTGCATTTTTCATTTCGAGAGGGTCAACGATGCGGCCGGGTAAAAGACCGCACCATCAACTATGTCATTGTCATGAAGTCAGTGCGCTAACATGAATATATGCACCAGGGCGTATATTTCAGTAAGCGCACTGCTATTCTGAATTATATACAGTCCGCGGTGCTTGAAAAATAGACATCGGCACCGAATCCGGTGCGGTCTGTTTCATTAGCGGCCCCGAGGATGGTGCGCTAAAATATTAGGACGCACCGGCACCGGTGCGTGACTGTTTTTATGGAGCACCCACTTGTATGTATGTTTTTTTTCAAAAAAAATTATATATGTATACTTATAAATACATTTATGTTTTAATAAATAAAAATTATTTAATATGGCAATGATTCAGAGAGAATAGCAGCAACGACAAGCAGAAAAATATGACATGATTCGCCAATGGGAGGCGAGAGAGAGGGAGAGAGATGGATTCCCTCACCCTATTACTGCAGATACCCAGGAGATCCTTAAGTAGGTAGGCCTCCTCAAGTTCTATGAGGAGGCTATTTCCAGCCTAAAGGCCCATAGTGTGCTTTTGAGACATCTTATCGGTAGGTGGAATGCCCACCGATAGGATTTTTAGGTTGGTCCTGACCAGTGGTACACACCCACTGAGGAGGACATTTATTTTATTAAAGAAATATCGAGGAGAGGGGTGGATTTTCCCTCATTCCCAGACGTGCCACCTAGTTGTGTAGCAGGGAGTCAGTTAGTTTACTCCCAGAGATACATTGGAGCACATGTACTGTCTCCTTCAAATTTTCAGGTACCTGGAGGTCAGTTACGTATAGGTGCTTTTGGTAGACAATACGTGCAGTGCCTCTCTATTATCGCTTCGATCATTTCGCACAACACCAGTGACGGGCAACGCATTAGTTGCTCACTTTTATATTATGTTGATTCTTTAGTACACCAGCCATGACTTGTCAGGTGGTCTACCATTTTTATGTGACAGTTTTTTACGGCCTTAGATAGATGTCGTGCTCATGCACAAGGGAGGGTCAACTTCCCTTTTGCTTTAGAGCTGTTTTGTTTATTTTTTGAGAGGTTTCCAAAGATGAGACCTAGTTTTGTTCGATAGCCTCATAGGCCGATGTTGGAGGCCCGGATGCACATGTGGGGGCATATGATGCCCAAGAGGGGAGACACTATGTTTCTAGCGAGGATATCACATGATTCATTGGACTTACTAGCCAGCGTTGGTGGGCTGCATCCCGTCATTACGGTCCCATGTCCTTATGCTAGACTAGATTGGCGAGGGTGTCCCAACATCCTCTTCACTCCTGATGAGCCGCCAGATGATAGAGGTAATATTACTATTTTATTTATATTTATTCTAACATGTTCTTTAACTTGTTTTTATTAAATTATGTAATGAAATTTTCTAATTATTGTTGTGTACTTGTATATATTTTGCAGACATTGGGTCTTTTAATGGCGATGAGATTCTGGATCCACCACATGATCCAGGTGGCAATCCTGATGATTACGATCAGGAGATGGTTGATGCGCCAGAGGATGAGGCCAGTGGCGCAGCAGAGAGACGTGTTGATCCTCATGCGCCTCATGGTGCACCAGTACCGCCTTTTGCTAGGCGTGGTCGACCAGAGACCAGATACCAGATGGAGTTGGGCAGCCACCTTTGTGGATTGATTTCATATGCGGGCATCAGGCCCGCTCATTACAGAGAGATACAGGGTGATGATAGATTGTTACGGATGTGGAGAGGCATGCCGCTTGACATATATGGCCTGATGCGGCATGTCGTAGGAGCTACGACAGCTGTTACGCGATTGAGGAGGATTTTCCGTAGCTATAGGCGTAGTCGAGCTGCAACACATGATGGATATTCTGCCAACAGCCACTCAGATGCATCTCGTGATCGTTCACCTCGCGGTGCATCTGATGATTAGCATGAGGCTCCACTGCCAGCATTTGACACTAGTCATCATGGAGATGAGGTTGGACCATCGGCCACGTCTAGTCAGCAGCCTGCAGCATCCATCATGAGTACTAGTCACGATCATCATGAGCATGTTGGACCATCGACCGCCGAGGCTGCAGTATTATTGACTGAGCAGGCTGCCTCCACTACTACTGCGCCTCATATTGATCATGTTGTACTACCACCAGCGGATGCATCCATCAGTACTAGTGATCATCATGATCATGAGCAGGCCAATCAACCATCGACTGTCGAGGCTGCACCCAGCTTTACTGAGCAGGCCGCATCCACTTCTACTAGTGTTATTGATGTTGTTATACTACCACCAGCGCTTGATCCATGACATGATTTATATTACAGTTGTATATTTTTAACATTATTCAGTTATATATATATATATATATATGGTCCATGTATTTTATGTTCATGTTGCAGTTGTACTTAATTTTCATGTTGATGATCATCATGATGTGGCGCATATTGTTAGTCATGTTAGATATGTTCATTTAATGTTTAGCTTGTAGATAGATGTGTATATGTGATAGGCGCATGAGTTATTTGACATTATATTGAGATGTATATTTGATGTTTGTGTTGTGATGATGTTAATATATAATGTTAATTTGATGTTAATTGAATGTGTTTATTAGTCGAATATGATGTTTTTACAATGGTTATCATGATCGTGATGATGTTTATTAATTAATTTAATATTATTAAATGACCATGATATTTATTAAATATTATGTTGTGAATGTAATTGTAATTTAAATTTTAATTCTATGTAAAATTGTAAAATTGTATTTGTATTTGTGCTAATTGTAATTTAAAGTGTAATTGTATGTAAAATATTTATTAATGTAACATTTTAATTGTAATTGTAATATTTAATTTCTTGTGAAATGATTGTAATTGTATATATGAAAAATTGTAAAATTGTAATTCTAATTCTAATTGTATGTAAATTTCACAAATTGTAATTGTATGTAAATTTCATAAATTGTAATTGTATTTGTAATTGTAATTTTAATTGAATTGTATGTAAAAGATTTGTAAAATTGTAATTGTAATTTTAAATGTAATTCTATGTAAAATTGTAAATGTAATTGTATTTGTAACTGTAATTTTAATTGAATTATCTGTAAAATATTTGTAAAATTGTAATTGTAAATGTAAATGTAATTATATGTAAAATTGTAAATGTAATTGTATGTAAAATTAAAATTGTAATTCTAATTCTAATCGTAATTCATGTATGTGAAATTAATGTAAAATTGTAATTGTAATTTTAATTCTAATTGTAATTGTATGTAAAATATTAATTTGCAAAATTTAAATTCTATTAATGTGAAAATTTTAATTGTATTAATGTGAAATGATTTTATTAAAATATTTAAATTTGTAAACTTGCAAATAATTGTAAAATAACAAATCTAGAATAATACGAATTTTTATAACATAAAGTTTAGAAAATAATGAAAATAAATTCATGTACTTTATAATTATCGTTATTTTATTATGATCTTACATATATAAAGTTTAGAAAATAATGAAAATAAATTCATGTACTTTATAATTATCATTATTTTTTATAATCTTACTAAAAAAAAAAAAAACCTTTAAAAAGTCCGGTGTGCTTATTATCCTAACAGGGCCCGGTGCATAGTATTAATAAAATGCACCAGTGCATCACATTTACGCGCACCGGAAATGAATAAACGAAAATAAAAAAACACAACTCTATTTTGTTTAAGTTAAAAAAAAGTGGAAATTTGAAAAATGGGTGGAAAAATATTTTCGAAAATCTAATTTGATAAAAAAATTCTTTAAATACGAAAGACTTTTCATTATTTCACTATTTTTACTAAAAAAATTTAGTCGTATTTTTGTAGGAGACAGACTTGGAGCAAGAGAGGATGAGGGCACTATGGATGTCAAAATACGTTCCAACAGAAGTATTCAGACAATCAGAAACCAAAACTCTGGTGATTCAAGTCCTTTATCATACAATTTTAAACCATTTCGTGATTAAATTTAATTCTTTTTTTTACTTTTTTTCTGCAGTCTTTTATTTTTTCCTGCAGCTTTATCTATTTTTACCCTGAACCCTTTATTTGTTTGTTTTTTCCATTTCTTCTCCCTGTTTCTTTGATTTCAGAATTAGGGTTTTTCATTTTAGATTGATGTCCAACCCACGAGACGACTTGCATAGTCAGATCCCAATCCATTCGGCAATTGCGTGAATTTTTGAAAAAATGGATTTTTCTTTATCGGTGCGCCCAGTGTACTCCACTGCACCACTGATCTATATTATTACAGCGCACCACATAAGTTCTGTGTCGTAAAAATTGAAAACAGTTTTTTAAATCCATGCGCCAAATCTAAAATAGGGCACCGGTGCTTTCTTTAACTAGGAAAGCACCGTACGGTGTATTACACCATTTTTGCGGTGCATTTATGATATCCCACGCACCTTTAGGCTTATTACAATATTTTTGCAGTGCATTTATAACACTGAACGCACTGTACGACGTGTTATATGGTTTGGCGGTGCGTTGTTAATATATCCATGCACTGGCGGCAGTGCAGATTTCATGAAATGCGCACTGGTGTCTTGAGATTTATTTTCTAACTGAAAATTTGAGCTTTTGTTTATAAATATATTAATGAATGATATGCTACAGCTTTCATATTGATTAAAAGAAATGACTAACAAGATATCAAGAAACAAAAATATTGTTAACACATCAAGAAAAGAAAAAAATGCAAGTTCTTTGTAAATTATTTATAAAAAATATTATTTTTGAACTATATATAACTTTAGCTAATATGTATTGTTTACTGTGTATCATGAAGAGCCACAAAATGACAAAGCTCAATATGATTATTTTTGATCTACGACCAGAAGAGTGTAAAAGTTTAATGGAAAAATTGCAAAAAGATGAATCAGGTGAATGAAACAATAATATCGATCCAATATGAGTTTATTTTTTTAATTATCATTAATAATATACTTAAAATTATTAGATAACATGTGTCAAACACTCTACTAATTCACATATGTTTAATGTTCTATAGGGATCAACAACTCAGAAAAGGAATGTTGTTCTAAGAAAAGAAAAAAAATAGAACATGCAAATGAAAATGAATTGCTCCTTGGCTCATCTGGAGTGGTGTTGGAAGTTAACGAAAAGGGGAAAAATGTTTACAAAAGTTTGAGGTTCTAGTGGAATGAATAGAACAACGTGCTTCAAATGTAATATGTAATCATTGAATTTTTCGATCATTACATACAATAAATAAACAATTTAGCGTTAAATATTAATTTTCAAGAATTTTCTTGCAGAAAATAAAATAAAATGGAACCCATTCAGTACATAAAACAAGACGACAAGGAAGAAAATGGTTGATCTCTAAGTTTGTGAGTAATTGTTACTTCCTTATAACAACTTAACTAGATTTCATTTTTGTATTTTTTAAGTTGTTTTAAAAAAATCATCATTGAATGTCTTCAAATAGGTGCTAACATACAAAGAAGAATCATCAGACGAATTGATTGAAATTGGGTTAAATATGGGTTGTGAGTATATGTGGGCATATCAGAATTTAATTGTGGAATTTGTAAGCATATATCGATCTTGTTTTAATTAGCTTCATCTCTAATTAATAGAACAAAAACATCTTTTATATTAAATATATGATTTGTTATAGGGTATAAAACTTGCAGGAAAGAAAGTATGGAACTGTGCCAACAGATGAAATTTTGAAAGATGGCATGGTACATGGTTTTGAAAGAATGTGTATAGTTTATGAGTCAATTGTTGCTATGGTACGTCATTTTTCTTTTCGATTTACATTGATGTATATTATTTAATATTGGAATTTTCATTATTCTCACCAATGTATATACACTCATTTCAGTTTATTTTTATGTTTGTAGATGGAAAATGAAGAAGAAGAAAACAATCAATGCCATGAACACAACATTCCTGAAAATAATCCAAGTCATGGAAGTAGCTCTAGCAGTGACAGCAGTTCAAGCGAAGAATGATGATCACTATGTAATTTGGATATCAAAGCAAGGCGTTTTATTTTTTGAAATATGTCTGTGAAATCAGACATTTTGTTTAATGTAATGGACATAGTATCCCAATAAAAAGACAAAGGGATACAAATAATTGTCCCATTTTGTATGACAAAGACTGTCTTATATATATATATATATATATAATATTTGTTTTAATTTATTCTATTGCGTTCTCCATTGTCGTTTTCAAATGCACTAATAAAAATTTAATTCATATGAATATTGTTATAAGATTATATATGTGTCGACTTTTGATGAATAATGAATTTAAAAAAACCACAATAATTATGATATGATATAACAAATTAATCCAAACAACACATTCAAATGCATTAATAAAAATGTAATTAATATGAATATTGTCATAAGATGTGTCGACTTTTGATGAATAATGAATTTAAAACAATCACAATAATTGGACTATCAAAAGTGGATGTTTCTAAAAGAAACAAAATGAAACCCGGTGCATTTATGTGTCTATACGCACAGGTGTATTTATGATTCTATGGGCACCTCACTAATACCGATTCCAGTTATAAATATCGGTGCGTTTGTGTGATACTGTGCACCGGGGTGTTTATGTATCTATAAGAACCAGTGCATTTGTAGATGCCATGTGCACCGCACGAATACCGATACCAATTATAAATCTCGGTTCCTTTCTGTTATACGGAGCACCGGTGCCTCATAAAGATACATGCATCGATGCGCTTATACGACCTATTGGCACCGCTCAAATCCCAAGACCAATTAGAAAGGCCCCGTGCGTTGTATCACCAACACCAGGCCTGGTGCATTCTCCTTAGACTGCCCCTGTGCGTTGTCTACATATACGCACCGATGTGTTCAAACCTGATAAGAGCACCGATGGAA
This sequence comes from Pinus albicaulis, assembly GCA_034641835.2. NCBI lineage: Eukaryota > Viridiplantae > Streptophyta > Pinopsida > Pinales > Pinaceae > Pinus > Pinus albicaulis. The sequence continues at coordinate 1,477,974,933 of CM076577.1, forward strand.
AAACATCTGTAATAACCTTCGGCTGCCCATTTTTTTTTAGTTGTGTTCAATTTTCGTTAAAAGCTCCACCAAAACCTCTGTTACCAGAAACGGATGTGGTATCATATGTTTTTTTGACAATTTTGGCCAATTTTATAACACTAAAAACCTTCTTTATAACCTCTGCTAGAAGGTCTTTTCCTTGTAGTGATATTTACAAAAATTGTATGTATTCTTCTTCCCATCATGCATAGCTCCTCTGTCATACTACCATGGTCTACCCAGCAATATGTGACATACATCCATAGGCATTACATCACACATAATTTTTTCTTTGTAGCTGCCCAACTGGAATTCCACTTCACACTGTTCATTCACTAACAGTTGGTGTCCTTTCTAAAGCCATGACACCTTGTAGGGTGTTGGATGTTTCTTTGTCTTCAATTTCAATTTCTCTAGCACTTCTAAAGAAACCAAATTATCAGTGCTGCCACTATCAATTACCATTTGACAGCACTTTCCTTGAACTTTGCACACACTTCTAAATTTTTTTTTCCTCTGTGCTAGTTCAACAACTTATTTTGTTGGTTTTAACAAAACTTTGTTAACAACCAAAGATTCTCCTTTCTCTGGTATATTTTTTGCTTCTGGCACTTTTGCTGCTTCTTCTTCATTCTGAGCAACAATTACATTTCTTTGATTTGTCCCCACATTATCTGGACATTCATAAGCTCTATGTCCAATATTATTACATCTATAACATCTGATTTATCTTCCTCTTCCTCTGCCTCTGCCTCCTCTTCCTTTGGAAAAAATGCTTCTGCCACTTGCATCACCTTCTGTGGATGTATGCTGATTTGAGATACTGATAGCTCCTTCTCTAGGTGTTGTAGATCTTCCTCTAGCACCTTGACTTCCTTTTCCTCGGAAAGTACCTCTACTTGTGGAAAATTGCTTCCTTATGAGTTTTTATTCAGCCTTTAAGGCCATATAATAAGCCTCTTCCATTGTTTTAGGAGACAACAGACTTATCTCATCTTGTATCTCCATCCTGAGACCATTTATATATCTTGCAAACTTCTCTGTTGTATCTTAAATTTGTCCTGCTCTTATGTTCACTTTGTAAAATTCCTCTGTATATTCTTTGACATTCATTGATCTTTGTCTGAGATTATGCATTTGTCTAAATAATGAAATTTGATAATCACTTGGTAAAGACTTACCTCTCAACTTTGCCACCATCCTTTTCCAATTCTTTATTGGTTGCTTACTAAGTCTCCTTTTTTCTCCTTGCACTCCATCCCACCAAAGCGTTGCATGTCCTTTTAATTTTGTGACAAAAAATTTCACTCTTTTTCCTTCATCCATTTCTTCATAATCAAAGAACTTATCAAGGTCATTAACCCAATCTATTAATTCCTCTGCATTTAAAGTTCTTGTAAAGACTGAAACCTTAAGTCTGGGTTTAGATGTGGAGCCCAACACTGATTTAAAAAATATCATTTCAAGAGTAACTTTTGCAGGTTCTCCTTCTTCTGCAGATTCAACTTCAGGCTCACTGACATCTCCGACATCTGCATCTCTTTGATTTCCCATTTCCATTGCTTATAATTTGGCTTTCATCTGTTGCATAACTTCCATCACTTTAGCATTTGCAATTGGTCTTCCTCTTCTTCGACCAACACCACATCCTCTTCCAACTCTGTAAGCCATGTTGGATTTCTTTTCTTTATCTTTTAGATCTTGCTCAGTGTCTCAAGGGTGCTCTGATACCACTAATGGTGGTCTGGATGCAAGAGTCAAGGATAAAATCTCAAATTTTGAGACAATTTCTTCAAGTTCTGGTGGAACTTCTTCTATTTTTCCCTTCAAAGTATCTTTCATCAAACTCCATTTTGCTTACAAAAAACTCAAATTTCATTGAAAATCCACTTTATAACCCTTTCATAATTTTAACCCAACTTGTAAAACATTAAATTCCCTTTAGAAATGAAGAAAAACACATCTTAGAAAATTATCGCATTGCCCTTCTTTATGTTATATCAACAGAATCAAACCTTTTTTATTAACTCTTAATTATAATCTATATCGCATCTAATTGAAACGTTAAAACATATGCAACTAAGTATGCAGAATCCATCAGATCATCGATCTTGATGCTAAGGCCGTCCGATCAAATGAATTGTTGGCGATCAGATTAAACTATTAAATCTAGTTTATAAAACATCGGGTCCATCTGAATTCTTAACTCCCCTGCAACTTAAGATGAGATTATCATTGGATCACAATCGACGTTGTGATAACTGTTCGATTCCACTTAGCTTCCTTTGCGAATTTTGTTGTTCTCCGTTTCTCCTTATGCATTACAGTAATCCCCATTCTTGAATTCCACCATATTTAACACTCCTCAAGAGTTTCCCTTACATATTTCGGATGGAAAACCGATAGGTCAAGTGATTAATAGAGTTTGATGATTGCAGGTAAGAAATATTATTGCGATGGCTTATGGAGTTTTGATGGCCAGACAACTTGCTCGAATTTCTATATAAAAAAATCCTACCAATCCAGTTTATAATATAATCAAAAATAAATTAACGAATAGAAAAATCGATCAAAACCAAAGCTCAAACTGGATTCAACTAACTCAATAATAATTTGAGAACAAATGAACATTCGGCATTTGAAAATGATGCCCACATTCACACAAATACAAAGGATTTTAAATGTTCTTCTATTCAATAAATTTTCCATCCAATCCTCCTCCTTGATTACATTGAAATTTACAAATATATAATGTTCACAATATCATTTCGATCCGATTCAAAGAATCAGATCTTCCCAATTTGAGATAAAATCTATTTCACAATATTCTTTTTAAAATCCTCAACTAAACTAAATAAATCGAACTAATTACCAGAAATCCAAATCCCTAAGGAATAGTTCAAATCCTATCCACTAAAAACTGTAATTGCCAGCTAAATGAACCCACTCCTTTGCTTGTAATTTTTTTTTTTGTATTTTTGCAATAAAAATGAAGTAATTTTCCCCTCGAACCTTATGCTCCTGCATCATACAACACAATTATAACCGGGCTCTCCACAGCTCAACCGACCACACCCCTTTCAGGTGGGCTTCAGATTCTAGCCACTATGTCCCATTGACGTAGCCATGCCATTTGCGGCTACTCAGGCTAACTCGGCTCATGTCTAGTCTGAATCTGACAAAGCGAACAACTTCATCAAGCACATTCAGCACATCCACCAACAGGTTCATGAAATATTGGACAAAGCCAATGATGAGTACAAGCAATGACATGATCAACATCAGGTGCCACACAACTTCTAGGTGGGAAACAAAGTGTGGCTACATTTGCATATGGAGTGCCTCACTGGACCCCACTGCAAGCTTTGACTGCTCCGATATGGGCCACACACCATCACCAAGGCTATAGGGACCAATGCCTTCGAGCTCAGTATTCCACCATTCCTTGGTCTGCACCCAGTATTCAATGTGGATCGCCTTCGTCCATACTTCCCACCTCTACTAGACACCTTTGACATTGCAGAACAACTTACACCAATATAGTTAAATCCAGACTGCATGGAACATGCCACCACAGATTATATCATGGACATGAAAATCAAGAACACTCACTAACAGAAGATCCAACTGTATCGAGTTGTCAAAGCTGGCCAACTCCTACACCAAGGAAAGTGGTTCACCAGGGACCAAGTTCCTCAAAAGTTTCCTCATCTCATGGAGGAACTCAATGCAATGGGGACTATTTATTCTTAAGGGGGGAGGAATGATCCAGGTGGATATTGGTGGCCACCCACCTATTCCATTTGGGGCCCCACCATTGTCTCTTTCAGTTTTTTAGTTTCGGCACAACTTACTATTTTTAGTAGTTTTTCGGGTCCTGAACTTTCAGAGCATTTTTGAGGTCCTAAAGGACGTTTTTTTGGGAAAATCGGGAGCAACATGGGTCCATGGACCGATGTTTCTCACATTAAAAGTTGTAATCCTCGGATTGATATTTCTAACGAGGTATGGTGCGAGTCAAATGGAGACCGTATGCCAAAGTTATGTCCTCGGGAATTTGAAACACCAATTTACCCAAACGGGGCCCATAGTTTTGACGCTTCATCTCCTAGGGTTAGGGTTTTGGATGTTTAGTGTTTCCCATTGTTTCTAAATAATAAATAGTACCTCGAGCCTCATTGTAACAAAGTTCAGAGGCCTGTAGCCACCACATCTCTTCTCAAAGATAAGCTACCAGTGCCCTAGCTAGTTTATTTCCATTCTTTCTATAAGCAAATTTCAGTTCTTTGATATTAATGAAATGAAGTGTTATTTCCGCTGCATGTTTGTATTTATGGTTATATGTGTATTATTTTGCATTCCTTAATAAATCTGGATCATATATTCCACATCAAAACCATGGGACGATACCATGTGTTCTAATACCATGTATCAATACCATGAATTTATTTTTATTTGGAAGTTATATTTTTTATTATGTTATTTTATTTTGACTAAGTAATTTTTTTTTCAAAGTTGGATTATTTTTATTTTGAGTTAAATTAATTACATTACTTTACACATATATACCATACTAGGCTAGAGAATTAATTAATAATTATCAAATTATAATTGAGACATGTCAATCAAATATCTAAAAATTCAATTCTTATAATTATACCAATGAAACAATAACCAATCCTATTGAATTTTATGCCACATACTTTACTCATATTCCTTTACAAACATGAAGGAAAATCAAACAATCAATAGTGTGTTCAAAGCAAGAGCAAGAGAGATGGATTGTCCAAAACATGTTTAGAGTCTCTTTGATGTACTTTTAGTCAAATTCCAATTATATTTTTAAATGTTAAGGAGATGATACCTATTACCACTACCAAACCAAGGATCTATTCCAATATGAACCTTCATGCCTAATCCGACTCTTCATGCTAGGCCATATTCTACAAGGTCGAAATATTCCACAATAGCTTTCCAAATAGATGAAATGTTTTCTTTATTTTTGTTTTGGGATCTAATCCACTCTTTCATAGATAGCGGGAAGATGTATTTCCAGGAAATCACTTCTATCCTGAGACTTCTGGTGGTGATTAGTCTCCACCTGACCTTTGCAGATCCCTTGTGAAGGAACTTAAGTTATTAATTTCCCATCCCCCCATTTCTTTGGGAGGGCAATAAGGTCCCATATAATCGATGCGAAATTCTGATCCTTTTTTGCTCCATGTCGTAGGTATGCACAACAACGCTTTTGAATAATATTTAGAATACCCTTTGGTATCCATGCCAATGCCATTCAAAAGAAAAAAACACATTCTAATACAGATTTTATCAAAATTAATATCCCTTCCCTAGATAACCATATGTGGCTCCATGAGGAAAGACTCTTCTCTATTTTTGAAATTAGCCATGCCTAATTATTCTTCCTATAATAATTCGGTTTGAGTCGAAATCCTAGATACCTTAATCCTTCATCAAAATTTATCGATTGAAAAGGGAATTGTACGAGTTTATGATTGACTTCCTCCCTGGAGAATCCAAATTTTGAAATAGCATATTTTTTTATATTTATAATCATACCTGTAGCCTTCCCAAACATAATTGATATTTTCTTGAAAGTTGTTATGTCTAGTCGAGATCCATCTAAGAAAATCAAGATATCATCTACAAAGAGTAGGTGTGTCAAAAAGTTGTTTTTGGAAAGAGGATCCCCTCTCAAATTCCCTCTACCCCTAACATCCTCCATCAGTCTACTTAGACCTTCCTTGACTAATAAAAAGAGCATCAGAGATAAAGGGAAACCTTTTCTGAGTCCATTTTCAGCATGAAAGAAATCAGAGGCCGATTTTTTTATCAAAACTAGAAATGATATAGATGTAATACAACACATGACCTATTTTTTGAATTTGGCATGGAAGCCTAGATGTGTTAGAAGCATTCTTATTTAAAGCCAACAAGTTCTATCATATGCCTTAGATAAATCAATCTTTAGGATCAAACATTTCAAATTATTTGTCTTTAGGCTATGCAGTGCTTCTGGAGAAACTCCAATTTCCTGATGGATCTGATGATCCTACACAAATATGAATTGTTCCTTTGAAATGTGGCGAGATAAAATGGGCTTCAACCCATTTTCTATGACTTTAGCGAATATTTTTGCACCGAGAGGCGCATTTGCAACCCAGTATGACCCCGATGTCAGGTGGGTCACGTCCTCAATGTCGGCTGAAATTTTAAATTAAAATAAAAATAAAAAATAAGTGTCGGCTTAAGTTTTAAATTTAAAAAAAAATAAAAAATAAAAATCGCATTGTGCTAGAACATATATCAATTTCTAATACAATTATGTATTATTTATATAATTTGAATGGACAGTAAATTATATACGTGAATTTGAATGGATCATAAATTTACCTTTAACAAAAAAAATTACCACATTGAATTTCCAAATTAAGTAAAATTTTAAACATATTTACTCTTTACTAAAGTCAATACCATTTTCTAAATCAAAAGAAAAGAGTTAATTCAACACAAACAATCAAAATCCAAAATCTTTTAATATTTCTTTTAATTAAATATTTGTAAAATGAATTTATACTTACTCCAGAGCTATGGTAAATAAATAAAAAATATATAAACTAGATGTACGGTAAATAAATAAAAATTCTTTTTATATTTATTCCATAAACCTTTTTATATTTAAAAAAACTTTAAAAAGAGGTTTTATTTAGATGAAGCCTATGGGACGAATACCATGGGACAAATTAATATTGATAACATGGGCCAAATACCATGGGTAAATAAATAAATATAAAAGAGGCATAAAGAGGTAACGTAAATAAATAACAATATATCAAATAGGATTATAAATAAAAATCTAATTATATAACAAGCCTATGGGCCAAATACCATAGTAAAGAAAAGGGGTATGGTAAACAAATAAAAATATAAATAAACTAGGGGTATGGTAAGTAAATAAAACCTCTTTTCATATTTACTCCATAATCTTCTTTATATTTACGAATATTTATGTTCATTAGTTTAAATAACTAAGAAGAAATAGAGAGAGAGTGTGATAAGGGAGAGATAGAGAGAGAGTGTGTATGTTTAGGGGTGAGATAAAAAGACAAAGTAAGATGTATGGAAAGAAGGGGGGAGAGAAGAAGTGAGAAGGAGAGGGGGAGGGATATAGTAATGTAGTTGGAGAGAGAGAGGGGTGGAAAGAGAGAGAGAAAGAAAGGGATGGGAGGAGAGAGAGGATTAGAGAGAGAGAGAGATATGGGAGAAGAGAGAGGATTGGAGGGAAAAGAGAGAGAGAGAGGTGGGAGAGAAAGGGAGAGAGAGGAGGAGAGTGATGGGGGAAGCGAGAGTATTGGAGAGAGAGAGAGAGAGATCAAGGAAGAGAGAGGGATTTAGGGGAGAGAGAGAGAGAGGAAGGACGAGAGGGATCGATAAGAGAGATGGAGTTGGAGGGGGAGAGATGTAGGAAATAAGAAATATAAAGAGTGAGAAGTGGAGAAAGAGAAGGAGTGACCAGGGAGAGACAAAGAGAGAGCGTGTATGTTTGGGGCTGAGATAAAGAGACAAATAAGGAGAGATGGAGATAAGGGGGGAGAAGGAGACATAAGGAGAGAGGGAGGGATATAGTAACATAGTTGGTGGGTGAAGAGAGAGAGAGAGGGAGAGAGAGATGGGAGAGAAAGGGAAAGAGAGGAAGGAAGAGAGAGGATGTGAGAGAGTGGAGAGAGGGAGGGAAAGAGAGATGGCCTTGGAGGGGGAGGGGGAGAGAGGTAAGAAGAAAGAAATAGAGAGAGAAAGGTGAAGAGAGAGAGAGTGAATGAGTGATAAGGAAGATGGAGAGATAGGGAGAGAGGGGGAAGATAGAGATATAGATGGAAGGTGAAGAAAGGGAAGAAGAGAGAGATGGGGAGAGGAGGGGATTGAAAAAGAGATTGATATATATGGATTGCGAGAGTGTGTGTGTTTAGGGGGGTGAGATAGAGAGAGATGGAGAGAGAGTGTGTATGTTTAGGGGTGAGATAAAGAGACAAAGTAAGATGTATGGAAAGAAGGGGGGAGAGAAGAAGTGAGAAGGAGAGGGGGGGGATATAGTAATGTAGTTGGAGAGAGAGAGGGGTGGAAAGAGAGAGAGAAAGAAAGGGATGGGGGAAGAGAGAGGATTAGAGAGAGAGAGAGATATGGGAGAAGAGAGAGGATTGGAGGGAAAAGAGAGAGAGAGAGAGAGAGAGAGAGGTGGGAGAGAAAGGGAGAGAGAGGAAGGATGAGAGAGAGGAGGAGAGTGATGGGAGAAGAGAGAGCATTGGAGAGAGAGAGAGAGAGGAGGAGAGTGATGGGAGAAGAGAGAGCATTGGAGAGAGAGAGAGAGAGAGAGAGAGAGAGATCAGGGAAGAGAGAGGGATTTAGGGGAGAGAGAGAGAGGAAGGACGAGAGAGAGGACTTGAGAGAGAGGAGGAGAGAGGGATCGATAAGAGAGATGGAGTTGGAGGGGGAGAGATGTAGGAAATAAGAAATATAGAGAGTGAGAAGTGGAGAGAGAGAGAAGGAGTGACAAGGGAGAGACAGAGAGAGAGCGTGTATGTTTGGGGCTGAGATAAAGAGACAAATAAGGAGAGATGGAGATAAGGGGGGAGAATGAGATATAAGGAGAGAGGGAGGGATATAGTAACATAGTTGGTGGGTGAAGAGAGAGAGAGAGGGAGAGAGAGATGGGAGAGAAAGGGAAAGAGAGGAAGGAAGAGAGAGGATGTGAGAGAGTGAAGAGAGGGAGGGAAAGAGAGATGGACTTGGAGGGGGAGGGGGAGAGAGGTAAGAAGAAAGAAATAGAGAGAGAAAGGTGAAGAGAGAGAGAGAGAGTGAGTGATAAGGAATATGGAGAGAGAGGGAGAGAGGGGGAAGATAAAGATATAGATGGAAGGTGAAGAAAGGGAGGAAGAGAGAGATGGGGAGAGGAGGGGATTGATAAAGAGATTGATATATATGGATTGCGAGAGTGTGTGTGTTTAGGGGGGTGAGATAGAGAGACAAAAAAGAAGAGATGGAGGGGGATATAGATATGGATGGAGGGTGGAGAGAGGGAAGAATATTTCTCACACTAGATGGATTGATATAAGTGGAGATGGTGTTTTATAATCCTATTTGATTATTTGCACTATATGCATCGATTTTAGTGTAGAAAATTATTTCTAATGATATTTGATTACTTGCACTAGATGCATTGATTTCAGTGTAGGCGGTGATTTCTAATACAATTTGATTGCTTGCACTGAATTTGTTGATTTCAATTTAGATGTCGATTTATAATTATATTCGATTACTTGCACTAGATGAATTGGTTTCAATGTAGATGATTTCTAATCCTATTTGATTGTTTGCACTAAATGCATTGATTTCAGTGTAGATGGCGATTTCTAATCCTATTTGATTTATTTGAGTAAATGCATTGATTTCAGTGTAGATGTTGGTTTCTATAGAGAGAGAGAGAGAGAGAGAGAGAGAGAGAGAGAGAGAGAGTGATAAGGAATATGGAGAGAGAGGGAGAGAGGAAAAAAGGAGGAAAGAGAGATATTAATGGGGGAGAGGGAGAGAAGGGGAAGATAGAGATATAGATGGAAGGTGAAGAGAGGGAAGAAGAGAGAGATGGGGAGAGGGGGTGATTGAAAAAGAGATTGAAATATATGGAGTACGAGAGCGCGTGTGTTTAGGGGGGGGGAGATAGAGAGACAAAAAAGAATAGATGGATGGGGATATAGATATGGATGGAGGGTGGAGAGAGGGAGGAATATTTCTCGCACTAGATGGATTGATATAAGTGGAGATGGTGATTTCTAATCCTATTTGATTATTTTCACTAGATGCATCGATTTTAGTGTAGATATTTATTTTTAATGATATTTTATTACTTGCACTAGATGCATTGATTTCAGTGTAGGTGGTGATTTCTAATACAATTTGATTGCTTGCACTGAATGTGTTGATTTCAATTTAGATGTCGATTTATAATTATATTTGATTACTTGCACTAGATGACTTAATTTCAAAGTAGATGATTTCTAATCCTATTTGATTGTTTGCACTAAATGCATTGATTTCAGTGTAGATGGCGATTTCTAATCCTATTTGATTTCTTTGAGTAAATGCATTGATTTTAGTGTAGATGTTGGTTCCTAGAGAGAGAGAGAGAGAGTGATAAGGAAGATGGAGAGAGAGAGAGAGAGGACAAAAGGAGGAAAGAGAGATATTAGCGGAGGAGAGGGAGAGAAGGGGAAGAGAGGGAAGAAGAGAGAGATGGGGAGAGAGGGTGATCGACAAAGAGAATGATATATATGGAGTGCGAGAGCGTGTGTGTTTAGGGGGGTGAGATAGAGACAAAAAAAAGAGATGGATGGGGATATAGACATGGATGGAGGGTGGAGAGAGGGAAGAATATTTCTTGCACTAGATGGATTGATTTAAGTGGAGATGGTGATTTATAATCCTATTTGATTATTTGCACTAGATGCATCGATTTTAGTGTAGCTATTTATTTCTAATGATATATGATTACTTGCACTAGATGCATTGATTTCAGTGTAGGTGTTGATTCCTAATACTATTTGATTGCTTGCACTGGATGTGTTGATTTCAATTTAGACGTCGAATTATAATTATATTTGATTGCTTGCACTAGATGCATTGATTTCAATGTAGATTATTCCTAATACTATTTGATTGTTTGCGCTAAATGCATTGATTTCAGTGTAGATGGCGATTTCTAATCCTATTTGATTGCTTTGAGTAAATGCATTGATTTCAGTGTAGATGTTGGTTTCTAATCTTATTTGATTGATTGTATTAGATGCATTGATTTCAATGTAGAAGTTATTTTCTAATCTTATTTGATTGCTTGCATTAAACACATTGATTTCAATGTATATGTTGATTTATGATTTGATGTAATTGGATATATGACAGTACATTAATATTAAAGTGATTGGATTAACAATATGCATTGATTTTAGTGTAAGCACAAAAAGTTATTAACAATGTAGATTGATTTTTCTGTTATAGTAATTTAAGCTATTAATATGGAGAGCAAGAGAGACAAGGTATCATGTTTACTACAATAGATCGAGCTAAAGATTTAAATGGTTTACGATTTAAATTTTCTTTTTCATATAATCAATATGAAAAGATAACAAAACTAACAAGGGAGGAAATAAGAATAGTAGAAGAAAATAGTTTGACATTGATTGTAACATTAGTACGTTCTTATTATTCACATTTTCTATCTTTCAACACTATTATTGTCACTTTGCATTTAAAAAAAATATTTCATCATTTTTCATCATTATAGTTATTAACAATAATTATCATGCCTCCGACTGGAACCAGCCTAAATCCATCTAACTCTGGATCTATCATGCGCCGAGAGGGATCAAATCTCTCGAGGTGCAAACCTTTCCTCAAGTTTTGCACTCAAAAAATAGGTTTGCACCTCAAGAGATTTGATCCCTCTCGGCGCATGATAGATCCAGAGTTAGATGGATCTAGGCTGGTATATATACAATTGCACAAATAAATGGGGCAGTAATCATTAAAAGTCATTGGGTCATCTGATTTAGGAATTAATGTTATAAATGTGGAATTGAAAGCTTCTAACATTATTCTTGAAGTTGCGCATTCTTCTATAACCTTCAACAAATTGTCTCCAATAAGATCGTAAAATGCTAGAAATAATTCTATGGGCCAACCATATGGCCCTCACCTCTTGTGTCTTTTAAATCATTCGAGTACAACTTCCATCTTTCCATATGTAACAAGGAACATCAACTCTGCATTTGTGTCTTCATAAAAAAATCGAGGAAATAATCTCAAAACCTGGATAATATCCGGAAGAGAGGTTTCCCGAGGAGCTTCAAAGAGAGTGCGGAAGTTCCTTACCCCCATGTTATCCAATTCTCTAATTTTTTTTCCCTAGTGCCCTCTTCATCATTTAGTGACGAGATCATATTTATAGCTCTTCTCCCTTTGGCGTAGTTCTAGAAAAAATTTGTATTATAGTCCCATGCTTGAAGCCAAATCTCTGGACCCCTCAATCCCCATGTTTCTTCTCAGTCCTTTAGTATCCTTTGCCTTTCATCCTCAAGTTTAATAACTCTTATCTTCACGGAATTGTTGTCATATCCTCCCCCTCCAGGTTGTTCTAGAAACCCTGATTCCTCCACTATAGTTTTCAAGGACTCCTCCTCCCTCGTTTTTTTTTTTGACTTTACCCTTTCAATAATCTTCACCTTCATATTTCTAAGATTATCTTCAAAACTTGTAGTAGTCGATCCTTGTCCTAGAACTGAACCATGCGTCCAAGACTCACGAACCATTTTGATGAAATCTTCATCCCTCATCCAAACCACATTAAATTTAAATGGGCATTTTGTTTTCCAAATATGCCTCGCTAGTTCTAAGTAATCAAGAAAATAATTAGACACTCCACCAATTCCAATCCTTTATCTGAATATAGGGATTTTTTCTAGCAGCAAAGTCTGTACTAGGAAACGACCCAAGCACCAAGAGACCATATTGTTGCCAACTCTTAAGTAGCTCCACATTGGTTTGAGTTTAACCAGTTCCACATCAACCAAATTATATGACTCAATCATATGTGAAAAAATGTTCGTGAGGGAATCGAGATGAGTATGAGCCCCCCAAATTTTTGCCATACCCATGGAGAGGTTTAAATCTCCGCGGATAATCGAGTTATTAGACTGCATAAAGAGTTTTTCATTAATGTATTCCATAAATCAACCTTGTTTACATAGGAACCATAAATATTAACCAGTCGGATCTCAAACACTAGCTCTTTCGCGAAGATATCTTTCGCTAATAAACGCTCACATGCCCAAACGTTTGTCAGCTAACAGATTTGCAATTTATTCTGAGAGCCAGTCCTGATCTACCGCTAGCATCAGTGGCTTGGAAATCCCATCCTTTAAACATCCCTTCCAAGGCAGTAAAAAAATCAATATTGGACCCCAAAGTCTCGTGAAGTAATATAATGCCAATCTTGTCTGTCATCACTAGATGACGAAGTGCTAGTTTTTGGTTGAACTAGCAAAACTCGGGTCCCTATCTTCATGGCGAGCCAGGGGAAATGTGGAACATATAGGTCCCAATTGTCACTAAGAGGGTCCCGGACACTGCTGATGATATTCATGCACCAGACCCTTACTGTCCCCACTAGTTGGAGAAACCTCCATACTCCCTTCATTTCGGCAACCATGATGATTTTACAGTATTGGGAATTCTCTGAAGATGTGGCTGATTTCATGGCATCGTCGATAATGAAAGGGGATGCCTTCATAATCTAGATTTTGGTTGTGGGTGTATCCTTTGTAGTGAAGAATCAAATTTTCCAGAAGCCCCTCCCTAGTATCCAAGAAAACCAGAACCCTTGCAAAAGGCATATTCCCGTCTCCAAAAAAGATATGTCGAAATCCAAGAATTTTTACTTGGGAAATACCAACTGTACTTGCAACACCATCATATGATGTCCATCCTTGGCCTACCTGTTGTGGCAGTATAGAAACTCTTGAAAACCCTAATCCCAATACCGATTGCTCAAAGGTCGGACTATACAACTCATATGAAACCCGAGGGAAATTAGACAAGGTTGTATAATACCCTTAGTCCGCGTACCCAACTGTCTGAATCCGCTCATCCACCTAGAGCCGAGGTGGAGGATTCTTCCAGATTGAAACATCCGCATACGGGTATGCTGAATAATCGACCACATCTTCCTCCATTCTGGAAGGTGCATGATAATAGATACAAATTCAAACCTTAAACAAAACCGTTACAGAAATTACTGGACCGATAGCTTTAAAAAGGTTATGAGCCATCGATAATCTGCTCGACCGGAGCGGTATCCTCAAGGATGATGTGAAAAATCCAATGCCACCTTGTAGGTATCAAGACTAGGCCCTCGATACCCCTGACACATTTGCTAGAAAACCCTAGCCTATTTCTGACTCATGCCCACATATTTGCGCACCGCTAATTTTGTTTTTTAATATTGATATTCTCTAATGAATTTTTTTTGAAGGATGGGAAATGCATAAAACATAGTGAACCTAGATCTCACGACCTGTTGTTATAAGAATCTTGTATGGTTTGTCAAGATCTTCTATAACTCAACGAAATGGACTTCACAAACCAAAAAAACAACAATTTTTTTTTGAGAATTTAGGGAGCCATAATGATTTTTAAGGGTTTTCTTTTTGGGACATCCTTTTGGGAAATCAATAAATTTTACTGTTTTTTTTTTTTTTTTGAAAATTCAGGTAGCCATAATGATTTTTATGGGTTTTTCTTTTGGGAAATTAATAAATTATACCAATATTTTTTAAAAGAATAGTATTATGAAAATAATTAACTTTAGGGTGGAAATTATTGAAGTTGTAAATTTTTAACTTACTGTTAATCTTATAGAAATATAAAAAGTAAGCCAAGAATTTCAAAGAAAGTAAAAGGAAAGAATTAAAATTTGGCCCAAAACTGCCAAATAATCTATTAAGATATTTAAGATTTACTTTACAATGTCAAGTTCCTTATAGAATCCCTGAGACCTATGCTTTTCCCACTCAAAGAAAGCCATTTAAGGTACTTCCATTGAGCTTTATATTTCAATATTTAGCCAAAAACTAATCCCTAAATATATCGAGTTCTTCAATATTATTCACACACTACACACATAACAATGATAGCCAATAGTTTGCCCTAATTTCCTTAGGGGAATAAACATGTGCCATCCTTTGAAGTGAATTGGTTGGAGGCATCAAATGTGAAATGAACTGCATCATAAAAGATCTAGACAAATAAAATAAAAAAAACCAAGAATCCAAAACAGACCATAAACATAAATAAATAGAGCTCACAAATGCAACACTACCCTGAAAGGTCACATTTGAAAGGAAGCCCTGAAAGGAAGGTCAGATTTTATAGGCCTCAGGTCACGTGGATTTCAAATAGAAGGAAGCCTGCTACTTGGTCACCATAAGTAGTGGAAGGCAACATGGTTCTCACTCACATAAGATCAAGTATATCAATTTTCATTTTTTCAGAGAGGAAAAAACATTGATTTTGTTTATATTGGCATGACAAAACAATACATTTTTTCAAGGATTGTCCTCCAAGGATACACAAATGTCAAAGAGATATTTAGAAGATACTTCTCAAAAATTTGTCTCCATGTTTTTGGAAAAACACTTCCAAATATTCCAGGCCGCTTCACTAGAACATCCCAAAGGAAAGTAGTAGTACTAATCATTAAACCAATAAATTTTAACATAGATACATTAAAGCAAAAGAGTAAGATAAAAGGAGATAAAGTGAAGAGTAACCATAAAAACTTGATCCTAGATAAACCTTGCCTATGGAATCTAGATGGAATTTTACACCATCAATTTTCCATCCCTAAAATTTTGAGCCTAAATGTGCCCGAACTTCTCATGTAACCCTATCTTTGAAAGAGATTCCACCCTAGTGTTTCCCTCCCTATAGATTTGTTGAATTGGAGGAGCCTAAAGTCATTGAAGAAAGTATTTGACACGGTTAATCCAACATAAAAGGGTAGGGGGTTGAAAATTTGTGAGACCATTTACACCATCTATGACAATTTTAGCATCTCCATATATGTGTAAGGTGCCAAGTTGCAAATTTTAGGACACCCATAGAAAGCTCCATAGGGCTAGAATTTCTGCCTTTGTATTCGTTCTTGGACCACCATTCCAGAAAATGTGGAATTTATCCTTGTGGTAAAGTTTGATCCAAGCCCCACACCCACATATACCTTGTTGTTTGGTACCATCAAAATAACCGGCTGGAAAAATCACCAAATGAGGACGAAGGCGGTGGGAAATATTGATTATCAAGCCATGACAATATTGAATGATGGATCGGATGTTGGAAAATATCCCTACCTTGAAAAATGTATCTATTCCTAGCCAGCCAAATTCCCACAAGAAAAAGAGGAGGAGAGAGCTAGTTTTTTTATCCATTTTCTCCTAGAAATTTATGCAATGTATAATACTGAGGGGTTGCCAATTTGGAACCTGTAGTAGGTCAGGAAAGAAATTCTAGATGTCGAGAACAATAGAATAATTTAAAAAAATATGTGCTACAGATTCAGAAGCTTCTCTACAAAAGGGGTAGCGCCGAGGCCCCTTGAAGCCGCACTTAACCAAATTATCCCAAGTGAGGATCTTATTCCTCTAAGCTAGACAAACAAATAAAATGATCTTGATTGGGATTGGTCTCTTCCAGTAATTATTGAAGTACGACCATTCCAAGACTTGTTTTTTATGTGAGATAATGTCGCCATATATATCTTCTACCACAATGGAACCCCCATTCATCTTTCCATCCCAAACTAATATGTCCCCTGAGGGATGTAAATAGAAAACACCTGATCTAAAATTATTAAAAAAATATTTCCAATCTCTCGCATCTTGACTTAACAACCCCAATTAATATGAATATTTCCAAATCGGGCAACCGTGTTGCCAATGGAAGATGACTTGGTTTAGGAAAAAATGCCTTTCTGTACAAGAGCATGCATGAGGTGGATATCCAATTTTAAATTTGTGGGGGAACCCCAGATGCTGTCGACTCCCAATATTATATGTTGGCCATTCTCGAATTCCCATGAAATCTTGCTTATGAAAAGGGAAACCGCTCACCTGAAATCGAGCCATATGTAGGAACTTTTGTGATGGGGAAGAGATTGAAGTATGTATTGCTACTATAAATCCATGTTTATATGGTACTTGGCACGAAATATAATTGGACAGAGTCCCGGTCCTGTAAATTCCCGCCATAGGGATTAATTAAGAGGGCCTGTGTGAAGGAACGAATGTCACGTAGTCACCAACCACCAAACGGTTTGGGGATTGCGAGCGAATCCAACTTGCAGAGATGATTTTTTTTAGTGCCATGGGCTCCCGACCAAAGAAAGCTTGAAATAGTGGCTTTGATCAAGGAAATAATGTGAGAAGGAAACGAAAAGAGATGTGCCCAATAGAGAACTAGATGTTGAAGGACAACTTGAATGAGGATGAAACAACCCCCCAAAGATAACTACTTATGTGTCCAATTGTTCAACCTTTTCTTAAACTTCGCCAAGAGCCAATACCAATCTTTAGTGCAGTAGATGCAAGGTTTAATTCTATAGCCAAAATAAGTGATACCCTCTGAGAGAGAGGAAAGTTTCACTTGAAAGAGGCCATAAATTAGTTCTAAATCCTCGATGCTTCCAGAGGAAGATAATAAGAGAGACTTTGTGCCATTAATTTCCAAACCTTATGTAGATATGTATCGGAGAAAAATGTACTACACAGCAGACCAATTCGCCAAAAGGTAGAATATCATACACAAATAAGGAGTGTGTGATTGAGACATTGTGAGAAATCTGTATTCCTTCAAAAATTCCCTTCTTGTGTGCCTTTTTCATACAAGTACTGAGCTCGTCCATAATTAGTATGAAATAAGAGGTGAAAGAGAGCACCCTTGATAGAGACCTTGTTCAAATTTAAAGAATTCTATGGGCATACCATTTATAATAAATGAAAACCAAATTGATGCTATACAGGCCATGATCCATTGAAAATTTTGATTTGAGAGACCAATCTTGTGGAGAACCAATCAGATGTAAGACCAATCCACAATTTTATTCTTTGTAGAGGTTGACATTCATGATTACAACTTCCATATTTATGGTGTGAATGGAATGCATGCATTCCTGAGCCGTTGCAATGGAATCATTAATGAGGTGATCAGAGAGGAATCCATACTGCTCACGGGAGATGTGAGCTGAGAGGGCGCCAAAATTCTTTGAGATATAACCTTCAAAATTAGTTTCTAGATCATGTTGCATAGTGAAATTGGTCTAAAATCCCAGAATTGTTTTGGGAGAGAGGGCATTGGAATATGCGCTATGAAGGTAGTGTTAATGTCACCCAGAATTCGCCCTAGAATTTGAGATTCTTCAACAACACTCAGGATGTTTTCCACCATGAGATCAAAAAAATGTAAATACATCTCCACTGGCCATCCATCAAGGTCAGGGCTTTTATCATGAGCAAAAGGTCCGAGAACCAACTATATCTCATCCTTGGTGACAGGCTTGCCATTAGAGAAATTTTGAGGTATAAAATGGGTCTCCTAAGAAAAATGTACAAGAAAAATAAATTATATAAGAACCAATAGGATTCAAGATGATGATGTCAACCATGGAGGACGATTCACCATTTTTAGGGTAAAAAAGTAAAAGTATTAAAAAATAATAGAATAATAAAACCACTTTTTCAAATTTTCGTTTCAATTTATCTCGCTAAGGTTTTACTCAAATTTTGAGTAGGAGTACTCTTTGGATGAAACATTTAATTCCTCATCCAAGGAGTACCCACGTTGCATACTTTTGATGGACCTTGCTATACAAAAAGTGAGAAATACATGAAAAAATATGATTACAATCACATTTTTCATGTATTTCTCATTTTTCGTGTAGCATGGTCCACCAAAAGTATGCAACATGGACACTCCTTGGATGAGGGATCCAATTCTTCATCCAACGAGTATTCCCACTCAAAATTTGAGTAAACCCATACAGAGATAAGTTGAAAATACGAGTTGAAAAATCAGTTTTTTCTGGTTTCCCTCTAAAATTTAGTGATGTAATCTAATCTTATTTTATTATTTCCACTATTATTTTATAATTTCTTAGGAGGCCTATTTTATACCTTAGAATCCCCTAATTCCATTTCTTTGTTAGCTACAACATTGAACATACAGAGATACAAGTCGAGAGCCCATATTTGATCAAATAAGCCAACCCCATCCCTACGTCTGTATAAATCTGAAAATCAATTGAGGGCCTCCCTCTGGATATCCAAAGTAGATTTTTGTGATATGCGATCCTTTGACTCAATTTTCCAAATTTTGTTTTTATTTTTCCTATAATTGGCATAGTGATGGAAAAATTTAGTATTGTGATCACCTTCGTGAAGCCAGATTTCCCTGATGTTTAGTTTCCAAGTGATTTCATGCACTCTTAGCATTTCATTTCAATGCTTCTCTAATGATGAGAGCATCGAGAAGGAATGCGACTTAGGGGTGCTAATTTCCATTGATTTGTAAATTTCATAAATTTTCCTTGCAATGGATTGTAATTATTTAATCATTTGTTCTTTCTTGAGGCACTCCTCCCATGTCCTAGTCCTATCCTTCAGAGCCCGTAAATTTTGAGTGAAATAGTGGGACACCAATCTAACTTGCATATTCATATCCAATTTCTAGAAATTCATGATCATGGCTTGGTAATCAGGATCTTCTAACCACGCTCTACTGAATTTCAAAGGGAGGCCATTTAGAACTGAATCCAAATGCTAAGACATATGGGATGGTGGTTAGATAAGGTTTTTTTAATTATATATGACTTCAAATCACCATGCAGTTCAACCACACTTTCATGGACTAAAAACCGATCAAGTATTTCACCAACAAAAGCATCATCGGACCTGTGATTAGTCCAGGTCAGAGTAAGGGGGGTAGTACATATGTTGACTAGATGGTGGTCAACAAAAATTTGAGATAGTCTTTGAGCAAGGGTGTACGGATGGTTGCGGGAACCCCAAAATTCAGTAGAGGACAAAGTGGCATTTCAGTCACCTAGGAGGATGAGGTTGCAATTGTTCAAAATTTTAGAGGAAGGGACCAGAAGGAAGGTCAATTGTGACAGGGAGCATAAATATTAATCAGATGGAAGTGCTCTAAAAAACCCTAAATTTACCAGAAAGGAGTATGCCCACAAAAAACAGAAAGCATGGAATTTTGCAAAATGGGGGTTCCACATTAATATTAATCGACGAGATAAACCTTCAGAATCGACACCAAAAATGTGCTAGTCGGGACAGATAGAGAGAAAACGTGGGATGGATTTTGAAGTTGGGCACATGGTTACTCGGAAGACTGCTCTAAAAGGAGAGGATACTGAGAAGAGGTTTTTTTGACTAAAGTACTTTGATTGATCTCCAATACTTTGGATGTTCAGTGATATTATATGTTTCATGGGTCAAGTGGAGCAGGGCATACATGCTATAAGTGTTTGAGAGTCAAAATATGAAATAATGGGTATATTATGCAGTCCCTCTCAATTAAATGAGAAGTAAGATCTTGTTTTTTGTCTGCCTCAAAAATGTCGGCTTCCATTTTTACCTTTTTTCGGATAGTAATATTCAAATAAAAGGAGGGGGAGATAATGGGGAAAGGCTCAGGAAAATGGCCTTCGTGTACCATGTGAGCTGCCACATCCAGGTCTGGATTCATCAAGAGGAAGTCACAGTCACTACCGATCGAGTTTCGAGGGGAATTCGGGGGCGAACTGTTTATGAGAGGTGGGTTTGGTGGCAGTGAAGTCATTTCGAGTGATGGCATGGAAGGAGAGAGAGTAGCTGAATATAGAGGATGAGGAGGAGTGGATGGTTATTTTATCAGGAGAATTGGGTCTGATGAGGGGATGGAGGAAAAAGGCTTGCTTGGGTCAGTATATGCAGAGCACAATTTATTGTTGTTGTTCATGGTCTACTTGGGGGACTTCGTAGAGTGGTTAGATGAGGCCATGGATTGAAAATTAACCAGAGGCTGAGAAGGGGGATGCGCGGTTGACAGAGGAGAAGGCAAACAATTATGATGAAAATTGTGAGAAGGAGATGACGAAGGCATACCTTTGACACATTGTGTCGAAAATTCAATATCTAGTGCATGATCATTAGAGCTTGGAGCATCACAGGAGATTTGACAGTGTTTTTTTGGCCTTCAACCCTGAGGACATCTTCTCATCAAGTGACCAATCTGATGGCATAAGAGATAATGAGCCCCTAGTAATCCACCCTTTTCCTATGTCTTGAGCGATCCCAAGCCAAATAAATATTTCCTAGGAGGCCTCGAAAGAATTTTAGCTCCAATAATATCCATACTACATTTTTCCATGGTGCCATACATACCGCGTCAATATAACGTATCCTCCCAATAGAGTTCCAAATCGTAGATAGAACCAGATTCATCCAGAATTCTAGGGGAAAGCCCTGGAAGTTTCACCTATACAAGATTATTCTTGGGATATTCCATGTTCGAATTGAAGCCAATATACCATTCGTGAAGCTATAAGAAACTCCGGCCATAGACCCAGGTTTTGCTGAGAATTTTGGAGACATCCTCTGTGTATAGGAATTGAATACTAAAGCAGGAGTTCATGAGCCTACTGACGTTAGGAGGGTATCCAACCAATGGACCCCAATTCATTTTCACCCAACCCTGCATATCTTTCTTAGGCATGGCCACAAACACCCAACGACCCACAAGAGTGTGTTTATGCAAACTCGTCACCCTTCCCCATAACTCATAATATTTGAAACTTAATAGATTTATTTCAGGAGCAAGCAAGAGTATTTTATTTGAAGCCTGTGTGACTCAACCATGATTTGTGCGACATCCAACTGAGTGCTGGTGAGAGGCAACCTGATAAGTCTGAGGAGGGATACAATGAGACACAAGGAGGGAGTCTATCTTGGAATATAAATGTGTTTGTTGGTGTTCCTTCCACATGTCAAAAGCCTTCTCAACATCCAACGTAACCTGTATGAATGCCTCATGTGCTGATGTGTCGGTCTCGAAAGGGTCCTTACCCACTTCAATGATGTTTTGATCTCGACGGAAAAAAGGACCAGGACCGACAAGATAATAAATGATTCAACCACCCCAGAATCAGACTGGGAAAAAAGAATGTGCCAAATCGGGAAAAGGTAGAGAATGGCTTGGAAAATTTAATGACCTAGCTTAGGTGATGTTTATTAGAAATTCCATTATATTTCAATCCAAAGGAAACATTGACAAGGACAGATGAGGTGTTAAATGATACAACCACCTGGGATTGAGACCGTACAAGGTAAGATATGCCAAATTGGGTATATATTGTGGACATGTAAATGGAATTAATGTTCCAAAGAGGATGGCGGTTATTTTTTAGGTCCCTATATTACCAGTGTAGTACCTTATTATTGTTAGTGTAGCCCCCTTATTGTTATTTTTATACCCTTGTATTCCCAATATTGTTATTATTGTGCCCCATAAAAGACCAATATTTTTTATTGTTGTGCCCTTACATTATTATTGTTAGGTCGTCTAGGATTATATTTTGACCCCATGGACTCCTAGATATAGAAAGGAGGTTTTTTCATTTGTATCATCCATGAATTGTTCATTTATGTAATGTAAAAGAGGTTCCCCCCTTAAAGAGGCTGATTTATAAGGTGTTGATCTATATTTTCTTATATTTTGTGAGTTGGTTTCATAACATTTGGTATTAGAACTTTGGATTCTAGGGTTTCTCTACTACAAACAAGTCATCGTGGAATTTTCGCTATAAATTTTGTTCTACAAATTTTCAAATGCTAAAAAAAACCCATTTGAGACGAAAGCCGGAGGAACTTCATGTAAAACTTTTAGATCTTGGTTTGCTATAGTTTCAGAGATAGGATCTGAGGAAGTTAGGGTTCTTACAGGCCCCATAATTTCATCTGAAAGAGGAAACCTTGGGAAAATGTCATAAATTTCACTCTAAGCATCAAATTCGAATTATGTAAAAAGTGACCGAAAGCACATGAACTGTAGTTTCTTGGGCATTGGTTTCAAAATCTAAATATGAAACAGTGACACGTGGCATGCCGTACAATTTCACTTTACTGAACAATGCCATAATTTGGTCATTGTGGAGGATTTGGCATAATTTTTTCTTGAAGAATCCAAATCAAGTCTGATCCGTGGCATTCGAAAGAAGAATCATAGGGCTACGACAGGTTCAAAGTTCAAATATTGGGGATCCGAAATCACAGAGATACAATAGGATCAATAGCAAGCTCCTCAAAATCAAGAAAAAGGTGTATTATTTTTTTGCATTGCATAGCATTTGTTTGAAAAATAATTTTGAAGGGATTCCAAAGGCATATTTAAGCATAGATATCAGTATTGGGTTCTAAAATGCCTCCCAAAAAGAATTTTGTACCCATTAAGTCCTCTGAAATTCCTAGTATGAGGCATGAAGAGGAAGAAGTGCAACATGATGTATCAAAATTATGAGACCAAGTGCAACAAATATCTCTCTTGCAAATAGTAACCAAAAATAAAATGGAAGCTAAAATGGATGGTTTGAAGAAAGTCATGGAAGATAAGATGAATGTCATGGAAGCTAAGACGAATGGCGTGGAAGCTAAGATGAATGGTGTGGAAGCTAATATGGATGGTTTGAAGAATGTCATGAAAGCTAATATGAATGGTGTGGAAGCTAAAATGGATGGTTTGAAGAATTGCAGGGAAGCTAATATTGATGGTATAAAAGAAAAACTAGAAGCAGACATGGAAGGTTTGACAAATTTGCTACAAGAAATGATTTCTAACGGCAAAAAGGTAGTATAGGAAACTCATGATGAGAAAAATATAAATGCTAATCATGATTTCATGAAATATAACGTTGTATTGAAGACCCATCATATTCAAAATATTGATATGAGGAAGTTTGATGGCAAGGATCCCATAACATGGATACTACAGAAGGAGAAATATTTTTATCTCAACAGTATGCAAAACACAATAAAGGTACGTATTGCAACTTTATATTTAGAACACAATACATTTGTATGGTATCGATGGCTTTTATCTCATAAAAAATTGTCACATGGACAATTTTTATGGATGAAATGATAGCACATTATGAGGATACAAAGGGCAACACCTTCTTTAGCGAATTAATAAATCTCAAATAAAAGGGTTCAATGGTGGAGCACATTGAGGACATCCAAAAATTGAATATAAGGGTAACTAATGTTCCAGAGGAACACAAGATTGATTTCTTCATAGGGACTTTAAAGGATAACATCCAACATGAGGTTTGCCTTTTGGATCCTTATACATTGGAGAAGGCATTAAGGTTGGCAAGAAAAATTAAAAGAAAAATTATGGTGACAAGGAAGTCTACCACTCACAACTATATAGATGGAAGTGTTGCTACCCCTAGAATTCTACAAGCTATAAGGTTGACACCATAACAATTGGAAGAAAAAAGAGCAAAAGGGCTTTGCTACAGTTGTGATAGAAAATACACTAAAGGTCATAAGTGTGTTGATGATCCAGGAGGATATTGGTGGTCACCCGCCTATTCCACTTGGGGCCCCACCATTCTCTCTTTCTGTTTTTTTAGTTTTGGCACAACTTACTATTTTTAGTAGTTTTTCGGGTCCTAAACTTTTAGAACCATTTTGAGGCCCTAAACAATATTTTTTGGGAAAACCAGGAGCAACATGGGTCCACGAGTAATGGTTTGCGTCAAACAGAGATCGTATGCCAAAGTTACATCCCCGGGAAGTTGAAACACCAATTTACCCAAACGGGGCCCATAGTTTTGGCGCTTCATCTCCTAGAGTAAGGGTTTTGGATGTTTAGGGTTTCCCATTGTTTCTAAATAATAAATAGGCCCTCGAGCCTCATTTTAACTAAGTTCATAGGCTTGCAGCCACCACATCTCTTCTTAGAGATAGCTACCAGCGCCCTAGCTAGTTTTATTTCCATTCTGTCTATAAGAAAATTTCAGTTCTTTAATATTAATGAAATGAAGTGTTATTTCCACTGCATCTTTGTATTTATGGTTATATGTTTATTCTATTTTGTTCCTACATAAATCTAGATCAGTGGTATTAGAGCGGTTCGCTTTTTCTCGATCCTTATTTGCATGTCCCCAACGAGGTCGGGGTATAAGGAGTTAGGGCTCGATCTGGTGGAACCTTTGCAAAATCAGCCTTGCAAACCTTGACGGATGCCCATGGGGGACGAAAAGAAAGATGAGTGAGCAGGATATCCTATCAAAATATTGCTCGAGGAGGCCCTCGAAAAAAAAAGGAACGCGATGATGGATAACTTTTCCCAGATCCTTCAATGGTTTCCCACTGGCGGCGCATCTGCATCCAGCAGCCACTCTGGAGGTACGACTCCTTTTAAGGTAAAAGTAAAGTTTGACATTCCCATATTTGAGGGTCAAATAGATGCAGATGTTGTAGATAGATGGTTGAATCTATTAGAAGGATATTTCTTGGTTCATGACTTTTCTGATCGGGAGAAGATTATTTTTTCACTCCTCAAAGCTGCCCCCCATGTCAAGGACTAGTGGGAAACCCACTGTGAGAAAAAGGATGAGACATAACCCTATCTGTTCTCTGTCATACCCACTTGGAATTATTTTCGAGATGCCATCAAGGAAAAATACTATCCCTTAGGGAGCTATGAGGACACGTACATACAATGGACCGCGCTGCGACAACAAAGGGATCAAGATGTGCATGAGCTGACGAATCTATTCCATACCCTGTGCACAAAGTTGGGTATCAAAGATTCAGAGAAACATCTGGTGCTAAAGTATCACAGTTTTCTGCGCAGATAAATTTAGGAGGAAATGGAGTTCCTCGACATCTCCTTGCTTGGTACGGCATACCGATATGCTGTCAAGATTGAGAAGAAATTAAAACAGAATAAGCAAGACTTTGGATCTGCGAATCAAAAGCAAGGGAAAGGTGCTCCCAAACTACAGAACAAAGGATAGATCCAAGGCATGGCGACTCAAGACAACCTGTTGAAGCCATAAGCAAGGAACAACACCACAAATCCAAAGAAGGACACGAGAAAGTGGTGTGAGTTCCATAAGAGCTCCACTCACAACACAAGTGAGGGTTGGGCCAAGCAGTCGTTGGTGGCCGAGATGAGGGCTTCTGAGTCAGATGCATGCTCCAACTATGAATCAGAACCTGACAAGGGGACTGACAAAAGGAAACAGATTATTGATGCGGAGCCCAATGCCACCGTTGCCACTACGAAGATCCAGAAGGAGGAACTGGAAGATCCATAGGAGGAGGAACGTCTCTTCCACTCCCAGATGTGGGTAAAGCGCTCCCCGATATAGTTCATTGTCGACAATGGGAGCCAAAGAACCTCATTTCAGAAGACGTCGTGAAGCGGTTGGGTTTCTCGACCACAACTCACCCACATCAATACACCATCGGGTGGCTTCACTAAGGATGAGATCTTCGTGTCAGCTAGCAGTGCCACCTTCCCTATAGCCTCAAGCCCTTCACGGATGAGGTATTATGTGATGTTGCTCCTATTGATGTTTCTGATGTATTATTAGGACAACCATACTTTTGGAAGCGTCATGCTGTGTATGAGTATCGGCCTCGCACTATTATTGTCACTTTCGGAAATAAGTTGTACAGGATACCAGAGGTACCACCTCTTGCCGCTATCTCTTTGGTTATTGAAAAACAATGCAGTAATCTCATTTCCCAAACCAGGAAATTTGTTTTCCTGATGATTCGCCCCCAGGGCAAGAAGAAGACTGTGGCCACGACCTCTATATAGGGTTCCTCTGCACGACAACAACAAATGGATAAGGTTGTGGAGGAGTATGGGGAAATCTTCACCTCACCCACAGGGGTTCCTCTACACTGTTAGGTCAAGCACCCGATTGATTTGACCCCAGGTGCACTGCTACCCAATGGAACAATCTATCAGCACTCTGTTTTGGAGAACGATGAAATCAAGAGGCAGATTTAGGAGCTGTTGCAGAAAGGTCACACCTGACCAAGTTCATCGCTCTGTGGGAGCTTGATCATGTTGGTACAGAAGAAGGATGGGACGTGGAGACTCTATATTGACTATCGAGCGCTGAACAAGATCATTGTCTAGAATAGGTACCTGATCCCACGGATTGATGACCTTCTAGACCAACTCAAAGGTGAAAAATATTTTAGCAAGATTGACTTGAAGTCTGGCTATCACCAGGTACCAATTGAACCCTCCGATGTGTGGAAGACTGCCTTCAAAGCCAAGGAAGGCCTTTTCGAATGGATGGTCGTGCCTTTTGGGTTGACGAATGCTCCCGCAACCTTCATGAGTTTTATGGATGACATCTTGCGGCCATTCACCAACTCATTTGTAGTGGTGTACTTGGATTACATTCTAATCTTCAGCCAAGATTGGGAAGAGCACCTTCACCACATCCGATAAGTCCTCCAAACACTGCGGCAATACAAGTTGTGTGCCAATTTGGAGAAGTGCACTTTTGGCAGGACCCAGGTTCAATATCTGGGATACATTATTGATGAAAGGGGGGTGCATGTGGATCCAACCAAGATCCAAGTCATTCAGGATTGGCCAGCCCCAACCACTATAACAGAGCTTCGCAGCTTTCTAGGTCTTACTAATTTCTACCGTAGGTTTGTGTTGGGATTCTCTCATATCACTTGGCCCTTGAGTCAAGTCACCAAGGGAGGAGCGAGAGAAAAATTATTTTGGTCAGAACCTCGACAGAAGGCATTCACAGAATTGAAAAATCACCTCTGTTCTACCCCAGTGCTCACATTACTAGACTTGCAACAGCCATTTGAGCTCGAGACAGATGCCTCTGACTATGCTATTAGGGTAGTTCTTACTCAACAGGGACATCCAGTGGCATATCACAATGAGACATTGTTTGACACAGTTCGCAAGTATCCCACTTATGAAAAAGAAATGTATTCCATTGTGCAAGCTTGTCGAAAATGGCAGCATTACATTTTGGGGAAGGAAACAATCATCCACACAGACCACCGGCCTCTGCAGTTCATACAGACACAAGGGAAGTTGCAGAATGATCGCCATCAGAAGTGGTCGACATATCTGCAATAGTTTCATTTGAACATCAAGTACAAGAAGGGTAGCACCAATAATCTTGCAGACTGCCTCAGGTGACCACCGATCATGGCTCTCACCATCATTCTCAACTCTTGTGGGCACGAGACTTCTGATTGGGTGCTTCTCTACGAGAGCAACCCATAATTCAGCCACACTTACAAGGCACTCTTGGGGGGTACTCAAGTTCCAAATTTTCACCTCCAAGATGCATTTTTATGTCACTTGGGACACCTTTTTGTTCCTTCAAGCAAGCGTGCCAAGATGATATGGGAAGCACACTACAGTCGAGTTGCTGGGAATTTCGGGGTCGAGAAAATAGTAGCAGTACTACAGAAGTATTTCTATTGGTTGAACCTTCGAAAGGATGTCAGGAAGCACATTAGATCTTGCACTGCTTGTGCCATTGCCAAACCGACCATCAAGAAACAAGGCCTATATACTCCCTACCTACCCCTAGTCAACCTTGGGAATCCATCTCCATGGATTGCATGTTGGGCTTGCCTTCTACTAAGCATGGAAATGACTGTGTTTTTGTGGTCATCGACAGATTCTTGAAGATGGCCATTATGGCGGCCTGCAAGAAGAATATCACAGCAGAAGCCACTGCTAAACTCTTCTTTGAACGAGTGTGGGTGCACTTTGGGATCCCACAGTCTATCATATCAGATTGGGATAGCAGGTTCCTCAACACATTTTGGTCCAGCCTCTGGTCAATGCTGGACACCAAGCTCTCCAAGTCCACAACTTTCCATCCCCAAACAGATGGCCAGATAGAGGTCGTCAACAGAATGATTGTACACATTCTGTGCATGTACAATTCAAAGCATCCACGCACATGGGACGAGAGCCTCTCCTATGTACAACATAGTTATAACCAGGCTCTCCACAGTTCAATCGTCCATAGCCCTTTTCAGGTGGGCTTGGGATTCCAGCCACTATGTCCCATTGACGTAGCCATGCCATTTGTGGCTACTCAGGCCGATTCGGCTCATGTCCAGTCTGATGTTGACAAAGCAAATAGCTTCATCGAGAGCATTCAACACATCCGCCAACAGGTTCATGAAATATTGGACAAAGCTAATGCTAAGTACAAGCAATGCCATGATCAACATCAGGTGCCACACAACTTCCAGGTGGGCGACAAAGTGTGGCTACACTTGCAGAAGGAGCACCTCACTGGACCCCACCGCAAGCTTCGCTCACTCCGATACGGGTCGTACACCATCACCAAGGCTATAGGGAACAATGCCTTCGAGCTCAGTATTCCACCATTCCTTGGTCTGCACCCAGTATTCAATGTGGACCGCCTTCGTCCTTACTTCCCACCTCTACTGGACACCTCTGACATTGCAGAACAACTCACACCAACAGAGTTAAACCCAGACTGCATGGAACAAGCCACCACATATTATATCATGGACATTCAAATCAAGAGCACTCTCCAACAGAATATCCAACTGTATCGGGTTGTCAAAGCTGGCCAACTCCTGCACTAAGGAAAGTGGTTCACCAGGGACCAAGTTCAGTAGAAGTTTCCTCATCTCATAGAAGAACTTAACGCAATGGGGACCATTGCTTCCTAAGGGGGGAGGAATGATCCAGATAGATATTGGTGGTCACTCGCCTATTCCACTTGGGGCCCCACCATTCTCTCTTTCAGTTTTTTCAGTTTCGGCACAATTTACTATTTTTAGCAGTTTTTTGGGTCCTGAACTTCCGGAGCCGTTTTGAGGCCCGAAAACCAGGAGCAACATGGGTCCATGAATCAATGTTTCTCACTCAAAATTAGTATTCCTTGGATAGATCTTTCTAACGAGGTATGGTTTGCGTCAAACGAAGATCGTATGCCAAAGTTACGTCCTCGGGAAGTTGAAACACCAATTTACCCAAATGGGGCCCATAGTTTTGGTGCTTCATCTCCTAGGGTTAGGGTTTTGGATGTTTAGGCTTTCCAATTGTTTCTAAATAATAAATAGGCCCTTAAGCCTCATTGTAACTGAGCTCAGAGGCCTGTAGCCGCCACATCTCTTCTCAGAGATAGCTACTAGTGCCCTAGCTAGTTTTATTTCCATTCTGTATGTAAGCAAATTTCAGTTCTTTGATGTTAATGAAATGAAGTGTTATTTCTGCTGCATGTTTGGATTTATGGTGATATTTTTATTCTTTTGCGTTCATGCATAAATCCGGATTAGTTGAGAAGAAACTATTTTACATAGATTGTGAAGAGAAGGAAGAAAATGAACATGAAACTTCAAAAGAAGAAGATATACACCAGGAACCAACCATATAAAAAGAAGAAATGAATCTGACCATATCCTGTAATGCATTGGTAGGAATTACCGATCCTCAAACTCTCAAGATATAAGGACATATCAAGAAGGAAAATGTAATAGTGTTGATTGAATCAGGTAGTACCCATAATTTTATTCATTGTAAGGTATCCAAGGAATTGAATTGCTTCCTATACCCAATACCAAAGTGTGAAGTGATGGTTGTGAATGGAGGAACTATAAATTGCTCTGGAAAGTGCCATAATATCAAGCTAGCGATGGGGAATATTT
This sequence comes from Pinus albicaulis, assembly GCA_034641835.2. Classification (NCBI taxonomy): domain Eukaryota; kingdom Viridiplantae; phylum Streptophyta; class Pinopsida; order Pinales; family Pinaceae; genus Pinus; species Pinus albicaulis. The sequence goes on from CM076577.1 coordinate 1,478,005,331, forward strand.
ATTGAATAGTCTAATTCTTTCCATTTCAATGGGTGGTGCTAATGTTGTACTAGGACTACAATGGTTACAATCTTTGGGGACGGTAGCTTTTAATTTTCAAGAACTTTTCTTGAAATTTTTTTTGAAAGGAAAGGAAGTTGAATTACAGACTATCGCAGGGAAGTTGGAAAATATAATAAGTTCTAATGTCATGAAAAATATTCTGAAGAAAGAACAACGAGGCATAATTACACAAATATGCTCACTAGAAGTTCCAACATCAAAATCATCTTTTTCTCCAGATCTCCAAAATGTTTTAGACAATCATTCAAAGGTTTTTGAAACTCCCAAGGGACTCCCACCTATTCATGATCACGATCATGCTATTAATTTGAATCCAGGAAGTGTTCCTCCAAACATAAGGCCTTACAAATATCCTTATGTCCAAAAGAGTGAAATTGAACATATGATTACAAAAATTCTAGAGGCTGGTATAATTCAACCTAGTCAAAGTTCTTTCTCTGCTCCGGTAGTATTAGTGCACAAGAAGGATGGATCATGGTGCATGTGTCTAGATTATAGGGAGCTCAATAAGCTCACTATTAAAGATAAATTTCCCATTCCTCTGATTGATGAATTATTGGATGAATTACATGCAACAATTTATTTCACTAAGTTGGATATCCATTCAAGATATCATCAAATTAGAATGAAGACCGAATACATTCTAAAAAAAACATTTAGAACTCATGAGGGTCATTATGAATTTTTGGTCATGCCTTTTTTCCTTACCAATGCACCTTCTACCTTTCAGGGGTTGATGAATTCCATTTTCAAACCCTTCCTTAAAAAAATTGTGTTAGAATTTTTTGATGATATACTAATCTACAACAAGTCTTGGAAGGATCATGTTCAACATGTTGATAGGGTGCTCAAACTATTGGAGGAGAAACAATTATATGAAAAAACCTCCAAATGTTTATTTGGAGTATAAGACGTGGAATATCTAGGTCATTTGTATCTCAGGAGGGTGTTAATATAGACCCTAACAAAATTAAAGCCATTAAAAAATGGAAAGTCCCCATAACCATAAAAAAATTGTGAGGATTTCTCGGGTTAATAGGGTATCATCGCAATTTTGTTAATAATTATGGGAGAATAGCAACACCTCTAACAACATTATTGAAGAAAGATGCATTTTCATGGACTCCTGAAGCAACTAAGGCCTTTGAATATATTAAAGAGGCTTTTTGCCAAGCACCGGTCTTATCTACACCAAACTTCACAAATCCTTTATTGTTAGTGTTGTACCCTTGTAGTCCCCATATCGTTATTATTGTGCCCCATAAAAGACCACTATTGTTATTGTTGTGCCCTTAAATTATTATTGTTAGGTCAAACAGATTATATTGTGACCCCATGGACTCCTATATATAGAAAGGAGATCTTGTGATTTGTATCATCTAAAATTTTTTCATTTATGTAATGTAAAGAAGGTTTCCCGCTCGGAGAGGCTGGTTTCTAAGGCAATGATCTATCTTTTCTTCTATTTCATGAGTTGGTTTCATAACATTATTGAAACCAATGGTTCGATGAAATCAATGAGAAAGAGCCTCAAGAGAGTTCAACTAGAGCCGTAGGGTGAGCGAGGGTGTTGCAGGAGACTAGTGAGAACATTAGAATATATGTATGTGAAAATACGAATGGGAGAAATCCAAGACAATGGAAAATGGTAGGTGATTTCAAAATATTGTCAGGTAGTCGGACCCGAAATTTTGAATAATAGGTTGTTGGAAAAAAAAGGTAGTGCCGGAAAAGCCATCGATATTTGCAGGGGATGTTGGAATGGAAACAGGGGAGCTAATCAATGCTATATATGGAAGCAACAACAACAATAGCATCCCATACAATGTCACTAGTAGTTACAACAGTGAAAACCAAATTCTTTACAAGGTTTGGAAATGATAAAAGAGTCTAACCATTTATGCCACAACTAACAGTGTTTGGATTGTTCCAAAGAATTTGAGGAGTCTGAAACCTTATTCGGTCCAAAATTTACTTTGATGGATGAATTATTTGACATATCGTCACCTATTGGGAGGATAACAATGTGAAGTCACTATCGAGTAAAAGAGGTATATCACAGTGAGAAACAGTAACAGAATGTGGAGTAACTCCACATTAACCTCTAGGGGCATTGTTAGAATGAAGTTTGTCGCCCTGTAAATACAAACCCCATGTTTTATGGAGCCTAGGTTTGTTTGTATTTCTATACCTAGCAAGTCCTAGAGATTCTAAAACTACATAAAATGAGTACTAGCCATCCACAAATACTATTTATGAAAACAGTTAGCCATGGCTCATACCAAAACAGTTGAAGCTCGGAAAGCTTTGAGCTTACCATGAGAAATACGCATCTAGGGGAGTTGATAAATTTTTTGGCGTGTTTGTTATTCGCCTCGTTTAGTTGAGAAAATGTGAGTCTCCTCAGCATGCCACTGACCACCATATATTTTGTTAGGTCCCTGTAACTTGTCAGATTGGCAAGACCAAATAGACAAGGGTAACATCAAACCAACTTTGGAGCCCTAGGACCTAGCCTTCTCGGACTCAGAGAGGGCTCTCTCTATATTTGTATAAAATATATGACTTGATTGATTTATGATGCTGATTTTAGGCTAGTTAAAATGATAGGGTTTGTTTGTTTTGTTTTGTTTGGTTGGGTTGCTTGTCAATAAGAACATATAGAGTAAGCAAAATTCAAACCATTGGAATATGGGGTCTGTGAAAGACTTGAAAATTACAACAATAGATCAAGGGTGTTTCATAGGGCAAGTTAACAAAGCCAAATGGATCTTATAGATTAGGTGGGTGTGAAATGAACATTAAGTTATGAGTGTAGTAGGTCTAAAGGGAAATTAAGAATCCTTTAGCATATACTAGAACAAGAAGGGTTTTTAAGATCAATATGCTTAAGAAAAACCAAATGGTAGGGCACACCATAAACTTCTTTGGCCTAGCTTTATCAAGTAAACTTTAAAAAAAGAATACAGAAAACCCTAGAGAGAGGGTGGAATTTATTGATAGGGGAAAATGGGGAAATGAGGTTCTAGGTAGGAAAGAAAAATGAAAATGAGATGTATAAACCCATAATGAGTCTTTTAAGAGCAACATGGTTGCTTTGAGAATACCAATTGAAGAATAGTGAAAATAGGTTTATAAGGATAATGAAGGCAGTGACATTTCTAAAACTCAAGATATTCAAGGAATATTGTTTTCAGAAATTTATAACCATTCTATAGTCATCTAAAGATAGTGAAAAATACTGATTACTAATAGTGGCTCTAGTTGGGGAGGGAAACTCCTACAGGAGGTGTTAAGAACCTTAGAGTTTAGATCTCTAGAAATTGTAAATCAGTGCCTTGTTTTGGCTTGGTAGATTTACTCCTTCTTCAATTGTTGATTTGCTCCTGTTCTTTGAAGATGTGATCTTACACTATGAAAAACATGATTGCTTCAATATAAAATCTACATAACCATCATACCTTTCCTAAAAGTTTCTCTTCATTTGGGTGCATTTGGATTGGCGAACCTTGAACATCATCTTTTCTTTTGAAAGCACAAACTATCTACTTCTACCCTTATATCATCCAAAAGCTCAGATTAGACTGATGAGATCCTTTTATTCTCTACCTAATCTACTTATATGCCAAGGTTAAACATTTTGACATATTTTCATTCTCTAATCTATCAACATAAAATTTAAAACATGACCAAATCAAGGTTGAGCAGCTTGATTTGTCATGAGTTGTGGCATTTTGGACAAGTTGCACAGATTTTATTTTTGCACAAAGTAAAATAAAAACTAAGGGCTTTGATTTGGAATTTGTGATTCATCCCTCTCTTTTCTCTCTGGTTCAGCTTTGAACTTTGGGAACCAATATCTTTTCCAGCCTAATCTATTGATAAGCCAAGTTTAAACAGTTTGCCAAATCTTCATTTCTAACTTATCAATAATCAATTTAAATTTTTTCAACCATGACTAGGCTGTATGATTGACCAAAATTTTATTTTCAAAAGGAGTGACATTTGGACTTGCACACTTTTAGAAATATTCTTTTGTGGCATGGGGCTTTACCTTTTCTTTGATCTCTCCTCTTTTCTCCTTTTTGTTCTTTTTCTTTCTTTTTGTCAAAACAATCTGAAATTAAAAACTAGAAAGATGCTCACATTGCTGAGCTTATTTGAATACCTATCTATCCTAATCTAACTTATATATGATATATACATTAGGTGAACTCTCTTTTCCAATACAGCCAATCAAGTAAGTGACTACATGATTTATTTTCATTCAACACTTTAGGTATGCTGAAAAAAACACAAAGGCCACTCCCATATTACTTGTTTTTGAATAGTAGTGCCTAAAATTTTCTTTAAACTCTGCAAAAAAATACTCTAGGAATTTTACTCCCTTTTCAAATGTCTCCAAGAAACCAGCAAAAGGATCTCAAAATAATACCTGGCTATTAGGATTTAAACCATGGGCTTCATTCATGACTACTTCTTGTTCCAGATTGTTAAGCTTGGGATTCTTTTGAGAAAGAATCTCTTCTCCCTCTTCATGATCATTTGTCTTTGCAACCTCATAATATATTGCAACACTGTCTTCTATCAAACCTGATATGCTTTGATTGAGTGGGTCGAGTTCTATCTGCAAGCCATCATTTTGATGAGTAGGAGCATTCTCTGGAAGTCGGTATTTTTTATAAGGTAGTACAACACCCGTTTCAGTATGTTCATTTGTTTCTTTATGAGGAAAAGCTACAATACACAAGTCAGCAATAGAAAAAACATAAATAAATTCTTTATATAAAGGTTTAGAGGTTGACTGCCTGTTCAGAATCTGATTGATTTCTTCTTCTATTAAAGGAGGAGGCATTCTCTGATTTCTTTTTATAGAAACACAGTTGCTCTTTTCTCTTTTTCTCAAGTAATTTGTCAGATTGGCAAGACCAAATAAACAAGGGTAACATCAAACCAACTTTGGAGCCCTAGGACCTAGCCTTCCTGGACTCAGAGAGGGATCTCTCTATATTTGTATAAAATATATGACTTGATTGATTTATGATGCTGATTTTAGGTTAGTTAAAATGATAGGGTTTGTTTGTTTTGTTTTGTTTGGTTGGGTTGCTTGTCAATAAGAACATATAGAGTAAGAGAAATTTAAACCATTGGGCTATGGGGTCTGTGAAAGGCTTCAAAAGTACAATAATAGATCAAGGGTGTTTCATAGGGCAAGTTAACAAAGCCAAATGGATCTTAATAGCTTAGGTGGGTGTGAAATGAACATTAAGTTGTGAGTGTAGTAGCTCTAAAGGGAAATTAAAAATCCTTTAGCATATACTAGAACAAGAAGGGTTTTTAAGATCACTATTCTTAAGAAAAACCAAAGGACAGGGCACACCATAAACTTCTTTGGCCTAGCTTTATCAAGTAAACTTTAAAACAAGAATCTAGCAAATCTAGAGAGAGGGTGGAATTTATTGAAAGGGAAAAATGGGGAAATGAGGTTCTAGGTAGGAAAGAAAGATGAAAATGAGAGGTATAAACCCATAATGAATCTTTTAAGAGCAACAGGGTGACTTTGAGAAGACCAATTGAAGAATAGTGAAAATAGGTTTATAAGGATAATGAAGGCAGTGAGATTTCTGAAACTCAAGATATTCAAGGAATATTATTTTCAGAAAGCTATAACCATTCTATAGTAATCTAAAGATAGTGAAAAATACTGATGACTAACAGATTCTAGAGGTCCGCACTCCTCTTCATCCTTGGGCTACCACGACGTCAGAACTCTCCATAATTTATCCCCGCAACAATTTTCAGGAGGGACAAGGATGGTCTACCTACTTATGACGAGTCCTTTCCCTATTTTTTGTATATTGATCTCCGAATAAATCAATCACACTGTTGCTTTTACAAGCTCAAGAAGCCGGTTCACAGTAGGCAGGGGAATATATATCTGCTCCTCTTCTCACCCTTGCCCTAACCTAATCATTGTTGAGAGTTCGTTAACTCACAATCAAAGTTTTTTATTCTCTTTATTGAAAATTTAGTTTAATAGTGATTAGAGACTTTTTAATAACAATTTGTATGTTTTTTTTTTTATTATAAATGGATATATTAATTAAAATGAATAAACACTATCTTTGAAAATATTTACGCCGTAAGGTGTCCCTCTTTGAAAAAAACTCCCCTAGGTGCCTTTTTGTCATAATATGTGCCATTCGATCTTTTGTTAGATGATTGAGTCATGATTAATCATTGATTGAATATAACATAAACAAAGATGATTACTACTCACTCAAAGACTTGAAATTAGTTGTTCATTTACACAAACAAATTTGGGAGATGCACGGTCCTACAACACTAGCCTCGACTCTCTGGCAGATGCATGCCATGGATTCATTCCTTGTGTCCTGCAACACTAGCCTTGAATCGTCACCACTGGCCTCTATCAATGGGAGAGTTTTGAAGAATTAATTTTAATTTCAGGTACCTTTGCATACTAGTTTATAATTCCAATGAAGAGAAAAGAACCACCATTCAGACTAGATCCATTGAAGCATAATAGAGTTGTAGAGGGTTTCACCAACGATTTCAGTTTCAGGAGCTTACTGCTTCAATTGCAGAGAATATAAGATGTTATAGTGAATTAATCATTCTCATTCCTTTCAAAATTACTTAGGTTTTGTGGTCAGTAATGCCTAGTTTAGGTCATTTACAATTTTTTTAGTTTTTTATTGTCATGCATTGTGTGACCTATATTCTAATTTTGCACACCTTGCAATTTCTCATGTGTTGATGGAAGGTGCTTTCCTTGATTTTTCATTACGTGATTTAGAGTGAATGAACGATTGTAATTTTTTTTTTTACTGATAAATGCATTAACTGTTATGTTGTGAAGTTCCACAAAATGGCGTAGCTATAGTGAAGGCAGCAAATATGCAGTGAAGGCAGGAGATAGGAAGCTGGAAACAACTGAATGTTCATTAAAAATGTGAGGAACTAGGGTATTGAGATGAACACAAAAGAGGAACGTTGAGAGCACTTAAATGATGGAAGTGTTTGAGACAATGTATATTAATGATTTGGTTTTCTGTCCAGAGATATGTCGTTTTTGTAGAATGTGTTGTCATCAAGGAGGTAGTTGTTGGTATGCATGCATTCATGTGTGAAGAAGAGCAAGAACTGATATAGATTTTGGCTCTCTGTTATTGACACAATCCGGGAAGATTTGGGTGCACATTTGTATTTTCTATCCCTTGCATTGTATTTGATCCAACGTTTATTTGATAATTTAGAAGGTATATTCAAATTCAATGAAGAACTATATGCAAAGGTTGTAGAGACCCAGTCTTGAGAACCCATATGTAATTTTCTGTGTTTGTACATTTAGAATTTTGTTTCTATTTTTATTCATATTCAAATTCAAAAAATAACTATACCCAAAATTTTTATATGCCTGGTCTAGAGAACCTGTAAGTACCTTTTTTGTTTTTGTACATGCTCAAAATTTTTATATGCCTATCAGTATAGAGAATCCTTAAATATTTCAAACAGAAACCTTGTTGGCTTGATCCAACTCTGATTTCATGATGAAACCTTGTTGGCTTGATCCAACTCTGATCCCATAATGAATAATATTGCTAAAGACCTAATACTGGGACCCCAAAAGTATTTTTAGGGAGTTTGTACATACCTAAATTTTTTAGAGCTTTATTAGTGTTAGGAACACATTGATATTGAGAATTCAAACGTTGGTGGTCTGATCCAAGTCTGATTTCAGAATGAAGAATGACGTTGTTTCTATTTGTGGGCATATTCAAACTTGACAAATAAACGTAGCCAAAAAGTTTAAGAGAATTAATCCAAGAACCCATTTGTAATTTTTTTGTGTGTTTGTACCTATATCCATTGCAATGAAAAATGTTACTATTTCTTCCTGTATGCATATTCGAATTTGAAAAATAAAAATGCCCAACATTCTTGTAGGCTCAGTGTTTAGAACCCATAAGAATTTTTTCTTCCTTTTTACATACCCAAAAGCTTATAGGTTTATCAATATTGGGAACTGATAAGTGCTTCAAACACAACCCTTGTTGGTCAGTTCCAACTTTGATTTTATAACGACGAATGTTGATGTCTCTGTTTTGGGGCACATTCAAACTTAACAAACAAATGTACCCAAAATTTTAGGGACTTCTTTTGGAGAACTGATAATTTTTTTTACTGTGTCACTACATACTCAGAAGTTTCATAGGCTTATTAGTAACAATGACTCGTCAACATTGAAAACGCTAACCTTGTTTGTCTGATCCAATTTTTATAGGCTTATTAGTCTCAAGAATCCATCAAAATTGCAAACATAAACCTCGCTTGTCTATTCAAGTCTGATTTTAGAATGAAGAATGTCGTATTTATGTTTGTGGGCATATTCAAATGTGTAACAAATAAGTATTTATTCTGTTTTTATATATAACCACATGTTCAGTTATTGAGGCAAGTAAACCTTGGTAGTCCAATCCAAATCTGATATCATAATGGAGAATATAAAAAAAGGTTTTAGAGACTTAATATTGAATGGAAAATCCATTAAGGAATGGAAAAATCCCCATAAACTACTGAGTTGGTGAAATTTTTGGGTTCTTTGTAGAAATTCATATCCAAATGGTTTTGTCAATGTGGTTATGAGAATTGGTGAAAGTTTCGGGTTCTTTTTCAGTCCAAATCTCCTCATATGTCAAGATGGGTACCCAGTTTCTTTTCTTCTATTATGTTACATTAACTTGTAAGAATCCAGAAATTTTTAATCTTTGTAATTTCTCTTATTCTTCAATTTCAGTCTGATGGAAAAATAGATACCTCAAGGCCTTGTTTTTAAATGGAAGAAATCGTGTATTAGCAATGCAGTCCCCTAAGGGCTAGTCTCTCGAAACTCCAAGGAAAAAAGATGAGATTGTTGGCCTTGAGTAAACTTTAAAACTCCATTCTAGGGTTGGGATCTTGTTGAATTTCAAGTTTACCCATACTGGCTATTTTATCTGTAGGTGGTCTTGGTAGATCAGTAGATGTGCAGAAAGCCCTTATTACCATCCAAAACAACGAATACCTAGTGGATAGACTATGTAGTCCTTACAAATTCTATGTCTTCATAGCCATTAAAAAAATTGAATTTTTCTGTCACCATTAGATGGTTTTTAGATAGATAAAAATGACTCTAGTTACATGTGATTTGATGTGTGGTTTACACTGATTATGATAGGTTATTGCAGAAATTCTACTTTGTTTTATTTGGGCATAATTTTTGGGGATTTTTCCATGCATGTTAAATGATGGGGAACGACAAAGAGCTGGTGAGCCAAGCCCATATGTTGTTGTTCCGATGTAGGTGTTTGTACTTTTTTGTTATGTTTTTTGTAAATTTCTTTGAATCCTAGAGAGCCTTCTGTTTGGAAAAGTTTCAAAACATTCATTGTATTGTGGACACATTGTTCTGGCCACGATGCCTCCTAACTTGGATGGGTCATTCTTCGAGTATTTCGCATGTTTCTTGTCCAACAAGAGCTGTGATGATCAACTTGGCAATGAAAATTTTGGTTTTTACACTCATGAAATCATACTAACATGTCCTAAATCCTTTGATTTGTAGAAACAGTCATGCCACTAACCATCAAAGGTGAGGCCACCATGTTAGTGCCATTGGAGAAAGTTCACAACATCAACTGAGCCAGCATGAAGTTCATTGCAACCACAATCAAAGCAATCAAGCGAGTTCAACTATAATGCAAGTAATTGTAATATTCAAACAAAAATCAAGTACGTTGAAATCTACAACAAGCGAGTGTGATTTCCAGTGAGCGTGAAACAAACAAAACAAGTTTCACCAAGCAAGAGATCAAGAAAATTTCAAAGCAAGTGAGTGAGTCATTCAAATCAAACGAGCATTTAACCCAAAAATTTCAAGTAATTTCAAGCCAAGTGAGTCTGAATTCAAGTGAGTGAGTACACATGGCGAACCACATCTAGTTGTTACAATTTTTTGACAATTTGATCCTATCAAGTGCTGAAGACATGGTGCAAATCAGCAAAGCAACTCTTGCTGATATTTCACAGAATCTACAACAGACAAATGAAATGATTGAGAGTCACAACTAAAAATAAATGAGTTGCAAGAGAAAAATGATACTTCTAAGTCTTTGAACCATACACATAAAGATGATAAGTCATTCATCCAAACAACTTCAAGTGTCGAAGTTGTTCAAGTTCACTTTTCTTCCAAATTAATCATCAAGCCATGGGAAGAAATTCAAAGTAACAAAAATTGAAGAGGATTAGGATACGTCAAAGTTGACGTCAACTTACATATCCCATATTACTCAAAGCCCATAAATTTTGTCAGTGTAGGCTTTCTTGAACAAATCACATCAACAAATTCTGCGAAAGTTGCAGACAAACTGACATGCACACACAAACATAAGTTGTAGTCAAACCAAAATTCTCACATTGTCAAAAAGTAGGTCATATGTAAGATCATTGTTTTGATCTTCATCCTTGTCTTTACTGTGGCAAGCATAATCATTCATCAGAGAAATGATGCAACCAACACCAACCATCCAGATTAAAGATCAATTATGCCTGGATTGATCCTTGGGAATGGTTGTCAACAGTCAACATATTGTATAAGTTTCACGATTGGATTCAATCACACCTAGTGCAACTGACAGTCAAAAGAAGATGGTACTCTCATGCAGTTGAACGGGGGAGTACACCAGTGCAACACTCCTTCACCTGAAGGGGGGATTTTAGAAATAATTTCGAGATGATTGTCTTTCCTTTCCGTTGACAAAGGGGGGAAATGTCAATGAAATTGACGATGGTTGTCAAATTGAAAGTCTCAACAATATTAACAAAAGAAAACAGTGGCTGATCATCTTCAGCCAGTGGGCGATCATCAAGTAGCCAGTGGGTAGTTTCATCATCAGTGAATTCACCAGTGGGCGTCTTCAACATTTTGTGAGTGGACAAGCAAATTCATCGGTGGGAGTCATCAAATTTTTTGTCAATGGACAAAGGATGTTGATTGCAAACAAACAAAAGATGGATCCTTTTGTAGCTTGGCACGTGATGGAGTTGTCAAGCAATTCAGACATGAATCATACATATAGCTGACTCATGGTCTCTTCAGATTGCAGCTTTTTTAGCATCCAGCTTTGGCATTTTTTCAGGCAGTGTTTTTGAGGAGCGACACTTTTAGCATGAGAACCTGGAAGATGGTTCCTCATTCTTATTTTGGATTTATCATCGAGGGAGGGAATTTTAGCCTCTTTTTCATAAAAAAATATAAATCCAAAATAAATTAAATGAATTAAAATTTGAAAATTAGGATTTTATGCCTAATTTTCTAGATTATGTTAGTTCATATTGATTAGGAGTTAGTTTAGGCCTATCTCCTAGATTATTTTGTGTGGTTGAGATATTTTCTCAACCAAGTTGTCCAAGATAGAAGCACTATCTTGAGACAACCTCTTCATCTATTTATTTGTATTATTACATTTTTTTAATAATGAGAATATGTGAGGAATGTTGCGAGGCTCTCAAGCCTTTTCTGCCATGTCTATGTTTCTATGGTGGTGGTTTGTGTTAATTATTTTTAATATTCAACATCTTTTCAGTTCATAAGCTACTATCATTGGCAGTTGAATCTTTTTGCACATTCAATTCCATAGGTCATGAATAATTTTCTATTCAATTTCATATTTGTATGTACGAGAAGACTTGCAAACCTGCAGGGAATACAAGCATGAAGCTAGGGACTAGGATAATAAGCAAAAGGATTATAGGTTGATCTACACAAAAAATATTCAAGTGGTGTGTGCAAAGAAATCATAGTTTTTGGTTTGTGCATAAGATAGGAAATATTATTAATTCTACTGCAGTTAGTATCTTGTGTTCTATATATCTGTAAAATGCAGGATCTAATTACATTTGGTTATCATTAAAGCTGACACATTTCCCAAGGAATATGGTGCTTGGCGTTAAGTTTTGTATATTGTTAATATTAAAAAAACATTTTATTTTAATTGTTTGTTTAGTTTGTTGATAATATTACATACAACTATGATTTTAAATGATTTATTGAGAGAAAGTCACATCTAACCCAAGTGATTGAATGATCATACCAATGTCGTTCATGAGAAATCTAAAATCTGGGTAATTAATTTTAGCCGTTGACATGGGGAAGACAGGAAGTTATCTTGTTTATTAATTTTAGCATGGTAATAAAAAATCTAATCAAAGTCTACTCAACGTCTGATCCAAAAGCTAATCAAAGTATGCTTAAGAATATGATTCAAATACTACTTAAGGTCTGATATCCTGAACTGATCCAAAGTTTGCTAAGAAATTGATCAAGGTCCACCCAAAAATGATGTTAAGATCTACTACAGAACCAGTGTAGAATTCTGGTCTGCTCCAAGAAGGATCTGTTTCAGAAAAAATGTAAAATTATGCTCCAGAATAAATATGAAGGTCCACTACATGATATTATTCCAATGTCTGCTCTTAGAAAGCTGCCTTAGATACTTGGACTTCTACCTCCACTCAGAACATAGATTTGTCTTCATGAAAAATAGTCTAAAATCATGACTAAGAGGGGTACTAAAATCATGCTATAGAACTGGTCTCATTTACCCTTTATCCATAGGGCATAGGAGGCCGAAATCTTGCCTCAGGGCCAATTTATTTCAGACCAAAGACGGGGCCGAAATTCTAGCTTTAGGGCTGAAATCTGCTAGCTACATAAAGGTTGAATCTCAGTCTAATACAAGTCAAGATCAGCTACACAAAGGGCTGAATTTGATTTTCTTGAGATGAGTAAAGTCCTCTCCAGAGGTTGACAAGATTTCCTCAAAGAATCAAAGCAGTAGCCAATAACCATAACCCTTAATCACTGCCCCATACATGAAGAGAGTTTAAAAAGTGGAATGTTAACATTTTCATTTATATTTTGAACCCATTAGAGACTTCAAAAAAAGGGAGTCCCCTTTTAGAGGATATGTAATGCTTATGTCATGTAAAGTACCCATCACAATGCAACCAGAAGGATGGAGTACTTGATTTGTTCTTTGGAATCCAACATTTGATTCATAGAATTTCTAGATGATATCAGTACACTATAGATTCTTCAAAACTGATAGGGAATAATATTACAGAGACTCAAGCCAGCACTGGCAGCATTTCAAGTTATCCAAAAAGGTCAATACAATTGTAACCAATTTCAGACATCCCAAAGACTGTAACCATATGTGAATTTCTTGTATAGTGCACAATGATTACAAAATACAAGGGAAAGATGGTACATTGTCCACTACATTATATAGGGGAAAAATGGTACACTCTCCACTACATTTAGCCATATTCTGAAACAAATTTTGCTAGAGGTTGATGAGAAAAAGGGCATGCTTCCCTTGCTTATGTTGGGAGTGGTACCTTTGTACCCACTCTTTGGCATCATGTATCATTTTAGATGCATTTGGAACACTGAGGATTTATTTTGTAGGTGATGAGCTCCGATTTTCAACATGGCTACTTACTAAAACAACACAATTTAACTAAACAACCTTCTTGTTTTCAAATAAACTTAAGAAGCATCATACTTTAGTTGTCTAATTCGTTTGATCACTTCATAGATATCCCACTAGCAATGGACATTTTCAAAATTTAATAACTCAAATGAAACTGTTGCTTATGATTTAAGACAACTGAATATCATTTTGTTTACTAAGTTTTATCTTCAATTCTTCTTAAATTTATGCCTTACAACAAGTGATGCAATTACTAATTATATAATTTTACATAAAATTAATATAATATATATAATTGTCTTGTTGAGATAAAGACGATTTTATATAACCTCACACAATCTTGCACCTGGACTCATCCAAACTTAAAATATCTATTTTGAACAATAATATAATTTTCCTGTTGAGATACTGATAGCAGATAGAAAGTGTCTTATAATATATCTAAGCTTACAGGACCTCAAACAACAATCTTGCCTCTTGACTCGGCCATAAAAAAAAAAAAAAAAAAAAAGTTATTATCATTTCCAGCGAGAAGCAGCCATTGTTATAATGTAGCGAAGCAAATGCCTAACATGTGTACTATATTTGAAAAAAGTTATCATCATTTCCAGTGAGAAGCAGCCATCGTTATAATGTAGCGAAGCAACTGCCTAACATGTGTACTATATTTGTTCGCATTATCACTTCGAAGAAAATCCGCAAAAACTTGGATCTCTTTTTGTCTCAGCTTTCTACGACCGCTTTTCAGAAGTTCCGCTGTAATAATTAAACCCAATCCAACGTGAGATGGTTTGAATCTGACCCCTGCGACAAGAAGTTCCACCATTCCAATAATATCTTTGACTACGTCCAATTGTCGAAGCCTTTCCTTCTGCTCCACATAATTATAAACTTCACATTCTTCTGCCTTCACTAATGCTTCAATTAATTCCAACCCTCGGTTAAGTGCTTTACAAATACAAGGTGCCCCAGCTCCATGGGGAGAAGAAACTAGATGTTCTTGATAACGGGAAATACAGAGTATTACCACCTTCACGAGAACGTCGACATAATTGTCAAAATGGAGCAAAGTGAGCTTCCTCCACATCCACGCCTCTTTCAGGATCCCCATCCCATTGTACAGATCTTCATTTGTGATTTTATCCCTCGAATTGTGGCGCCGTAACAATTTGAGAGTAATTTGGATGATACAAGAACGTACTGTTGTTCCCTTGCTCAGAAGTAGAAAATCGATATTGTGATAAAACATCTTATAGTAAATTTTTAGGACCATGCTCTGGATTTTCAAATACTTCGATTTTCCAAGATAAGAGAGAATATGTACAAATCCCACTATAGAGTTTTCAGGAATTGTCTCCAAATCTCTCATTCTAAAACCAACGATATCGACTATCCTGGCCACTTCTCTGCACACTTCCTTCGTTTCTTCACTTGAAGAGTAAGAACACTGTAACTGTGTATCGACCACCATGAACAAGTACTGGTATCCCTGGATTGATGAAAATGTGTTCCTGTTCGACTCCCCGTACTCGCAATAAAGACGGATCAGGTTGAGCTTCTGCCACAACACCTTCCAATCGGCTTCTTCCTTATTTTCCTTCTCCTTCTGAGAAATATAATGATAATGGCACACCGAATCCTTCAGCAGACTTGTCATTTCACTCTGGTTTAAGAGTTTAGTATAATGGGGAATTACGTGAAGCCCTGGGATTCTGTTTTTGTTGATGTATCGCTGCATTTCTTGTCTCAACTCAGTCTGGGGGATGGCATTGTTGACGTGGAAAGGCTGGCGGGTATATGGGTTGACGGCGTCATGTTTGGTCACCCAAATTGTCTCAAGTGTCCTGCGGTTGTATAACAGTTGAGCAGGGTCTTCCGCAACCGGGAGTCGAATGGGATCGTAAGCAAATTCTTGAAACACCACATCCAAATATTCTTCCGGAACACCATCCGAAGCCATTTTGGGATCGACTAGCGGAGATATATTTTCAATAGATGGATATGCATGGATATGCATGTGGATCATTAGTAGTTTTAATTGACGGATTTTTTATATAAGTAGTATAAATCCCATTTAAATAAATTTTGTGGGTCTCGTGTGATTTTTGCTAAACGCCGACGTGTCTTTTGGGATACATCTTTATGGAGTTCTTTCTCTACATGTTTTTGGGTAGTGTGATGGAGAGCTTTGGATGGGTAGCCTCAATTTTCTTTGGTTGAATGATTGTACTCATTGATCTAGTGGTCTTTTCATATATGTTTTCACTTAATCACCCCTTGATTGTATATTTGGTGATCATGGAGCATGCTATTTCATTATAATATCATTTTTGTATATATGTTTTTTTTTTTTTTTTTGTGCTACATCTTATTTTTAGATGGTGATTATGTCCTCACAAGAAGTTAGATGACATTGTTTGCAAGTAGATGTTTAATGTTTGTTGGGGTTTGTTGGGGTTTATAATGATTTTTGTATGATGATGATGATGTATTATTAGTGTCAATATGAGGGTTGTTTTAGATGGTCTTTTTATGCCCAATGCGTTGTGGGGAGATTATTGATGACTGGATGGGTTAGCAATTTTACTGTCCTATTCTCCTATGATATTGATGTGGTTAGATGATATGTATTGTGGTAGTGCACTTTGCCTTGGTGGGATTTCCCTAAGTGTCATGACTTGGCATTGTAACATTTACTAGTATTGCCTGCGTGGAATGTGTTTGATGATGTTATGACTATTTTCGATATACGTGTTACTAAGTTGGAGTTAGATAAAGGGGTACTACATGCATCTTTCATGGTGAATCCTCTCCTTATGGTATAATGAGGTTTTGCCATGTTATATTCCTTTGGTGGTGTGCCCTAAGTTTAAACCTAGGTGGAGCTTCTATTTTGTTATTATGTTGTTATCATGATGGGTTTGCTTAGGAGATCTAATTTTTTTCCAGGGTAAACCACTTATTGGAAAAACCTCCCACACTCACCCGTGCACCAAACAACTCATTGGCATATGTGTTCATGTTGATTTCTTTGGCTGGTGATAATTGGGTGGTTTGATTATGATTTTATTGAGCATTAAATTTTGTGCACACATCTTGAGCTTAACCATTCAATTGTTTAATTAATTTATTTTATTATCTTGGAGATTAATAGCTTGAAGATCTCACTTGGTAATTGTTTACAATTGGAAGTGTTATTTGGACGTTATTTGAGGTTTTATGATGGAGTGCTCCTCTTTTGGGCATAATTTCCAAAGATGACATGATTGTTTTATGGTTAGAGAGCTCGATGTATTTCTTTAGGGTGAAAATTTTATTTTTTACATAATTTCCGTTTGGGAATTGATCTCTTCTAACCACCTTTGGAACTTCTTCCTAGAGTGCACTTCACAAGTATATATTATTTTATTGTTGGGTGGTTGAGATAGTTGCATTGTGCAATTTTCTCAGGTGTGCCTCCCCAAGAGCTCTATCATCTTTATTGCATGCATATTTAATCCATAAGTTGTCGTGGATATTCTACTAGATATTCTTTTTCCCAAGTAGAAATCGTAATTTTATTAACGAAAACAAATTACATGTTGTATATGCTAATAAAACATTGATCAAACTAATCAAGGCTTGTGTTCAAAAATAAAAAATATAGAGTAACAAGTTACCCTTTACTCCATTTCTTGTTTTCTACTTTCCTCCATTCACCTTGAGATGGAGTGGTTGTTACAAGAGCAAGTTGTTGCTCCTTGTCCTTTTTATGATATTCCTTGTCTAAATCCGAATTATATGAAACTTGATGATGCTTGTATCCACCCAGATCCAAGGACTCAAGTCTCCTCTTCGGCTGCGCTAGGGGAGCTCGTATTGCTGTCGCTTCATGAGATGTTTTTTTGTTCTCTAATTTTCTTCATTTTCTCATGGTTTCTGACCTTCTACCTTGGAAGGGGGTTCCATTTCTTCATTTTATGCTGTGGAAATTTCCATCCTTTGGGTATTTTCCCTATTTTCTTCTTCCTTTGTGATTATTTTTTGGCTTCTCAACATGTGTTTTGAAGATGTCAGGTCGGTCAACATATTCGACATCTAAAAGCCATATTTTCGAAGTCTAAAAACTATGTCCACTATTGTTTGTTTCGAGTCAGGAGGATGTGATCCGAAAAACCTTTGCTGAGATCAACCTCAACACAGATCCTAGCGAAGGTGTAAATATTTTCTTCAACTATTTGTGTATCTGTATTTATATATATCCCTAAAATATTCCCAATACATTGTAACACATTATAATGCATAAATGTAATGGGAGATTATGCAGTCTAACCCAAACCGACAATATTGAAACTACCATTGTATTTGCATCAAAATTTGGGACCCATGGGGTGACAAACAGACCCGTAGATCCATAAAACCACGGGCCTTCTTGTAGAATATAATATCGTACCTCTGATGATGCAAACTTAATAATGAAAAGCCTTTGGAGCAGAGGTAGATCTCATAGTTTATTGACCAATTTAAGAAGATCCAGTGAAAAATATCCATTGGCTTTGGCCAAAAACTGTTAAACCTACATATAACAACTTTTTCTTCATATGTGAAGCAAAAATCATTGATTTGTAATAGATCTATAGTTAATGTTGGAACATGATTAAGTTGTTCCACTATGTAGGGGCTGGAAATATTGTATGACTGCTTTTTATATGGGGAAACCACGCGTTTCCCATTTAGAATATCTTTGAAAGTATGTCCTTTTTTATTTTATATTGGTACTTTGGGGAGATTCGATCTAGGAATACCCCCAACTCCCCTTTGTTTGCGCAAATAGGAATATCCTCCACGGAGTTGTAAATTAAAAATTATGGAGGAGGATGGGGTTTCATTGAAATCTTGAAGTTTCAAATCATCATGCATCAATTTACCTCCACATATCAGACTTTGAAGGTGAATCAAATACCCCAGGGTCTGAGGATGCTATGCTTCAAATCTTTTACCCTTTGAGAGGCCTCCACCTAATCGATAATGGATTTCCTGTCTAGAGTTTGATAAAAAAAATAAAAAGATGTTCGAGAGTCAAGAACCAGGGTCCTGTCTTGATCTTTGTGTGATTCATTGACTTGATTCGTCTTAGAAGACTATTTTGAGAGACATTGAGAAGGCTTCAATGAATGGCTCAGATTTGTATTCCAAATCCACTCCCTAGGAAAACTGAGCATGGTGTAAAAGAGCATTCGATGCGACAATCAATGCCAAAGTTCCATATCCAAACCTATCGCTCCATTAATTGGTTCGCAAAGGGAAGATAAATTCTCCAGATAGCCTTGATTAGACCATGGATCTACTGTTGGGTTCAACTCATAAGGGTATTTAACCTCTACTATGAATGGAGGAGATCTAGAAAGCTAACTCTGAAAATTTTGATTGTTTGACCAATACCATCCTAGATCTAACACAGATTTGTGCACTTCTTGACCTTCACTCAAACCAGCCTGTAATATTCTAACCCACCATTGTGGCATGAATTCGGGGCTCCAATTACCCAGATCCAACCGATCACACACGAATGAGGAGTGCCGAGATCCTGTGGATTGAGCTCGTAGGAGATTGTCGACAAGGACCCTCAGGCCATATTTCAAAATTAAAGCAAGGGAAAGCTGGATCTGGGCGAGGGTATCTTCTAGATCCAAGCTATTTTGTGGCCAAGGAGGATGTACAAGACCAGTACTTCTCTCAGTCTAAGACGGGCTGAGGCAGAAACCAAGATTTCCTAGGAGGACCATGTCGAGATTGACCAACCTGACAATCCAATCAACATCAGAAAACAGATGTGCCCAAGCCTTGCACATCATATCCAATCTCATACTCTTCTTTCCCTTCTTTTATGAATATCTCTCTTTTATTTTGGGAAGGAAAATTATTCTACTAGATATTCATAACAAAATATATACTAAAATATGTTAGAAAATCCAAAATCTAGAGTCTAAGCTCCTTAGATTTATTTATCTCTTAATTTCTATGTATTGCATATTCCTGGAAATTCTAAATATGATTTTTTTTTATAACAAATAAAACAACCACTCACAAACCACAATAACAAAAAATATGACGTAGTAAATCATTTCAAGAGAAA
Source organism: Pinus albicaulis (assembly GCA_034641835.2). NCBI lineage: Eukaryota > Viridiplantae > Streptophyta > Pinopsida > Pinales > Pinaceae > Pinus > Pinus albicaulis. Next base: position 1,478,025,071 of record CM076577.1, read on the forward strand.
ATTCATCTAGAAGTCGTGCTCACTTTGTTCACTCTTTCTCTTTATGGAAATGAATGCAAGTACAAAGGAGTAAGACCTATGGCTCACGGGTCGCTATGATATACAAACCCTATTTATTTTCTCTCTCACTATCCACTCTTCACTACTCTACTAATCTATGGCACAAAATGTACTCGAATAGAATGGAACCCCTTTTCCTCCTAGTCGCTCACTGATAACACAACTTGATAACTTACTAGTGGTCAGGTTTGAATCCTTCAATTCTTGGCTAAAGTTACAATATTGACTCCTCTAAATTATTTTTCATCATGATCATGTGGCTAGGTACATTTCCATGAATAATGGGGGCTCACATGCTATCTTGTGGAATCATGGTGGTAAAAATAAGAAGGTCAACTTCTCGGTGGCATAACTTTTTCATACAAATCCTAACTACGAAATTTCTTGCATCATTGGTAAGGTGTATGTGTTTAGAATATTCCTAGGGGAGTTTAATTAATAAATAAAGGTTTACCCCTAGAATTTTTTTTTTTATGCCTCAAGTTTATTCCAGAAGGTTTCAGACCCCAATTTTCCAAACTGGGACCTATTGATAAAAATGGTTGTGTGAATTAATTTCTTCACTTTTTGAACTATGAAAGCATTAATATGTATGAGAAATAATAAAATGATCCAATACAGATGATACCTCCCTATTTTTGGAGGCTTTTTGTCCCTAAAATGTTTTACTAAATGAGGTGAGGAAATTTATCCTCTGTCTTCTCTTAGGTGTACCATTTAGTTTTTTCTAGAAGTTGTTCTTTCAAGCCAATTTTTGAATGTCATGCTACCCTTGTCTTGTAGTTCTATACCTATTTTGAAAAATGGTATCCCTTTTCAACTCTACCTCAGAATCTCACACCAAATCCTCTACAAAATGTAGGGCATGTTCCTCTTCTCAATCTAGCATGGAAGGATCATAGAGTTTCAACTTTTTAAAATTCGCCATTGAGTAAATGCACATGTATGGGGAAAGACTAAGTATATAGGAATTCTCTTCAACATTTTCTAGTATCTCAAAGGGACCATATCATTAAGCTTTGATTTTATTACCAGGACACTATAGTTGTTCCTTGTTCAATTGTAACCATATTGTTTCTCCCATCTTGTATGACTTATTTGATTTGCGTCAATCATTTCCAACCTTGTATTTTTATTATGACTTCAACAATGTCTCCTGTACTTTTATATGGAATTTATCTATATTCTAAAAAAAAGGCTTCCCTTTATGCATCCCCTATAAGATACTTCCTCACATCTTCTTACTTCCCATATGTAATATCCAAAGGTGAAGGAGGAAAATATTCAGAAAAATTTTCAAATGGGGACTTTTTAGTAAATTTGTGGGTTGTTCTATTATAAAAGTGGTATATATAATCCAAAATTTCATCCCAATCCTTCAAATTTTTACGATTTTAACCCCTCAAAAGCTGCTCCAAGTCCTATTGACTATTATTTTCCCATATGTATATGGATACAATGTCATATAACTATTCGAATTTGTGTCCATATTCTCCCACAACGTAGTCCAAAATTCACTAATAAATATAGTTCCTTATCTAAAATGATGCTCTTTGGTATCCCATAGTGCACCAAGACTTATCCAAAAAATAATTTCACTGCTTCTTACCTACTGATGGTCCTTTTACAGGGCACGAGAACACACATAATGTTGAAAATATCAACTACCATGAATAGGTAGTCATGCCCCTTCCTCATTGTTGGTATGCCTCCCAAAAATTCCATGGAAATTATTTCCTAAGGATCAGTGAAAATAGGTATGGGATGGTATAGATCTTGTTTCCTATTTCTAGGATTTCTATTACAACAAAGCATGCACCCTCTTATGATCCTAGCTATTGTTAGAAAACTATATATTATAGAGAAATGGAACACATAAAATATGTGGAAACACAAACACAAAAAAAGCATATAAAACAAGAGAGACACAAATATATGTGGTTCACCAAACTTGGGATACGTACATAGAAGAATCGATATTTCCTTTATATTATCCAAAAAAATGAAGAGACACAACCTACAAAAAATCCATTGTAATATCATCTACTCTCTCACACAGTCTCCCTTTCTATTTCTCACTTAGAATATACAACCAATACACATCTGCAATACAATCCCCTCATATGAACAGAGGGGTTTCTTTCTAGGAAAAAAAAACCTAAATTAAACATAACTTCTACTGTCAGATCATCCACCTAATGAACAACCCAGATTGACTACGGAATTACAAAGGCCCCCCTAGACCCCTCTGACGGTGATTAAACGATGGGCGGCATTGCTGCCTCGTTAAGAAAAAGGGCCCAACACGACGATACATCTAAATAAAGAAGATAATCACGATCAACACCTAACAACTACCACTTCTTACGTCTTAGGCCAATACACACGCCTTTGAAAGTTGGTCATTGTATTCCAATGTAGGATCATACCTCGTGATTTGTTTCCTTTCAATATGATAAAATATTTACTTTATAAGATATTTCTAGTCTTGGGAATCTGTTAGCTAGGTGAAGTGTCCCTAGAGGATAAATGTAATTAATTTTGTGATTCAAAAATAAGATTCAACACCCACGCTTAGTGCATTAAGCACCCAGACTAGGGTGGGGCCCAGAGTGCTATTTTTGGGTGCATGTCTATTTTGATTATCCCTTAATTAAGATGGAAATTAAACTATAATGTATTCTCAATGTGGACTTGAATGAGTTAACTGAAAATGATAAATTTGGTTAGTTAGTGGAATTCGAGTTAGAGGTTGTTGGTGAGGCATGATGAGTAATTATAGTTGTAACAGAGTTCAAAGTGAGGTGGTGCATGAGTTGGTGCAAGTTGTAAATCAGTTTAACTCAGTTAAGTGAGTTAAACTCAGTTGTGATAGTTGTAACTGAAGGTACACTAGTGAGAGATCTAGTGAATTAAATATTAATTAATTCAAAAGTAGTGATCTCACATGAAACTGAAGATTTACTATTATTAGCTGCATGCATGTTAGATCCAGTGGAGACCCAGTTGAGTTCTAGGTGAAAGGGAAGTTGACTATCATTTGTAGGATTATTGGCTTGCACACATGTAAGGAAACACCCATTGGAGTTCCCATGATACTTGCGCAGTCAAGGTAGGTAAGAATTCCTATCTTTTAGGGAAATTTACCATCAACTATTGCGCAAGAAAGGCAGACTATCTGGAGGCTGAGAATTGGCTATGTGTTTGTTAGCTTTGCATATGACAGTGTGAGAAAATTAGCCGAGTGCTGGAGGGCTCTAGTGAGAAGAGTTTTGTATGGAATTGTTTCATGATCCATGCTTAATATACAATAGAAGATAGTGGGGTTTTTCGCTGTAAGCTTTCCCTGGGAAATTATTTTTGTTGTGTGTGATTGATCTTTCTTCATGTTCATGTGATTAGCGATTGTGTTTTTAATTACTTAAAAGATTTGTAGAATCAATTCAGTATTTAACTTTAGTACATTGTTAGATCGGGTGAATCCAAGATGTACATGCATGTTGTATAATTTCTACAATTAATTGATAGTATAAGGTGACACTAGTCTTCTAGAACAAGGGCACTTGCAAGAATCTCCAAGAACTGTTTGTTACATCTCAATATTTCCTCATGGAGATATTTTTATCTAGAAATGAGATTCATAAAAGGAGGAGAGACCAAATGTTCGAAAGCTCTAAATACTTGTAATGTTACTTTCTATGTAAATTCTTGAAAACTGAATATAATAGAAAATCCACGTATTTTTTTTTGGTTAATAATGTGATTAATCTAGGTTTGTAGACACCTATGAAAAGGAACATGAATTATAATTTTTTGTAGGTTTACATTCACATAAGTCGATAGAGTGAAATGAGTGGCTAGAATCTCTAGCGAGGGTCAAAGTTACAAGACATGGGCCTATTGTAAATGAAAGCTTATGTCATGGGAATTGAATAAACCAGGTTGAGTCGATAGGATGGAGTTAGAGAAAAGGAAGAACTAAGTTAGCTTCATTATAATTTTGGCATGAATTCATTGGAATTCAAACAAGAACAAAGAATATAGAGTTAGTGCAAGGTTCCAGCGAGACTGAAACCATGATTGAAGACCCCCCCTCCTTGTTGATGTCAGGAACAACTCCCCCAAAATCAAGGAGAGTTTTCAATCCTCCTATGCATCCCCCCTATCGTCTAATTCATAAGGTGGAACCTCAAGCTAGAAATATAAGTGTAAACGCCCACCTCAACTAACTAAGGGACCCCTCCCCCCCGCTCACGAACCCCATAATCAATGCAAGTCGTCAATCCTCCTTCGCCTAATGCCCATCATCCAACTGATAAGGTAGGACCATAATATAGAACTGTTAATGCGAACTCGCCCCCTTCTGACCCCCCATAATGAATGAGAGTTATTGATCCTCCTTTTCTTAATCCTTGTCATCCAAATGATAACGCAGGACCATAAACTAGAACCATGAATACGAATACCCCCCGGCCCCTGCACCCCCCCCCCCCCCTCCACCAACTCCCTCCACCAATTAACTAAGAAATTTCATTTACATTTTTCATCCTCCCTCGTTAATTTATTTCACTAAGGCACCATTTTCGTTTGACCATCAACACGACAAGGGGGAAAATAAAAGTTGTTGGAGTTGGGTCTTGTGGGGATGAAAAATATTTGGCTAGCTAAGGGAGCTCCAACACCACTAGGAGCCAAGAGATAGGTTTCATATTAAACTAGAGTCAAGGAGAATATGAGCTCAACCACCATTGTTGCTCTAGCATGGTGTCAGAGCCAAGTTTCGATAAATTTTGAGAAGAAAAATCTAAGCAACTGCATCAGACATGTCACCCATATGAGGAAGTTGAGAGTGAAATGTGATGGAAGAGGAATTAATACTAGAGATTAAGAGTATCTAGGAAAAAATGTAAGCGATGGATACAACTCAGAGAAGGGAAAATTATGTGGGAGACATCAATGACAGAAAATATATGAGCTCATAAGAGGAGATGGAGGGAGATCCACGAAGAGGAACAAAAAAGGAATAATTGATAAAATTAGTTACCAAAGTAGGATCGAGGCCAAATATGGAGGTTCTGCTATATGATGGCAACTTAAAACAATTTATTTATTGGATCAACACACTTGATAAGTACTTTTTTTATGAATATGTGGAGGATGACTAGAAGCTCAAATATGCAGTGACCAAACTAGGGGGACACAAAACATTATGGTGGGACAAATTGCAGACATACCTAAGGAAGAAAATAAAGACAAATATTAAGAGATAGGATATAATAATGGCCAAGTTTAAAAGAAAATTTATGCATAATGATTTCTAGCAGAATTTATTTAGGCAACTGCAAAATATAAGGCATAAGACTATGATGGTGAAGGAGTACACAATAGAATTTTACAAACTAAACATCAAAGCATGATACCTAGAGGAAGATGTTGAGAAGGTGATGATATATATATGGCCTGAGATATGATACTCAGGACAATATTTTCCTCTTTCCCTTGAACACAGTGGATGATGCCTATTAAGCAACCTTAAGAGTAGAAGAGAAATTGGCCAAACAAAATGCCAAAGAAATAAAGGAAGGAGTCTAGCAAAGGGAAAAGGATCTGCTAGTCGATGAAGTTTCCATACTCTAAGAGAAGAAGTATTAAGCTCTAGAAACCAATCTCCCAGAGAATGATAAAATAGGGGCAAATGATTCTTCTTGAGAGGAAGAGGAAGAGGAAGAGAAGTGAGGTGATATATGTGGAAATATAGGACATATGTCATAGAATTGTCCTAAAAACAAGACAACCAATTAGAGAGAGGCCCATATTGGAGAAGTCAAAGAAGGATCAGCATAAAGAAAGGAAATCCAGAGATGGGTGAGTCATTAATGTTGAAGAGAATATTGGCTAAAGATGAGAAATAAACTCATGAACTAGCATAGAGGAGAAGTATGTTCAGGATAATGTGCAAGTCTATAGGGAAATTCTACAAAATGGTCATTGAAAAAGGTAGAAATGATAATATGGTATCTAAAGAGATGGTGGAGAAGTTAGGATTGCAAAGGATGGTGAATCCTACTCCATATTGAGTGTGCGAGATGCAAAAATTACATCATAGTTTGGTAAGTAAACAAAGTAAAGTAGAATTCTAGATCTGTACCTATAAAGATGAGGTGTTATGTGACATTATTCCTAGTGATGTTTGTCATATTTTTTTGGGAATACCATGGTAGTATGATAGGATATTTGTAAACGATGGGAGGAGAAATATATATACCCTTGAAAAGGATGATCATAATCATGTTATGTTACCATTTAATGATGAAAGGACAAAGGAAGACGTAGGCCCAAGCATGCTAATGGTGAGTGGGGAATAGATATTTTTTGGTAATTTAATTGATGTTAAATTACTTACATAAATTGTCAACTAGGGCTAGTATACTGATGAAGTGTATGTGCTAGAATTCCTTATTATTCAAGAAATTCCTAACTTAAATTGAGATATCGAGATGCACATGTATTTTTTAAATAAATGTTAAAAAATGAAAATTGATTCTATTGCTCCTTAGAAGAAATATTAAAGACTTTCATAGTCACTCCAAAGGTAAAATTATAGCACACTTTCTTTTATTCACACATACACACCTTGCTGGAAATGAAACACACTCTTTCTTGAAAATGAAAACATACAAACTCTTGCTTGAAATGAAAACACACTTAATTAAAATCACATTAGCTTGAATTAAAGATCACACATGCTTGTAATGAACATTTAAATTTGTGAATAAATCTACTGTCTATAAGAAAGATAAAATAATATCTATTTGATTGAAATGTAAAACTATATCATTGCTGCTATGCTCTATCCATGTGCACTCTAAATCTTCCTTCACACAATTAACACAAGCAATTGGATAAACCTGTTGTAAGAGAAATAACTATATTATGCCTAAAATTGATTTCATACTAATATAATTCTACATAAAATGGAGTTAGGAAAATAATAAATTGTAAATGTAAAAAGGAAAAGACCTTACTATCTCTCGGGGGCCCTCCTATGAGAATAAGATATCAATATGATGCCTTCAACAACTAACTAACCACACATTTCAGTTGCACAACAAACAAATGAAACAAAAAAAAAGTTCTTTTAAAACAATCCTCCCCTTCATCAAATAGATTACAGTAGTTTTACAGATCCCCAAAGCAACTAGAAACTTAGAATTTCATTGCATGAATTCTCTCCATGAGATCTCAACAAATAAATTTGAGAATAAAATAAAATATGTTTTAAAGGATTTTAGGACAGAGGATGAGCCCAGATGTGTTCATAATGATATTATTCCCATGAATTTTCTAAATAATAGCTCATTCTAGCTTATTTGTTGACTACGCATTAAATGAAAATTTGAAAAATTGTATATCCACGTATTCTACAAAATAAGGCTCCAAATAACTTCAAATATATCTCAAATTTTAATGAATTTGAGAACACTAGTATAGTGGAACTTACTTGGGCTCGTTCTGAACAAAACCCATGTTTTTGTTTTCCCAAACTCACTCTAATTTGCTCAGAAAACGTGTTTGAAGTTGACTGGTCAAAACTGCTATACTTTTCCCTTTATTTGATGTTGGAGGTCTACACGTGAAATATGGGTGTATTTTTACCAATATAAATCCATATTGGAACCTTGAGAAACAATTTCCATGTCCCAGATTTCCTTCTAGAGTGGTGCTACTACTTCAACCATGGAGGCAGCTGTGGAAACTTGGCTAAAATACAAAAAGTTGCACTAGAAAAAATATCCTTTGTAAACTAAAAAAAATTCTTCTTTATTCCTTAAAAATAAAAGAAAACAATGCTAATTAACCACTAAGACATATAGAGACACATCATGAAGAATTATGGTAAAAATGATGGCAAGTGAGTGACATGGTGCAATGGACGGTTGGAAGTAAGGGCTTAATGAATGACAAAGACGGTGAGAATGGTGATAAATTATTGACCCAACATCTCCCCCACACTGAGATATTTTCATTTCCTCATGCAAATGAAGGGAACCAACAAAAAATATCAACATATTTGCTCCAAAATGTATCTTTGGGAGTTACTTTATTTTCTTCGAACAATTTTTTGTTATGAGAGGAATAATGTCTTGATTATTGGTTGATTTGAAGGAATGAGATTAGTCTTAGTTGCTGAAGTAGACCTGCTTCAATCCTTCCTTGAACAAAAAAAAGATAATGTGTCATGAAATATCATCTTGGAATCAACAAATAAATTTTTAGTGAGCATCCCACTAATGAAGTTCTCCAAGATCCTTAAACCATTCTAATGTCTCGTCTTCAAAGGTCAATGTAAGAATCATCATGCTAACCTCATGAAAAACATGAAAATATTTTAGAACTCTATCAAATGATGCAATATCCCATGAAATGACTTACAATATGATAAAATCCATCATGCCATATCTTAAGTATTCAAAACAATGGGTCGATCAAGACTTGTTCTTCAAGAGTTATTACTTGATTACTTTCTTCTCCATGAGCTTCTTAAATGTGTTCTTCATCCATATGCTCTTCATGTTTAAGTACCTCTTTTAACTTTTTTTATGGCCCCACAAATTATACACAAATGATAGCCATCTTATCCTTCTAAATATTCACTTTATGCAAACGAAGCAAGGGGCTGTTGTATTTTGACAATTTCATGCTTATACTTTGTTTTACTATTATCTTATAGCCATATTTTTTGTAACATAGGCAACATTATTGAAGTATTTATTGAACTCAAATGTAGTAATTTCCACCTTAAAATTTCCTCAATAATTCCATTGGAAAATTATCTATGAATATTTGCTTATTAATGATGAGAAATATGACCTTTGAAGTAGATAACAAATTTTCAACCTCAATGGACGTGTCACGAAATAAATTTTCCCAAGAAAAGATGAAGACAACAAAAAGGGCTAAAATGAAAGGATTTTAATTTTCACGGCTCAAAAATATTAAAGACCAAGCTTCCCAAGTGGCATTTCTAACATCGTAATTTCAATCATAGTAAGCTTGTATGTTTCAAGAATAAAATCATCTTCATGAGGTCTAGTACTCAAGGATCAATTTTATTTTTTTACTTTTTCACAAAGCACTAATTATGGGAAAAAGAATTGTCAAGCTCCTTCTCAAATATTGTCCAAAGCATATATACGACATGAGATCTAGTTCAATGATGTAAAATATGGTTGATAGTATGAGGTGGTTTGAAAAATAAAATAAATGATGGCTAATAATGGTTGATGAAAAAGTGGTTATTCATCATATTTTCCTAAATATTTAATAAAATAAAAAAAACCTTATGCAAGTTTTTACCTCAAGTTTACTTTTGAAGAACTTGAAATGTTGAAGTAGGGGTTGTAGACATTGGAATAAAACTATTTTACTGGTAAATAGATTGTTGAATCTTGGGCTTTTGAAAATTCTGGAAATGACTTTTCATGCCATTCAATATTGCACAAATACATGTGCCACGAACTCATTTTAAGGCCAAATTGAGTTCTTCGAAAGTGAAATAGTGTATTTTTACCCTTTTTACCACCACATACCTTCAAAATATGATTTTGGAGAAGAAAAGAAATTATTGTGCAAAAATATCAAAATCTGGCCTAATCTGTCCACAATGGTGAAAATAAAAATCTGCCTTAAAAACCCACTGAAAAGTCATAAAAAATTGCATTTTTTTTGGAATTTTGCCTCTGTCTTACTAAATTTACCATAATTTGAGAAAACGTAGAAGCTCGTAAATTTTTATTTATCTTCTAATATCTTGCAATATTTGTGCCAAAAATACCTATGGAGAAAGCTGCTACAACAACAATAGGCTCCTACAGTAATAGCTGCAAAAACTACAACTTTCCCTAGTTGTTGCAAAAAATGTTAATTTTTGCAGAAAGTTGTTTTTCCGAGTTTGAACTGCTGATTTGGATTGTGTACTTCATGTTGAAGTAGAAACCATGAAACATTGTTCATATTGACTAAAATAGCCCCAATTTTATTGATTTTTTGAAAATAAAATGAATGAAAAAGAGTTTTAATGGTGCCATCATGCTACCGTTGAATGACAAAAAGATGAACATGTTGCTACAAGAAAACAATAAAATGTACTGCTGCAAGTTGCTGTTGATTCCATTAAACCATATAGTCTTCATCAGAACCAAAATTCATCGTACAATTCTTACCATGTGAATAAATGTGTCAAAGTCGAGCATGGGAATAAATCATTGGATTACCAATCAATGATGAAAATTGTTAACCAATGTTAGACAAATCACCGATAATGCAAATGGGTGTCAAGGTACCTGAGTGCATATTGATAGAGACGAAAGAATGTATTGAAGTCGAGTCACCTGCAACATCTGAAAATCAAAAGACATTGTTGTATTCCAATTGTTTTCAACGAGGATGCTTGCCATTGATGTATGTAAGTTCCAAGTCACTCCAAATAATTTCTGATCTTGATCCCAAATAAGGTCTTAAGGTTAATGGACAATATCTATTAGAAGGTGGAACTTAAGGAATCCCTCATTAACCAACTCGAGCATAAAACCAAAAATGATCCGAAGAACTATAATACAAGATCAAAACCATCATAAAATTGCAGAACTTAGTGTGTTATCACTCAGTAATTTGTCAAGGTTAAAGAAATAACTCATCGAGGTAACCACAAGCCTACTTTTGAGATCAGGATCTAGCCTTCCTAATGCTCAGAGAGGGCTCTCTCTTTATGATTTAACATTGTTGTTTTTAGTTGATTTTATGCTAGTTATGAAATATTGATTGGGTTTTGATTTGAGTTGGTGGTGGAATTATTGATTTACATGGATAGAATATTTCCTATTTACCATTGGGCTATGGAGTAAAAGTGTCAAGAAAATATGATTGAATCAAGGTCTAAAGGAAGTGTTCATAGGACAAGGTAGCTGAGAAAATTCAGATCTTTTAGGTTGGATGGTGAAGTGGTTTCAATCGGGTTCAAGGATCAGTTAAGGATTCCTCAAACTGGATAATGAGGGAAGGTGAAAAAGGTCAATCGAAACTAAGGAGAAATGGAGAATTCCCTAATCTAGATATTAGAAGAAAACATTAAAATGAATAACAGTTCAGAACTGAGTGTACTTAAACAAAATTTGTAATAATATTCCTGTTATCACATTTAAATTGGAAAACATGCAAGTATGTGAAATAATTAAGAAAATAAAAATTTGAACAAGTGAAAGTTACTTCACGGATTTGTCCCAACACATGAATCCTATAATGCAATGCCTTTATTACTCAGTCCAGTCTGCTGACTTGAAAATTGTACAATGAACCCTCAGGTTTCAGGTCAATACAACTATAGAAATGTTCATAAATCCACACACCTTCAATACTTCGAATTATGAAGTATTTATACAAAACCTAATACAAAATATCCCATTTAACTAATCAAGATTTATTCTAGGAAATAAAATATCTGGATGCTAAAAGGTAGTGACACCTTTCAACCGACTGAAAGTTGTCCCTATTTTATTTGATTTTTGTTATCTGTTGGTTTCTCTCACATTGGTTTATCTCTCACGCTGTCTGCACTTTTATGCTACCTTTTCTCTGACTCTTCTTTTAATTTTATCTTTTATCTGTATTCATCTGGATGCTTTTTTGTCATTGTTAATTTTTCTTTTACTTTACTACTTTTTTACTTTTACCTACAGTAAATTACATTTGAATAACTTCATTGTTGCCGAGGTAAATGTTTTTCATATCTATTTTACCATTTATTGTGTAAATTGTATCTTTCTCTGTTTTATTGTTGGTTTAACTTGTTTTTCCTTCTCTACATGAAACTTCTGCTTAAATCCTGAGAATCTGGATTAAATAGTTTTGAACTAGTATCATCTGTTTATCAAATTTCTTGGTGCGTTGATATACCTGCAAAAAAAAACAATAGTTAATGAAACAAAGTTATTTATGGAAACGAATAATTGTTTGAGGGAACAACGAATTTCATGGAAGGAGTTCTGGCCATATCAGGGGTTTTTTTGGTCTGCAAAGCTTCAAAATGAGTCTGAAATGGTTCTTGTAGTTTTTTATGTCAATTTTGCATTTCAAAAAAGAGAAAGGTTATGGACATAATAGAGGGTTTTCATCACAATGCGGAGTGGAATGGTTGTATACTTTCACAGTGCAGGAGAAAATAAGTGGTGTCATCACAAATCAATGACGGGTTGGCGGTTTTTCGCACGGTGTAAAAGCAATTTGGTAGTTTTGGCTTGAGGGGTGCGATACGTTGTGGAACTTCCGTGTGGCAGGGAGGCAGGGGTGCAAAAACACCCATTTCGAACTTCCCATTGGTGTTAAATACATGACAGTCAGGGAATGTGAAAGGGATATGGGCCGTTGGATCTGATAGCGGAGATCAGATGATTGACAACTGTTTGCGAAATCCTTTAAAGCGATGTGGGGGTTAGGAAATGGTTAAAACGGGGGTGTTAATATGTTAAGGGATCGGGATATTTATATACGGAGTTAATTAAAGGTGGGACCCAGGATAATATAGTGGGAGCGGGTAATATATTAAAGTGGGTTGGGATATTAAATGTGTTAGGGATATATAATAAACTTATAGGTTAAATTAACATGAAGGAGAGTCAAGAAAAATAGATATGGGGAACTATATTGAATGGGAAGTCAATATGATATATATGATGGGAGAATATATATAATGGGGTTATAAAATGATATAAAAATGGTTGTAAAATGATAGAGGGGTTATATATTTAACACTTTAAACTATGGGAAAATGGGTGTTGGGTGCTAAAATGTGTCTTTTAAAACTCCTAATTGCCTCACATTAATTATGAACCTGGGTAAGTCTTTTTGTTTCAAGAGTGTACACAATATGTGCAAGCTATAATCCAAAGAGTAATGTTTCCTAAATTGTAGTCATTAGGGGAATTTTAAGGTCTAAAATGGGCCTCCTAAGGAAATAATAAAATAATAGCTAAACCAATAAAAATAATATTTATAAATTTGCAATTCACTTTTTTCACCACAATCCATGTAACCATAGTTAAATTCAATTCAAAAGTTGTACCAAAATAAAATTAATAAAAAAATTATATTGATGTGACTATAAATAAGAATGAGCTTTTCAAGAAAAAGTCATTATCATTGAACAACTAATGCATTTGTCCTTTGTACTTAAATAACTTAAAATAAAAATTTATAAATTCTTAATTATATTATATGCTATTAATTAAAATTTATATTATTTAATTTTTATAATAACATGTAATTAATATACTATATAAAAATAATATAATATAATATAATATAATAAATGTATAGGGATATGCATTGTTTCTTTCAAGAAATATGAAATGACAATAATATATTTTTATTCAATAAGTGTGAAATGACATTTATTATGAGTACTTTACTTTGACTTTAAAAATACTTAGAGCACTACCATGGTTAACCATGAGTTTTTATCGACCATTGAGAATGTGACAAGTAAGTACCTTTAACTCAAGCAATGCCACCTCAACCATTAGGGATGATGTCATCCCCTCAAATGTGATTGGTTCTCATAAAGTGAATTTTGATTGTTCATTTTTCTTAGGAGGCCCATTTTAGACCTCAAAATTCCTCTAATGATAGATCTTGACACAAGAATAAATGGAAGCATCTAATAAACTCTAATTGTAATTATTAAAGGGAATATCAAAGTGAAATCTACTATTGAAATCAAATCTTACAGTAATCCAAAGAATGGTATCATCAGTCGAGAGCACAATAATAATAACTCACTCCTACCTAGCTGATTCAATCTATATTATACTAATTTCTGCAAAGCAATTAAGACAGAAACGATATCACTTCTAAGAGTCTCATAGCAATAATTAAACTCTTACAGATGATTTAAGCAATGCAATGAACTGTCTTAAATAACTCACGTTGTAATGAACAAGATTCAGATTAAATGGTAACGAAGTAAATCATAAACATAAAGCATAAAATCTCAATATAGGAAAATAATTAACAACTAATGAAATGAAATCACGGTAACAAGAAATTATCAAATCAATCACATGCTACAAGAATTAGAAATATAACACAGGGAAGCAGTTAACTCTACCAGGGGTTGGGCCCTTAGCCACCAGCAGACAATGCTAAGCTACTTCATATAATGCGAATGAAAACAACAACTTCAATTATTCATCAAACTTGAGTAGCCGTACAATCTAATTCTGTCTTTTCAGAACTACGTTCTGTCCATAATTATTCTCATAAATAAATCTATATTCCCTTTCATCATTCTTCTTCATAATTCTCCCCTCTTTGATCTTTGTTTTCCATTTAAATACACATAGATCAGAGAGAAGCTACAACAAAGATGATTACAAAATGATCCCCATAAAAAAATTGGATTATTAATAACCAATTGATCAGCAGGATCATATCTAAAATATCTTTCCATCAATCATTCAACAGGAAGAAGTCGAATTTGGTATTGCAATTAAGATAATTTGGAAAATGGCCGCAACAACGAATCTGGAAAAATTGTCTTCATAGAACCTTCTGTTTCTCTTAATACGAACCGAATTTGGGCAAACTACTCCTTCCTAAAGTTAATTCGGTCCGTTCTGGACAAAACCTATGTTTCAGATGTTCCATATTCTTCTCCATTTGCCCACAACGTCCAATACAAAACTATCACTTCTTATTCCAGTGAATTTCTAAGTTGGAATATTTAATGATGAGCTGGAGATCAAATCTGCAATCTGGAGAATATCTTGGAGGCTAAAATGGTGAGTGATGTTACAAAAAAATTATTAATAAGCTATCATTGATAAAATCATGCATAATAATCATCAATTTATTAAAATTAAAGGAGAAGAAATAATATTTATCCATAAGAGCATAAATAATTATAAAATGTAATTATATGATAAACCATGATAAATGATGTGATAAAGAATGGTAGAAATGGATGAAATAGATGTTAAAAAGTAATAATAATAATGACAAACTAGCGGCCCAACAATGTTTTTTTAGGTTTTATTTGAAATATTGTGGAATTAGTCAAGGGGAAGGGAATTTTACTGATAGGAAATGAGTTTTTAGCTAGGGAAAGGGGTTTAGGAAGGGAAAATGGTTTATAGGAAAGGAAAATAGTTAAATTAAGGAGGAAAAAGTATATTAGAAAAAAAGGAAAAAGGGTTAAAATGAGGGGAAATGGATATTTTACAACGGGGAAAGTGTTTAGAAGGATGTTAGAAATATGAGATGAACCAATAGTTCTTTCCATGACTTGCAAAAAGTGCTTCTTCCTACACTTTATTTACCCTAACATTTTTATTTCCTTTTTTGGGCACATTTGAGCTTGCTGACCCTTTTATTTTCTTTTATTTAAGAAAACTATCTACTTCTAACCTTATAACTTCCAATGGCTCAGATTAAACTATTGAGTTTATTTATTCTCTACCTAACTACTGATCTGCCAAGGATAAATTGTTTGGCCAGATCTTATTCACTAACCATTAACATGAAATTTTAAAGCATGAATAATAAATATTAAACTGTGTGATTATCATGAATTGTGGCATTTTGGACAAGCTACACACAATTTTATTTCCATAAACTAAACTAATAGTAGTGGCATTTGAATGTGCAACACTTTCATGATCTAATTTTTATCTCTTTTTGTGGGGTTCATACTTGATATTATTTCTTGACCTTGTTTCTTTTAGTCCTTCTGATTTTTATTTTACGACCTACCCTCTTTTCATATTTTAAATATGGGAAAAAATTTGAAGAAAGGAAATGTATGTACAATATTACAATGTTTACAATAGTCAATTCAAAATTATGAATCCTATTATTATAGGACCCTAACAGTGGCTTCACTTGGGGATGGCATCACCTTGTGAGATGTCAAGAACACCGTCGACTAGTAGCCTGATCCATTGGGCCAATCCCAAGACTACTCATGCTTTTGTTATATAATCTCTGTGACTGAAAATCTTGAACTGAAACAAATTTTTTTTCTACAAACTGAAATCTGATCTGAAACTAAAATGTGTTTTAACCTTCAAAACCAACTACTAGATCATCAAGACCTCAGGGCCTTCTTCTCGGCTTTAAATATTAATGAATTTTTTTAGCACTTTTTGAAAACTGAAAACTAAATTTAATCAAACTGAAATCCTACCTACTTACTCTAATCAATTTTCCAACTGCTGGTTAGGTAAAATCAAACATCCAATGCAACCATTCAAGCATTATATATATTGAGTTATTTTGTTGCATTTTCTTATTTATGATCAAAATCAAAATTATGCATCCCAATAGAAACTTGTTAACAAATGTAAAGATAAGGAAATACTCAATTTCCTTTGTTGACTCTAGAAAATGTACAAAAGGATTTTTCATGGTATGTACATTAATGTTCAACTGATCCAAGCAACTGTATAACTTTTATGGATGGCCTCTATGCCATGAAACTAAATTGTTACTTACTTGCAGGTTTTCAGATAAGCTCTGTGATGAAAATGTCTATCTGATGAAAACTTTATCATCTATGTTCTGAAGCTCATAGTTAGTTAAAGGAGAAAAATTTTGATTGCATTCATCATCCAACTCATCAGCTATTGGATCATGAAAAACTTGTAAGGATTGCTACAACCTATTGCATATAGGTTTCAATGGAACTTCATAGATGTTTTTAGGTTTCTCATCCTTCGCTTTATAGAAAATTTCCTTTAAAAACTGAAATGCTTCAAAACATAGTGGTATTGAACTTTCCTGTGTCATCTAATCAGGTATTTCAATGAAATTTGATCACTGTAATTGTGGAACTGAAGAATCTTGGTCAAGAGTTTCATTGTCTTCTTTGTTGTAAATAACAAAACCTAAATATTGTTGATCTTTGATTGCATTAAAGTTGTCTCTGATGAACTGAAATGAAGAAAAATAAAGAGGCAAATATTCCTTCCCTTATTTCCAAATTTTCTTCATTTTCTTCTTCACTCTCATAGCTAATATGTATAGGCTGATTACTGTATTCAAGCTGCCGAAACTGAATTTCCTCATCCCACAAACTAGCTACTGTTTGTTCTGTAAAGTTAGCTTGAGTTTGGAGAACATAATTATCATCATATTGATCATACTTGGGAAAATATTTAAAAGAAGGAATTTCATCAAGCATACACATTAGATCAGTAGATTTCTCTTCCACATATTGATCTGTAAATTCATTTTATGATCTATGGTAGTTGTGATTAACAGGGAAATGTTTATGAACAACAACCTCTTCTTTTCTTGCAATAAGTGTGTTATGGTGATCTTGAACAAAAAGTTCATCTTTCATGGTGATATTTTGTATCATTTCCTCTATTTTACCTACCAAAATGTCAACTTTTACCTCTTAAGATTTCATGTGCCTTGCAATGTTGTTCTTTTTTTCTTCTGCTTTCAACTTTCCCCTTCTAATTAACAGATTAATTTCAGCATTTACTGCAATGTTCTGCATCTATTCAAGTGTTGAGGAGTTTCTTTCTCTTAGCTGAAATTCTATTTCTGGATCAAATGCTTTTGGATAATGAATTAGAGTTGAATTAGGAGGAGGTCTTATATTTGTAGCATTGAATAATAAAATTGATTAAATATGGAAAAAAATTGTTGTATTGTTTCATTTGGCTATCTTTTCAACTGATTATATTCTTCTATGATAACAAAAAGATTGAATTTGATTATCCATCTATCAAGGAAAATTTTGACAAACTGTTGGAAATTTGAGATTCTTGCTATAGGCATATCCTTGAACCAAATTTTTACTTTATTTTGCAAAGGAAGAGAAAAAATTCTGATTCTAACATAATCTTCATCAATCTCAAATATGTCCATATAGTTCTCAAAACCTTGAATATGTTTTTGGGCAGTGATGTTACCATTTTCTCGATCAAACTTGGGGAGATATTTGTAAAAGTTATCAGGGAAATCATGGAGTATAGGGGGTAAGATGAGTGGCTTATATCTATCAGGAACTTTACATGGTACAAGAATATGTACAGGGATTGTAAGATTGGTCTTGATTATTTGAGGCTTATCAATTGGAAAATGATCATCATAAGTTTCAGAAGAAATCTTCTCAAATGGATAAGGAGATTTTATATTTACAATTTTCAAAGGAAAATAACTAAATAATAAGCTAATATATTCTTTAAAGTACAATATACATTGAAAAAATTTCTTGATGAGAAAGAACATGATGTATTTGATGGTAATCCACGTTAAAAGCATAATTTTTCCATATTGTTCTTTCAGGTTCATTCCTCCAGTGGAGTCTTGATTTTGAAATTGATTTGGAGTCGCCAGGGGGATGATTTTAACCTTTGTGTGTCTGATCATTGTCCACCATCATAGATCAGATCTGATTCTTATATAATTTTTCTGAAGAAGCCAATTGTATTCCTCAGTATGGGCGCCAATATGTTATCACTCAGTAATTTCTCAAGGTTAAAGAAAGAACTCAGCGAGGTAACCACAAACCTACTTTTGAGATCAAGATCTAGCCTTCCTAATGCTTAGAGAGGGCTCTCTCTTTATGATTTAACTTTGTTGTTTTTAGTTGATTTTAGGCTAGTTATGAAATATTGATTGGGTTTTGATTTGATTTGGTGGTGGAATTACTGATTTAGATGGATAGAAGACTATCTATTTACCATTGGGCTATGGAGTCAAAGTGTCAAGAAAACATGACTGAATCAAGCTCTAAAGGAAATGTTCACATGGCATGGTAGCTAAGCAAATTCATATCTTTTAGGCTGGATGGTGAAGTGGTTTCAATCGAGATCAAGGAGCAGTTAATGATTCCTCAAACCATATAATGAGGGAAGGTGAAATAGGTCAATCGAAACTAAGAAGCAATGGAGAATTCCCTAATCTGGATATCGGGAAAGAATTAAAATGAATAATAGTTCAAAGTAGAGTGTAATTAAACAAACTCTGTAATAACATTCCTGTTATCACATTTAAATTGGAAAACATGAAATTATGTGAAATACTTAAGAAAATAACAATTTGAACAAGTGAAAGTTACTTCACTAATTTGTCCCAATGCATGAATCCTGTAATGCAATGCCTTTATTACTTAGTCCAGTCTGTTGACTTGAAAATTGTACAATGAACCCTCAGGTTTTAGGTCAATACAACTATATAAATGTTCAAAAATCCACACACCCTCAATAATTCGAATTATGAAGTATTTATACAAAAAAAATACAAAATATCATGTTTAACTAGTCAGGATTTATTCTAGGAAGTAAAATATCTAGATGCTAAAACGTAGTGACACCTTTTAACTGACTGAAACTTGTCCATATTTTATTTTATTGTTGTTATCTGTTGGTTTCTCTCATGTTGGTTTATCTCTCATGCTGTCTACACTTTTATGCTACCTTTTCTTTGAATCTTCTTTTAATTTCATCTTTTATCTGTATTCATCTGCCTGCTTTGTTGCCACTGTGAATTTTTCTTTTACTTTACTGCTTTTTTACTTTTATCTGTAGTAAATTACATTTGAATAACTTCGTTGTTGCTGAGGTAAATGTTTTCATCTCTGTTTTTCCATTTACTATGTAAATTGTATCTTTCTCTGCTGTATTGCTTGTTTAACTTGTTTTTCCTTATGTACATGAAACGTTTTCTTAAATCCTGAGAATCTGGATTAAACAGTTTTGAACTAGTATCAACTGTTTATCAGATTTCTTGGTGTGCTGATATACCTATAAAACAAAACAATAGTTTATGAAGCATAGGTCTATATGGAAATGAATAATGGTTTCAGGGAACAGGGAATTTCGTGGAAGGAGTTCTGGCCATATCAAGGGTTTTGTTGGTCTGCAAAGCTTCAAACTGAGCTTGCAATGGTTCTTGTAGTTTTTTATGTCAATTTTGCATTTCAAAATAGAGAAAGATTATTGACAGAATAATGGGTTTTAATCACAGCGTAGAGTGAAATGGTTGTATACCTGCACAATAAAAGAGAAGATAAGTGGTTTCATCGCAAATCAACGACGAGCTGGCAGTTTTTCGCACAATGTAAAAGCAGATTGGTATTTTTGTCTTGAGGGGTGTGATACGCTGTGTAACTGCCGCGTGGCAGGGAGGAAGGGGTGAAAAACCACCCATTTTTCACTTGACATTGGCGTTAAACACATGAAAATCGAGGAATGCAAAAGGGATATGGGATGTTGGATTCGACAACGGAGATCAGACGATTGACAACTGTTTGCGAAATCCTTTAAAGCGAGGTGGGAGTCGGTAAATGGTTAAAACAAGGGTGTTAATATGTTAAGGGATCGGGATATTTATATACGGGGTTAATTAAAGGTGGGACTTGGGATAATATAGTGGGAGCAGATAATATATTAAAGTGGGTTGGGATGTTAAACGGGTTAGGGATATATAATAAACTTTTAGGTTAAATTAACATGAAGGGGAGTCGGAGAAAATAGATATGGGGAAATATATTGAATGGGAAGTCAATATGATATATATTAGGGGAGAATATATATAACGCGGGTTATAAAATGATATAAAAAGTATGTAAAATGGCGAAGGGGTTATATATTTAACACTTTAAACTATGGGAAAATGGGTTTTGAGGTTTTATTGGAAATATTGTGGAATTAGTCAAGGGGAAGGGAATTTTCGTGATAGGAAATGGGTTTTTAGATATGGAAAGGGGTTTAGGAAAGGAAAATGGTTTATAGGAAGGGGAAATATTTAAAATAAGGAGGAAAATGGATATTAGCAGAAAAGGAAAAAGTGCTAAAATGAGGGGAAAGGGATATGTTACAAGGGGAAAGTGTTTAGAAGGATTTTAGAAATATGAGATGAACCAACAATGCTTTCCATGACTTGAAAAAAGTGCTTTTTCGTATCCTTTATTTACCCTAACATTTGTATTTCCTTTTTTGGGCACATTTGAGCTTTCTGACCCTTTTATTTTGTTTTATTTAAGTAAAGTATCTACTTCTAACCTTATAACTTCCAATGACTCAGATTAAACTAACGGGCTTATTTATTCTCTACCTAACTACTGATATACCAAGATTAAATTGTTTGGCCATATCTTATTAACTAACTATCAACATGAAATTTAGAAGCATGAATAATCAAGATTAAAATGTGTGATTATCATGAATTGTGGCATTTTGGTAAAGTTGCACACAATTTTATTTGCATAAAGTAAACTAATAGTAGTGGCATTTGAATGTGCAACACTTTCATGATCTTATTTTTATCTCTTTTCGTGGGGTTCATAATTGATATTATTTCTTGATCTTATTTCTTTTAGTGCTTTTGATTTTTCTTTTAGGACCTACCCTCTTTTCATCTTTTAAATATGGGAAAACAGTTGTAGAAAGAAAAGGTATGTACAATATTACAAGGTTTACAATAGTCAATTCAAAATTATGAATCCTATTATTATAGGACCCTAACATTGTGAACTTTGCTCACCAGTTTCCTATTTTTCAAGGAAAGCTCATGTCAAATTGCACCATCAAGTTCTTTTGACAATAAGACTTATTTTTCTCTTGAATTTTTCTTTTATATATTTTTAGATTTTTTATATGTCCTACTCTACTTGAAAAATAAATCTCGTTCAAGTATATGAATACTACCAATGGAACCGTGTGCGTAACAATATGCTAGATAAACTCATAATAAGGTTTGAAATATACTCTTTGATATGTACCAGTATATGAGAGGCCGACTGACTTGATTGAGATGATGTCAGAAAATACTGAAGAATTGAGTATCTGGATCCGATGACTGTATTGAATGAATATTAAATGTAATATTGTCTTCCTTAACTTCCTGCTATCATTCCATGGAAATATTTAGAGATGTGATATCCATTCATATAATATGGTGATAGGAATGCAAGAAAATTTTCAATCTTAGGTTAATCCAACAACTGCTCTTTATCAACATGCATCCATAATTCTTGGAACCTATTTGAATCTTCTTCTTCTGGTTGTTCTTCTTTAATGGCAGCTAGAGAATCATTTTGTAATACCTCAACATTATAAGTGGATTGAGGTATTTTATTACTAGGGATATGAAATGGTTTTGCAGGTAGTGGAGTGGGAATGGATATTTGGGGTGCTTTTGTGGGTGGTATTGGAAAAGGTTTAATTGAGGTCAACTGAGGGTGAAAATGATGTTGTGGTGGAGGTGAATCATATGGATAACGTTCATATTGGTATTGAGTATAATGAGGAAAATATTTAGGATATGGCGGATTTCCTCTATAACGATATGGTGGAAAATATTGAGGATATGGTTGGGATTGAGATGACCAAGATTTCCAAGGAAAGGGTGCTTGCCAATTACTTTGAGATTGTAGTGGATAACCCTAAAATTGAGAACTAATATCTTGCATCATACCAGGTTGATGAGGTTTCCATGGTCTTCTTGGAGCTACTTAACAAGATTGTTCTAGTGTTTGATTTACTCCCTGGTAAACTGCCTTTAACCCTAGTAATGACAAAAAATATTTAGTATTATGTGATCTTGCACATATTTAACAAATTAGAATGTTATCAAGTGGAGATTCATGCAAAGAATGTTTCTTTCTACATTTAGGGAAACATAAAATGAAGTAGCATTCTCAACTTTGTGTTGGTTTTGCATTCTTAGAAGATCAATTTGTTCATCTAAATTACCAAGAATGTCTAGAAAATTGTTAATTATAGTTTGACTTACCAATCCGAATGCCAAATTATTTACTCTTTCCATAACTTGATCTTGCGAGGATCTTCCATAATTTTATTTTCCTCTTGATATGTTCTTGCACAGTTCACAAATATCTTGAAATGACAATTGAGAGACATCTCATTTTCCCACTAGGTTAAGAATATTAATCCATTCATCCTTTATAGCTTTTATTAGGATAGTTTTTAATGTTTCTAATCCTAAATCATGCAATTTATATCTTTTTACATTATAAGTAATTTCTCCACTAAATATTCTAGGCTTTCATCCTCTTTTTGGTTCATCTTAAATACTTCATTTCTAAGGTCATGGTGTATCCAATAGTCTTTATATTTTTCCAAAAAATTCTCTTTTCATTATTATCCATTGTATTTATAGAATTTGTTCCTAGAGTCATGAACCATTTAAGAGCTTTATCCTTCAATGTTGCCGGCAACAGATTCAATTTTTGAGTGTGTAATGAGTAGCCATAATATCTACAAAGTATTTCAAATTCGAAATAAATGTTTCTGGGCCTTCTGATCTCATACCTTTGAAGTTAGGAAGTATAGATGGAGGGATGTTCTTCATACAAGTATTGGTATTAGCTTCTTCAATGGAAAATAAAAAAGGATCTTCCTCATTGTCATCATCTCCGTCCATTTCCTCAATTTTATTTTTAATTTATTTTTATTTTTTATTTTTTTAATGAAAAGAAAAATACTCCTATATACACTTCCCTGGAAATGACACAAAATTTTTTGGTAATTTAATTGATTTTAAATTACTTACATAAATTGTCAACTAGGGCTAGTATACTGATGAAGTGTATGTGCACTATATGTGCTAGATGTCGTTATTATTCAAGAAATTCCTAAATTAAACTGAGAGACCGAGATGCACATGCATTTTTTAAATAAATGTTAAAAACTGAAAATTGATTCTATTTCTCCTTAGAAGAAATATTAATGAATTTCACACTCACTCCAAAGATAAAATCATAGCACAGTTGCTTCGATTGACACACACACACCCCTTGTTGGAAATGAAACACACTCTTGCTTGAAAATGAAATGAAACGCACTCTTGCTTGAAAACAAAAACATAAAACTCTTGCTTGAAATTGAAAACACACTTGATTAAAATCACATCATCTTGAATTAAATATCACACATGCTTGTAATTAACATTTAACTTTGTGAATAAATCTACTGTCTATAAGAAATATACAATTCTATCTATTTGACTGAAAGGTGAAACTATATCACTTATTTTATGCTCTATCTATGTGCATTATAAATCTTCCTTCACACAATTAACACAAGTGATTAGTTAAACATGATGTAAAAGAAAAAAAATATCATGCCTAAAATCGAGATTCAAACTAATATAATTCTACATAAAATGCAGTAATGAAAATACTAAATTGTAAATGTAAAATGGAAGAGACCTTACTATCTCGACAGGGCCCTCCTACGAGAAGCAAGTATCAATATGATGCCTTCAACAACTAACTAATCATGCATTTGAGTTGCACAGAAAATACATGAAACAAAAACAGAATTATTTTAAAATTATCCTCCCCTTCATCAAATTGATTACAATGGTTTTACATACCTCTCAAATGCCTAGAAATGCAGAATTTTATTGCATGAATTCTGGCCATGAGATCCCAAAAAATCATTTTGAGAATAAAATAAAATATGTTTTGAAGCATTTTAGGATAGAAGATAAACCCGAATATGTTCATAATGATCTTCTTGCAATGATTTTTCTAAAGAAGAATTTGTTCTAGCTTATTTTTTGATTGTGCATTAAATGACAATTTGAAAAGCCATATATCCACATATTATGCAAAATAAGGCTCCAAACAAATTTGAAAAGATCTCAAATGGTAAAATTTTTGAGAAAACAACCTACTGGGAACTTATTGGGCCCATTCTAAACAAAACCCATGTTTTTGTTTTCCGAAATTCGCGTTAATGTGCTCAGAAAACACATTTGAATTTGACTGGTCAAAATTGCCGTGTTTTTCCTTTGATTTGATGCTAGAGGTCCACACATGTGAGTTGGGTGGAATTTGAACAATATAAATTCATATTGGAACCTTGAGAAACAATGTCCATGTGCTAGATTTCCTTCTAGAGTGGTGCTACTACCTCAACCATGGAGACAGCTGCAAAAACTCGGCTAAACTACAAAAAATTGCACTAGAAAAACTATCCTTAGTAAAACCAAGAAAATTTCTTCTTAATCTATTAAAAATAAAGGAAAATTATTTTAATTAACCACTTAGACATATAGAGACACATCATTAAGAATTATGTTAAAAATGGTGGCAAGTGACTGAAATGGTTCAATGGATGGTTGGAAGTAAGGGCTTAATGAATGACAAAGAAAATGAGAACGATGAACAATTATTGACCCAACATCTCCCCCACACTGAGATATTTTCATGTCCTCATGTAAATGTAGGGAACCAACAAAAATGATCAATATATTTTCTCTAGAATGAATCTTTGGTAATAACTTGATTTTATTTGAAAAATTGTTTGTTTTGAGAGGAACAATGTCTTGATTGTTGGTTGATTTGAAGGAATGACATTAGTCTCCGTTGCTGAAGTAGACCTGCTTCAATCCTTCTTAAAAAGTCAACAATATAATGTGTCATGAAATATCATCTTGGAATCAAGGAACAAAGTTTTAGTGAGCATCCTACTAATGAAGTTCTCCAATATCCTTAAACCATTCCAATGTCTCTTCTTTAAAGGTCAATGTACAAATCATCATGCTAACCTCATGAAAAAAATGAAAATATTTTAGAACCCTATGAAACGATGAAATATACTATGAAATTACTTACAATATGTTTGAGAAATCCATCATGCCATATCTTAAGTCTTCAAAACAATGTGCCGATCAAGACTTGTTCTTCAAGTGTTATTGCTTGATTACTTTCTTCTCCACGAGCTTCTTCAATGTGTTCTTCATCCATATGATCTTCATGTTTAATTACCTCTTTTACCTTTTTGTTATGGCCCCACAAATTATACAAAAATGATAGCCATATTACCCTTCTAAATCTTTTCTTTTACGCAAACGAAGAAAGGGGTTTCTCTATTTTGACAATTGAATGCTTATACTATGTTTTTACTATTATCTCATAGCCATATTCTCTATAACATAGGATACAATATTGAAGTATTTCTTGAACAGAAACACAGTAATTTACACCTTAAAATTTCCTCAATAATTCCATTGGAAAAGTAGCTATCAAGATGTCCTTATTAATGATGAGAAATATGAAATTTTAAGCAGAGAAAAATTTATCAACCTGAATGGAGGTGTCACAAAATAGATTTCCCAAGAAAATACCAAGACAACAAAAAGTGCTAAAATGAAACGATTTTAATTCTCACGGCTGCAAAAATATTAGAGACCAAGCTTCCAAAGTGGTATTTCTGACATCTTAATTTCAATCAAGTAAGCTTTTCTATTCCAAGACTAAAATCCTCTTCATGAGGTCTAGTACTCAAGGATCAAGTTTATTTTTTTATTTTTTCCCAAAACACCAATTATGGAAAAAAAATTGTTAAGCTACTTCTCAAAGATTGTCGAAAGCATATATTTGGCATGAGATATAGTTCAATGATGGAAAATATGGTTGATAGTATGAGGTGGTTTGAAAAATGAAATGTATGATGCCTAATAATGGTTGATGAAAAAGTGTTTATTCATCATATTTTCCTAAATATTTAATAAACTAAAAAAAACCTAATGCAAGTTTTTACCTCAAGTTTACTTTTTAAAGAACTTGAAATGCTGAAGTAGGGGATGTAGACATTGGAATAAAACCATTCTACTGGAAAATAGATTCCTGAATATTGGGCATTTGAAAATCCTGGAAATGGCTTTTCATGCCATCCAATATTACACAAAAACATATTTCGCAAACTCATTTTAAGGCCGAATTGAGTGCTTCAAAAGGGAAATGGTGTATTTTTACTCTTTTTACCACCATATGCCTTCAGAATCAGATTTTGAAGAAGAAAAGATGTTTTTGTGAAAAAATGCCGAAATATTGCCTAATCTATCCACAATGGTGAAAAATAAAATCTTCCTTAAGAACCGGCTAAAAAGTCTTGGAAAATTGAATATTTTTTGGAATTCTGCCCGCGTCTTACTCATTTTAACATATTCTGAGAAAAATCAGAAGCTCAAACTTTTTTATTTCTTCTCTAATTTCTTGCAATATTTTTGCCAAAACTGCCTCTCAAACAAGATGCTACAAAAAAAAAAGGTTGCTACAACAATAGCTGTAGAAAATGCAACTTTTTGTAGTTGTTGCAAAAAATGTCTTTTTTTGCAGAAAATTATTTTCTTCGAGTTTGAACTGCGGATTTGGATTGAGTACTGAATGCTGAAGTAGAAACCATGAAACATAATCTATATTTAATGAAATATGCCCAATTTTATTGATTTTCTTTGAAAATAAAATGAATGGAAAGAGTTGTAATGGTGCCATCATGCTACTGTTGAATGAAAAAACGACAAACATGTTACTACAAGAAACCAATAAAATATACTCTTGCAAGTTGTTTATTATTTAATTAAACCATATAGTTTTCATCAAAACCAAAATTCATGGTACAATTATTACCATGCGAATGAATGTGTTGAAGTCAAACATGGGAATAAATCATCGGATTACCAATCAATGATGAAAATCATTAACTAATGCGAGAAAAATCATTGATATTGTAAATGAGTGTGAAGGTACTTGATTGCATATTGACACGAACGAATGAATGTGTTGAATTCGATTCACCTGAAAGATAACACAATCAAAAGACATTTTTTTATTCCCATTGTTGTCAATGAGGATGCTTGGCATTGACGTATGAAAGTTCCAAGGCACTCCAAATAATATCTGATATTGATCCCAGATAAGGTGTTGAGGTCGATGGGACAAGATCTATTGGAAGGTGGACCTTAAGGAATTCAAGAAAAGCTCATGTCCAATTGTGCCAAGAAGTTGATTTTCACAATAAGACTTATTTTTATCTTTACTTTTTTTTTTTAGATATTTTTTCATTTTTTATATGTCCTATTCTACTTGAAAAATAAATCTCATTCAATTATATGAATACTTCCAGTGGAATCATGCACATAAAAAGATGCTATATAAACTCATATGCAAGTTTTAAATATACTCTTTGATATGTACCCATATATGAGAGACCAATTGACTTGATTGAGATGATGTCAGAAAATATTGAAGAATTGAGTAGTGGGATATAATGAATGTCTTGAACCAAGATTCAGTGTAATCTTGTCTTCCTTGGCTTCCTGCTATCATGCAATGCAAATATTCAGAGATGTGTTCTCCATTCATATAATCTGGTGATAGGCATGCAAGAAACTTGTTAATCTCAGGTTCCGACAACTACTCTTTATCAACAGACATCCATGATTCTTGGAGCCTATCTAAATATTCTTATTCTGGTCATTGTTCTTCAATGGCAGTTGGAGAATAATTTTTCAATACGTCAACATTGTAAGTGGATTGAGGTGTTTTATTGTTGGGGATATGAAATGGTTTTGTAGGTAGTGGAGTTGGAATGGATTTTTGCGATTCTTGTGTGGGTGGTAATGGGAAAGGTTGAATTAAGGTCAACTTAGGGTGCAACTAATGTTGTTGTGGAGGTGAATGGTATAGATAACATTGATATTGGTATTGAGGATAGTGAGTGTTGGAACACCTAATCCTACATGGGTAGGTGTGGAATGCGAAAAGTCACAATGGAGTCCAAGTGACCTTGGAATGTGAAAATATTGAGGATATGGTGGATTTCTTCTATAACGATCTTGCCAACATTGTTTCCAAGATTTGCTTTGAGGTTGGGATTGATATGACTAATATTTCCAAGGAAACAATGTTTTCCAATTACTTTTAAATTGTTTCCCATAACCCTGAAATTTAGAATTAAGATCTTGCATGATACCAGGTTGATGAGACTGCCATGGTCTTCTTGGAGCTACATAACAAGATTGTTCCAGTCTTTGATTTTCTCCCTGGTAAACTGCGTTTAACCCTGGTAATGACGGAAAATATTTAGTATTATGTGATCCTGCACATATTTCAAAAATTTTAATGTTATCAAGTGGACATTCATGCAAAGCCCGCTTCTTTCTACATTTAGGGAAAAATATAAATGAAGTAGCATTCTCAACTTTTTGTTGGTTTTTCATTCTTACCATATCAATTTGTTCATTTAAATTACCAAGAATTTCTAGCAAATCGTTAAGTTATGTCAGGGTCCTATAAATATAGAATTCATAGTTTTGAATTGACTTTTGATATTCTTGTAAAATATGTACATACCTTGCTTTCTGCAAGTTTTTTTCCCATATTTTGAAAAAAAAAAAATCGAAAAGAGGGTAAAAAGTCCTAAAAGAAAGATCAAAGGACTGAAAAAATATAGACCCAAAAAGAAAAAGATAAGAATAAGACCTGAAAGTGAGCAAGTCCAAATGTCACTACTTTTTAATTTTTTGGAAAATAAATGATTATGGGTAGAGTGTCAATAAATTCCATAATCCATGATAAGTTAAAATGTTTAATCTTAACTTGTCATGTTTTCAATTTCATGTTTTAGATAGTGAATAAAGATTTGTCAGACAGTTTAAACCTGAAAAATCAGTAGATAGGTAGAAAATAATGAGGATCTCAACAGTCTGATCTGAGCCCTCGGATGAAATAAGGTAGATTTAGATTAGTTTTATGCTTTGAAAGAAAATGTTTTAAGTTGCAAGCCTAAATGCACCTGAAAAATGAAGAAAAAAATGTTAGAAATAAAGTTGGGTAGGTAGAAAGCAATGGAGAAATGATGTAAATAAAACATCATCGGGCAGAATCACTAATTTCTCCTCCCCTATAAGTATTCAGTATTCTAAGCTATCAGTCAAACAGACTTAGAGAATTTCTCTGAATTTTGTTGGGACCGGACCCAAGGCTTGATGACTGGTTAGTTGAAATTGTTGAGTTCTTATTTTAAAATCCCCATTTATCATTATTCATCCCTCATTCATAAATTATAACTCCTTTTCATATGTAAAGACTCATTCTTACTTAGTGAAGCATAAAACCCCATGTAATTAACTTCATCCTTTCAGAAACATGTATAAAATCCTCAAAAAATACTTTTATCCTAAGTATTGGTGAAATGATTAAAAGATAAGCTATGATTTACTCTTACACTTAGTGATTTCATGTATTTTGTGTTATATTCCATTTCCCTTTCATATTAACTTTTAACCTATTTTATTAAATCCATAACTAATTACCTTATCCTACTTATTTAATTCCCTATATCTAAATACCCCAAAAAAACCCACTATTATAAAGTTTTAGACCAAAGTTATTACCCATGTGCTAAAATAAAAAACCCCAATTAAAAAGCCCTTTGGTCTAAACTATCATTAAATAAATATCCCACCCCTATGGTCGTTAAATCATTCAAAAGGGTTTAAACACTATATAATAATATAATACTGCTCACAAAATTTAAATCCAAAGTTTTGAATCAAATTAATCATTTTCATAAGGTTCAAAAAGCTTGGCCTCGCTTATACATATGACCCTGCACCTTTGTATTGGTTAAAAACATTATCCTATGTTTTAAAACCATTATCCCTCCTCCTTCGTATAAGCCAATGCATACATAAACCCTTCCTCGCATAATTTTATAACCCATAGTTTTGTTGAAACAGCATAAGGTTTATTTTAATAAACTAACACCTCTCCCCTATGCCTATCCCTGCCACATTATATAAAGCCCTTCGTTTTATATAAATTAATCCATGCCGCATGCATAATACACTCCGCCTTTATATATGATTAACCCTTTACCCATTCATATTTTATAAAGGTTTAAAATATATATTAACTATTCGCTCATAAAAATATCTCGGTCCCACCATTTCTTAAGCCGCAACCTCCCATTTGATCCTGACCATTCGCATCAAAGCTCCAAATCTGAATTCCTACATGCAATATCGCATAGAGAAAGTAATCGATCGACCAAATCCAAAATGGACACGAAATGGACAGTTTTGCCCATTTCTCTTTCTGCAACGTGTTGCTTTCTTACTGGATTGCGTGCGTTTGGTGAAAATCAACTTATCGCCCAAAACTTATAAGATAACCACTATCTGGTTTTCATTCGAATCCCTAAACCACCTTCTCGCCATGACGCAATGTGAATTAAATGTTGATTAAATACGACCAAATTTATGGTTAAAACCTTGGGAACAAGCATTTTGTTTCAATATTTTTCATTTTAACCCTTTCTCACTGCCCCCGACTATCAGAAATCCTTGTTTAAAGCCTTTTAAGCATTCTCATTTTTTCGCCCAAAACCTTTGCAATTATCAGAATTAAACCTCTGAAGACCGATTGAAGAAGTTTTTCACTTGTCCAAAAATCTGTTGAAGTCTTTAAAATTCAGCGGAAAGGCTCAGAAACATTTTTCGAAAACTTATACCTGCATGTAACAAGTATTTCAAGCTCCAAATCAAGCAAGAAAACCTCTGAAGGTATCCTAAGCCTTTGTTACTCATTTCAAAAGACTTTTTAGCCCAAATTATTCATTGGAAAAGGCTCAAGACACCCCTATTTCTTGTTCTCTAAATCAATGAAGGTCTGTAAAACATTTGAAGATTGGAACTGAAGGATGAATTCAAGGATAGAACCATATTATGCCTATTTTTATCCAAGAACCCCTGCCTAAGCCAAAAATACTTCTATAAATAGTCTAAACTTACAGAAGTGTACAAAAAACTTAAAAACAGAGTTCCTAAGACCTGAAGGTTAAAATTACGAGAAAACCCCTGCTATGGCTAGAACTCCTTTCACTATATTCACTGTTCCCTAAATTGAAATATTGGCTTCCCTTGCAGACCTGGATTTCATTAACAAATTTTTTGATTTTTGTAGGTTATTATCAGAATATGGAATTGGGCCAACAGTTTCAATACTAGTTGACAAAATTGTTTGCTCCAAATTCTCATATTTTAATTCAAAAGCTTCATTCAAAAAACAATTTGTATAAAAAGAAAGAATAAAATCAAGTCAGAGAAAGATAAGAATGATGAAATGTGCACAGTGAATGGTAAAAGTGAAATCATAATTCATAATGATAGTGAAAACAGAACAATCAAAGAGCATCAGAGTTAAAGTATATTAGGTAAAAGTCAGAGTGAAAGTTAAACAAAGTTACAGAGTAGTCAAGGTAAAATAGTAAAAGTAAAAAGAGAGGCAGTAATGGTTAAATAGATATGAAAATAATTTCACCAAAAATTAAATTTATCCAAAGTGAAATTAAAAATAGTTAAAAGAACAAAAAGGTAAAAATAGGAAAACAGAGCAAGAAGGAACATTTTTGCAGAAATTTCCTGTTTAAGTCATTGTTTTGCAGAAACTATTTTGACCAATCCAAGATTAATTTTGAAAAACCAAAGGAGGTTTATGTTCTTAAGATATCCAACTACAAAATATTCTCTCACTTTTCTAACAACCATTATGGTTTGGGAAATATTAAACAATATTGGAAAACACTTTTTACAGAAAATTCTTGTTAAGTCATCATTTTGCAGAGAACATTATGGCCAATCCAAAATACATATTACCAAACTAAAGGAGGTTTATGTTCGTAAGAGAATCATATACAAAAAATTATCTCACTTTGTGCACAGGTATTATATAATGAGAGATAAGTGCGCATATTTATAGCTTATTTTTTAGACTTTGTAAAACTCTGTTTTACACATCTTTATGCAGAGCCTATTATGAACAGTTGCAGCAAAATTTTAGGGAACTGAGAGATTTTTATCTTAAAACCATATTTATCTCAAAAACATATTTATCTACAATAACCTCTTTCACTATTTACATATCTATTTCAGATTGAGAAATAAAAAGGTATCATTAGACCCCAAGTTTGCAAAATTGTTTGGAGCATAATGGACAAAGAAAGGAAACAATTAGTGACTTAGATGCCTCATCATCAACTAAGAGTTGAGATCGAATTCGAATTCTCCTCTTTGTCGTCACCTATCCATAAAAAATAGTGCCAAATAGATGCATTATTTTTGAGTGTCCTTTACTTAAGTTCTATTTATTTAAAACAGTTGGAGATATTTGTAAACCAATCTTGATATTTTTTTCAAGATATTATAGTTTAGAATTTGTATAAATACTTCAATATTTGAAGTATTTTGGTCTGGAATAAAATTTTTGGAATTATTATAGACATTTTTGTTGAACATTGGAGGCTATTGTGTGTTTGAATTCTAAGTAGCAGACTGGACAAGATGACTGGCATCATAATTCAGGATCCTTGTGATAAGATGATGAGTGAAGTACTTCCTTCTTGTCACTGTTTCATTTTCTAAGTTTCATGCATTCATTTTATGTTTTTTTCTATCTGAATGTGTAACTAGGAGTATTACTACAGGATTAGTCTAGTGCTCCCTGTCTTTAACTAGTTGCCATTTTAATGTTTTCTTCTGATTTCCAGTGCAAGTAACCCTTAATTGCTCCTTCTTCCATTTGACCTCTGCCTTCTACTTCCATTTTCCAGATCAAAGGATCCTTAAGTGCCCTTTATCCTGATCATACCACCTCACAAAAAACCACTTTCCCAAATCTCTTAGGGTTATTTATCTTGCCCTGAATATATTTGTACCTTTTTGGCCTTGATTTCTAATGCTGCTAGTTTGATTTAGACCCCATAGCCCAATGGACAAGTAGATTTCTCTCTATCTTACCTCCAAGTGGTTTTTTCCCACCAAATCCTTTAAACCAAAACCAAATTGTACTTTCATAACTAGCCTAATATTATAAATCAAAACAAAGTTAAAATTTAAAGAGAGAGCCCTCTCTGAACCCTAGGAAGGCTAGATCCTAGAGTTTGAAGTAGGTTTGTGGTTACCTCGAACTATTTTTCTTGAACTTGGAGAAATTACTGAGTGGTACAAGTTCAATTTTACTTACCAATCCTGATGTCGACTTATTTACTCTTGCCATAATTGGACCTTGAGCAGATCTTCCATACTTTTCTTTTCCTCTTGATATGTTCTTGCACAGTTCAAAAATCTCTTGAAATGAAAATTGAGAGACATCTCCTTTTCCCACCAGGTTAAGAAGATCAATTCATTCATCCTTTACTTTTTTTAGTAGGATAGTTTTTAATGTGTCTAATCCTAAATCATGCAATTTAGATATTTTGAAATTATAAGTAAATATCTCCATTAAATATTCTAGGCTTTCATCCTCTTTTTGGTTCATCTTAAAGTATTTATTTCTAAGGTCATGGTGTATGCAATAATATTTATAATTTTTCAAAAATGCTCTTTTCATATTATCCCATGTACTTATATAAGTTGTTCCTAAAGTCATGAACCATTTAAGAGCTTTATCCTTCAATGTTGCTGGAAACAAATTCAATTTTTTAGTGTGTAATGAGTAGCCATAATATCTACAAAGTATTTCAAATTCGAAAAGAAATGTTTCCGGGTCTTTTGATCTCATACATTTGAAGTTAGGAAGTGTTAGAAAATTTTATATTATAGAGCAATTGAGGACATAATTATATGCAGAAGTACAAACATAGAAAACATATAGAACAAGACACACACACACACACACACACAGATATATATATATATATATATATATATATATATGGTTCACCCAAATTCGGTTACATCCATGAAGAAACAACTAGTCCTTCCTTTATATTATCCATCAAAATGAAGAGACACGGTCTACAACAAATCCATTGTAATATCCTCTACTCTCTCACACATACCCCCTTTCTCTTTATCACTTAGTATACACTCTCAACACACTGCCACAATACAATTCCCTCATGTGAACTGAGGGGTTGCGTTCTAGGGAAAAAAAACCATAAATTAAACATAACTTATGCCATCATATCATCTTCCTAATGAACGACCCAGACTGAATATGAAATTAAAATATTTTACAAGAAAATTTACATCTATTTTTAGATTCGAGGGTGCTACCCACGAACCCCCATAGAGGGACCGCAGGCCCCCAGACCGCCCAACCAGGGGCGGTGGTCCCTCCTCAAAGCCCTACAGGGAGAACAAGTCCCCCCCATGTGGAGCATTGTACAATCTTCCTGGGGTATACATCCAACTGAAACAAAGACCTCTAAATTAGGATGATAATCAGTCTCCACACCTAAAAGGAAGTAAGGATGGTGGGATATTATTCATATGAGTGTTGGTATTAGTTTCTTGAATGGGAAATCCAAAAGGATCTTCCTTATTTCCATCATCTCTGTCCATTTCTTCAATTTTTATTTTTATTTTTTTATTTTGTCATTTTTTATTTTTTAACAAAAAGAAAAAGACTCCTATTTACACTTCTCGGAAACAACGCTAAATTTTTTGGTAATTTAATTGATGTTAAATTACTTACATAAATTTTCAACTAGGGCTAATATACTAATGAAGTGTATATGCACTGTATTTTCTAGAATTCCTTATTATTCAAGTGATTCCTAAATTAAATTGAGATATCGAAATGAACATGTATTTTTTAAATAAATGTTAAAAATTGAAAATTGATTCTATTTCTCCTTAGAAGAAATATTAATGACTTTTACACTCACTCCAAAGATAAAATCATAGCACACTTGCTTCTGTTCACACACACACACACACACACCTTGTTGGAAATGAAACACACTCTTGCTTGAAATGAAAACATGCATAATTAAAATCACACTAGCTTGAATTAAAGATCACACATGCATGTAATTAACATTTAAATTTTTGAATAAATCTACTGTCTATAAGGAAAACAAAATTCTATCTATTTGTCTAAAATGAAAAATGTATCACTGCTATTATGCTCTATCCATATGCATGATAAATCTTCCTTCACACAATTAACACAAGCGATTAACGGGGCCCTCATACGAGAAGACCTTACTATCTCAACGGGGCCCTCATACGAGAAGCATGTATCAATATGATGCCTTCAACAACTAAATAACAATGCATTTGAGTTTCACGGAAAAGAGATGAAACAAAAAAAAAAAAAATTTAAAACAATCCTCCCCTTCATCAAATAGATTATAGTGGTTTTATAGATCTCTGAAGCAACTAGAACTCATAATTTCATTGCATGAATTATGGCCATGAAATCTCAACAAATCAATTTGAGAACAAAACCAAATATGTTTTGAAGGATTTTAGGATAGAAGATGAGCTCAGATATGTTCATAATGATATTCTTGCCATAAATTTGATAAATAACAACTCGTTATGGCTTATTTGTTGACTGTGCATTAAATGACAATTTGAAAAACTATATATCCATATATTCTACAAAATAAGGCTCCAAAGAACTTTGAAAATATATCTAATGATAATGAATTTGAGAAAACCATTTGTTGCGAACTGAATTGGGTCTGTGCTGAACAAAACCTATGTTTTCGGTTTTCGAAATTCGCTTTAATTCACTTTGAAAACATGTTTGAATTTGACTAGTCAAAAATACTACATTTTTCCCTTGATTTGATGTTGGAGGTCCATACGTGCGAGATGGGTTTATTTTGACCAATAGAAAAATATATTGGAACCTTGAGAAACAATTTCCATGTGTTTTATTTCCTTCTACAATGGTGCTACTACCTCAACCATGGAAACAATTGCAGAAAATTAGCTAAACTACAAAAACTTGAACTAGCAAAATGATCCAAGTGGCTCCAGACACCCTCAAGAGATCAAGAGGGCTAAAAAATGGTCAAAATTAAAAGTGGTCAGATTTCTCTCGAACTAGGTTCATTCTGAAGTATTCGTCCTTGATTCCAATGGTGTGAATGAATCTCCAATCCAAGCCTATATGGATAAGTTAGAGTGAGTCAAAGTTTTGTTCAAAGTTAATGTTATGAAACCAACTCCAAAAATAGAATAAAATAGAGATCAATGCCTTAGAAATGGCCTCTTCGAGGGGGAAACCTCCATTACATTACATAAATGAACAATTCTTGGATGATACAAATGACAAAACCTCCTCTCTATATATAGGAGTCCATGGGGCCACAATGTAATCCTAGCCAACCTAACAATAATAATGTAAGGGCACAATAATAACAATATCGGGGTTATAGGGGTACAAAAATAATAATAAGGGCGACTATACTAACATAATAAGGGACTACACTAGTAATATAGGGACCTAACATGCCCCTCTCCTTGAAACAAGTATTGTCGTCAACACTTGACTATTTCTTGATGCTTCTGTATAAAATTCTCTCCCATGTGGAATCTTCTACAGGAAAGTTCTTCCACTTGTTGAGATACTCTAAAATTGATCTTACTTGCTGATTTCTTGTTTTTGTGACTACTTCAGAACTTCTTTCAATGTGATGTTGACCTTTCTATTGTTTCATTTGATTCTGCCCCAAAGTTAGGTTATCCTTTGAGAGTTGGAGAACTTGTTGTTGATGCTCGATGTGATCTTCCACTACTTTATCA
The DNA here is from genome assembly GCA_034641835.2 of Pinus albicaulis. NCBI lineage: Eukaryota > Viridiplantae > Streptophyta > Pinopsida > Pinales > Pinaceae > Pinus > Pinus albicaulis. The sequence goes on from CM076577.1 coordinate 1,478,062,499, forward strand.
TCCATATTATATTTTATTTGATCCTTCAAACCATCCAAATTAGCCTCCATTTCTACTTTTAAACCATCTATGTCGTCTTCGGTTGCTCTTTGTAAGATCGAATTTTTTTGTACTTAGTACCATAATTTTGATATCTCATACTGCAATTCTTCCTCTTCATGAGTCATCGTATAACTTTATGAGGGCTTAATTGGCATGTAATTATTTTAAGGTGGCATTTTAGAACCCAATACTGATATCTATGCTTCAATATACCCTTGTAATCACTTCAAACTGATTTTTCACACAAGACTTATGCAATTCGAAAAAAAAATACACACCTTTTTCTTGCTTTTGAGGAGCTCAAAATTGAAACTGAATGATCTCTGTGTTTTCGTATCTTCAATATTTGAAATTTCGTCCTGAAGTAGCCCTCAAAATCCTCTTTTAAATGCCATAGGTCTGACCTGATTTGGACTCTTCAAGGCTAAGTTATGTCCAATCTCCAACAATGACCTAATTATGGACTGGTTCAGTAGATCAAAATTGTACGACTTGCCACGTGTCACTATTTCCTCCTTTGGCTCTGAAATTTATAGATAGGAAACTACATTCCATGTGATTGCAACCACTTTTTACAGAATCCCAATCTGACGCTCAGAGAGAGAGATTTATGATTTTTTTCCCACGATCACCTCTTTGAGATGAAATTCGGGAGCCTGAAACAATCCTATCTTCCACAGATCATATCTCACAAAATATTTTGAACCAAGCTCTAAAATGTTTACAGGAGGTTCCTCGAGATTTGTTCTTCGCTCTGTAAAATTTTTAGCTTTTGAACCCTTGTAGAAACAAAGTTATAGAGAAAATTCCGTGATGACATGTCTAGGTTAAATCCAGGAGCCTGCAAAAAGCCCTAACTTGCATAGATCATATCTCCAAAAATATTGTGAAAAAAGCTCTGAAATTGTTCAAAAATGTTTCTCAAGATTTTGGCTTCATGCTCCAAACATTTCAGCTTCTGAATCTTTGTAGAAAAAACGTTAGAGTGAAAATTCCACAATGACCTATTTGGAGCAGCGAAACCCTAGAATCCAAAGCTCTGATACCAAATGTTGTGAAAAAAGCTCCAAAAATATAAGAAAATAGAGATGAAAACCTTAGAAATATCCTCTTCGAGGGGGAAACCTCCATTAAATTACATAAATGAACAATTCTTGGATGATACAAATGAAAAGACCTCCTCTCTATATATAGGAGTCCATGGGGCCACAATGTAATCCTAGTGGGGCCATAATGTAATCCTAGCCAACCTAACAATAATAATGTAAGGGCACAATAATAACAATATGAGGGTTACAAGGGTACAAAAATAACAATAAGTGGGGCTATAATAACATAATAAGGGACTACACTAGTAATATAGGGACCTAATAGTTGGGCAGTGGGCCAGGTTTAAGTGTCCCACAAATTCACTGTCAACTGGAAGGGAATTTGGCTCTGGAAAAGAGGGAAAATTGTGGCCTTGTTAAATTGCACAATGACCCTTGTTTTCAGTAAAATAAAAAATAAACATTATGGTTTGAAAACAACAAAAAATTTAAAAATTAGGGTGGCGGGACACCACCTCCACCACCCCACTGTTCATTACAAAACATATCTATATTAAAAATAGGGGTGGCAGGTGTCCAAACCTCGCAAACCCCAGCTTGAGCCCACAAAATTTAAACCAATGTATATATATATGTATGTTTTTATGCATGTATGTATGTATATTGTGGTTTGGGTCGGGGGTGCATGGAGCGGACCCTGCCCACCCAACTTTAAAACAAATGATATATATATATATATATTCAACACAACCACCCAAATGTAGTGGAGTATTGGACTGGCGAGGGTCTCTTAGGTCCCTATATTACTAGTATAGTCCCTTATTGTTGTTACTATTACCCCCTTATTGTTATTGTTGTACCCTTGTAACCCCCATATTGTTATTATTGTGCCCTTACATTATTATTATTAGGTCGGCTAGGATTACATTATGGCCCCATGGACTCCTATATATAGAAAGGAGGTTTTGTCATTTGTATCATCCAATAATTGTTCATTCATGTAATGTACTGGAGGTTTCCCCCTCGAAGTGGCTTATCTCTAAGGTGTTGATATCTCTTTTCTTCTATTTTTGGAGTTGGTTTCACACCATTTGGTATCAGAGCTTTGGATTCTAGGGTTTTGTTGCTGCAAACAGGTCATCGTGGCATTTTCGCTATAAATTTTTTCTACAAAGGTTCAGAAGTTGAAATGTTTAGAGCGCGAAGCTGAAATCTCGAGGAACATCATCGCAAAATTTTAGAGCTTGGTTCACAACATTTTCAGAGAGATGATCTATGGAAGTTAGGGATTTTTGTAGGCTCCTGAATTTAACCTAAACAAGTCATTGCGGAATTTCACTATAACTATGCTTCTACGAGGTTTCAGAAGCTAAAATTTTCACAAAGAGAAGCCAAAATCCTAAGGAATGTTGTGGGAAAATTTCAGAGATTAATTCACATTATTTTTGGAGGTAGGGTCTGTGGAAGTTAGGGATTTTTCAGGCTCCTGAATTTCATCTCAAAGAGGTGATCGTGGGAAATTTTTCATAACTCTCTCTCTCTGAGCATTGGATTGGAATTCTGTAAAGAGTGGCTAGAAGTACAAGGAGTGTAGTTTCATGTCTATGAATTTCAGAACCGAAGGAGCAAACAATAACATGTGGCAAGTCATACAAGTTCGCTCCAATGAACCAGTCCATAATTAGGTAATTGTGGGATATTGGACATAAATTTTCATTGAAGAATCCAAATCAAGTCAGACCTGTGGAATTCGAAAGAGGATTTAGAGGGCTATATCAGAGCCAAATTTCAGATATTGAAGATTTGGAATCACAAATATAAGTCAATTTCAATGTCAAGCTCATGAAAAGCAAGAAAAATGTGTGTATTTTTTCTGAATTGCATAAGTCTTATTTGAAGAATCAATTTGAATTGATTCCAAGGGCATATTGTGGAATAGATATTAGTATTGGGTTCTAAAATGCCCTTGAAAAAGAATTCAACACCTATTAAGCCTTTAGAAGGCTCTACTATGGCTCATGAAGATGAAGAAATGAAACATGACATATCAAAATTACAAGAGCAAATGCACCAAATGTCGTTCTCGCAAATATCAATAAAAAATGAAATGGATGTTTTGAAGAAAAGCATGGAAGCTAAGATTGATGGTTTGAATAAAGGTATGGAAGCTACGATGGATGGTTTGAAGAATGGTATGGAAGAAAAAATGGAAGGTTTTATGGATGGTATGGAAGAAATAATGGAAGGTTTGAAGGAAGGTTTGTCAAAGTTGATACAAGAAATGATTCCTAATTGCGAAAAGATAGTAGAAGAAACTCATGATGAGAAAAAAACAAATGTCAATCGTGATTTCATAAACTCTAATTTTGGATTGAAGAACCACCATATTCCAAAGATGGATATGAGGAAATTTGATGACAAGGATCCTGTAACATGGATACTACATATGGAGCAATATTTTGATCTCAATAATGTGTAAAACACACAAAAGGTACGCATTGCAACTTTACATTTAGAACAAGATACATTTGTATGGTATCGATGGCTTTGCTCTCGTAAAAAAATTGCCACTTGGTCAATTTTTACAGAGGAAATGGTAGCACATTATGAGAATACAAAGAGAAACACATTCTTTAGCCAATTGATAAATCTCAAACAAAAGGGTTCAGTGGTGGAGCACATTGAGGACTTCCAAAAATTGAATATAAGGGTAATTGATATTATAGAGGAACACATGATTGATGTCTTCATAGGGAATTTAAAGGATAACATCCAACATGAAGTTCACGTTTGGGAACCTGATTCATTGGAGAAGGCATTCAGGTTTGTAAGAAAAATTGAATGTAAAATTATGGCGATAAGGAGGCCTACCACTCACATCTATAAAGATGGAAGTGTTGCTACTCCTATACTTCCATAACCTACAAGGTTGACACCACAAAAATTGGAAGAAAAAAGAGAAAAAGGGCTTTGCTACAGTTGTGATAGAAAATATACTAAAGGTCATAAGTGTGTTGAGAATAAATTATTTTACATATATTGTGAAGAGGAGGAAGAAAATGAACAAGAAACTTCAAAAGAAGAGGATATAAACCAGGAAGAAACCTTAGAAGAATAAGAAATGAGTCTGACCATATCATGTAATGTATTGGCAGGAATTACCACTCCTCAAAATCTCTAGATAGAAGGGCATATCAAGAAGAAAAAGGTAATAGTGTTGATTGATTCGGGTAGTGCCCATAATTTTTTTCATTGTAAGGTAGCGAAGGAATTGAATTGTTTGCTATACCCAGCACCAGAATGTCAAGTGATGGTTTTTTTTTTTTTTTCTAAATAAGATGAATTCTATTTATATAACATAAAAATACATGTCGACCACAGCTTCAGCTAGGTGAGCCTGAGAGCTGGGTTTGATTATCAAAAAATACATGATTTTGAATTTCCCCAGGAGGAGAAACCAATCCCTTAGTTAATTGTCTTGCCACCCTCATAGGGGAAACCAACATTAAGTTCAGAAAATAGACCCATGAAAACAAAAATTGACTTATGAAAATAACATTCTTCACTCTCAGCAAAGGAGAACTTAACAAAAACACAAAAAATGACCCATTAAACTTGGGCTTCAAAGCCATGTTCCAGCAGAGGTTATCGTGTTTACTTGTCATTAGATGGAGAGGGAGGTTCCTCCATAATGCGGAATCTGTATTCTTCACTACTGCCATCTTCATCTTCAGTGGTTGCATAGGTGGCTTTACCAGCTGCCTCATTCATCGGTTCCTGTTCCTTATCAACACTTTCCATCCCCAACGGCGAGCTCTTGTCTTTGGCATCATCTTTTTCATGAGTGAACTGAGGAGCGGAAGCATCGGAGGGGTTGAAGCTTGCTGCTTCCTCCCGAAGGGTGATAGTAATGAAAGTGGTAATTACAGGCTTGTCCATGGTGCAAGCAAATTGGAGCTCGGCTCTATGGGAGGTTTGGCGGAGAGAAATTTGAGTGGGCGGAGTGGAGATAGGGGTAGCAAAGGGATGAGTGACTGGTTGCGAAGGAGATGCAGCATGGTGAGGCTGGGAGCCATGGGTGGAATGCGCCTGCCCAGCAAGGCTAGCTCTTCCCATTTTGCTCCGGGTTTTAGGATAGTGGCCATGAGAGGAATCCTCAGAGGAGGAATTAGAGCTTGTCTGATCCGAGGCATTCTGGCAGTGGAGCTCGAGCGATGAGGGCTGTGATGAGGATGGAAATGATGGGAATGACATTGCTCAGACAAGAATGGCGAGGCATGCTTAGCAGGGGGCCGAAAATTCTTGCAGCAGAGCACACTTTGAGTGTAATGAAAATCCGACAAGATTTCAATGCAGCAGAGCAACAGGTAGTGTCTCCCTGTGTGCGTTCGAGCAGTTGGCTTGGGACAAGAAGGAGGAAAGAAGTAGCTCTGCGGAGCAGGAGACCAGCAATCAGGGAGAGCATGAACGAAACTACAATGCTTCGGAGTCATTAAAAACCAGAGGGGTGGCAAATTCTGGCAGTGGAACGAATTGATATCCCAAATGCTGTGCGGGTTGGAAACATTAAATGAAGGTTTAATGTGCCTATGGGTGGCCATATGGCCACACCACGCGCACGACGTTGGGATCCTCATAGGGACGAACGTCCCATCCATGTCAAATGACATCCGCATCTGGAACTGCAATGTCTTTGTGCACCAGTTGATTCAATCCTGTAGAAGAGCACTCTCATGGAGAATTTTGAGGGGGCCATGTTTGAGAGTGTCTACACTTTCCACTCCAACATTGGCTAAGAGATCTGCAACTTTGTTGCCATCTCATTTGATGTGAGTAAACGAGACAACTTTATGAATCTTTAACCATCGGTCCATCATTTTGAGTCGTGCTGCTAGTCTCCAGCTGGTAGCCACTTTGGCTATAGTGGTTCCCCATAGTAGTTGATTAGCCATGTTGATAAGTACCTGTGAGTCTCCTTCAATTACAATGGGGATGTAATTATATCATTGTATTAAGCAAAGAACTTGCCACAAACCTTCCAATTCGGCTGAGTTTTTGGTGTCCAAACCAATAGAGCTGAAGTAGATTGCTAGAGGAGCTCCACTGGAGTCTCTGAAAATGCCACCAAATCCTGATTTTCCAGGATTTCCCTTAGAAGCGCCATCGAAATTCAGTTTAACTAGTCCTATCGAGGGAGGAGACCATTTCTTTGGAATTCTCAGAGTGTTCTTTGCTGTGTTGGTTGGAGTGTGAGTAATCTTAAGTTGCCAGTTCTCCCAGATGGCTTTTTCCTGTGGCTTTGTGGGGAGATCTTCTTCCTTCCATACATGAAGAGCCAGGGATTCTTGAAGGTTATTGCTAAATTTGATCCAGATTATTTCCAACGTTGTACTTTGGCTTCTGAATATTCTCTTATTTCTCTCCTTCCATATTGTCCATAGGAGCAGGCCTAGAATAAGTCGCCATAGTGTGTTGAGAAGAGTGCTGCTGTAAGGTGTCGTAGGCCAATTGCGTATGGTGTTAATTATATCCCCAGAAGGTTTGATCCTTTAATAGCGAAAGCTTAGTTTCTCCCAGAGTTTATTTGCAAGAGTGCAGGAGACCATGAGGTGCTGAATTGTTTCATTGCTTTGATTACAGTTGGGACATCGAGAGGGTCCTAAGAAGCCCCTTTTTATCAAATTATCCCAAGTGAGAATTATTTTGTGGCTGAGAAGCGAAAGAAAAGTTGAAACTTTGGGCCAGATTCCTAGAGACCATATAAGCTGCCAAAGAGGATCGAGAGGATCAGTGGTCAGGTGCATCAAAGTGTAGGCTTTTTTTGTGCTGAACATTCCTTTGGTAGTGTAACCCCACCTAAGAATGAGTTGAAGATTGCAACAAGAAATAGTGAGGAGGCATCCTGAAACATCATTCCTAATCCTAGTTGGAAAGTGATTACCTAAACTAGGTGGGGCCCACACAATTAAGTGCATAGATGTGGCATAGGAGCTGACAGAAAGAATTACGCTATTCCTGAGGGCTAAGTGGAGCTATTGCATGGATACTTCAGTTAGAACTCATGTGACAGAGTTTGGTGGAGTTATTGAGGTAGTTGGTGGAGTTGTGTTTAGTTTAACTGAGTTAAACATAGTTGAGCTAGTTGTATCTAGTCTAAATGATTGATACACTAGTGAGAGTGGTGTGAATTAATTATTAATTAATTCACTAATTATTAACTCATTAATCAACTAAGTAATACATCAGTTAACTACAGTGCATGGACAGTTTCAGTGGAGACTAGTGAAGAGGTAGGTGAAAGAGCAAGTGTGACTATCAGTTGTGACTATAGTGTTGCATGAGTTTGCACCACACATTGATGGAGATGCCTATGAATATTGCGTGAGCAAGGCTAGGGCAATTCGAACTCATCCAGAGCCATTCTTCAGCAGTGATTGCGCAGTAGAGGCAGGCTAAAGGCTGGAAAATATCGGTGCATGGGATTTGCAAGATCGGGCCTGATTAGTGTGTAGCAATTGGAGATTGTACTGATAGCTTGTGAGGAGCTTTGTATGATGATTTTTACATGATATATATGACATATAATATATAGATAGTTGGGGGTTTTCAGCTTTAAGATTTCCCATAAATTACTGTGTTCATATGTGTGAATTTTTATGGTTTTAATGTGTGCATGCAATTGATTTTATTTTCGCATTTAATGATCAATGGTAGAAGAGATTCTGTATTGTGCATGAAGTCAAATAGTGTGTGATCAGGAGAATCTCGGATGTATAACATATTAGTTATATAATTTCTACAGAATGTTTGAATCCTTCGAGCATCTGATCTTCCTTTGTTGTAGTTTTGTACTGAGTGCTTCCCAAGTGTCAACTTTTTCCTGGGGGCCGATTTGAGCAGACTGTTTCCATTGCTTGAATCCATTGTTGCTCGTGGGGAGCTAGTGCTGATTTACCTTGTCTTCTAGATTAATGGTCGGATCCCCCAAATTGTGAGGATTGAGAGTGTCAGAATGTCAAGTGATGGTTGCAAATGGAGGAACTATAAATTGCTCAGGAAAATGCCATAATATAAAGCTATCCATGGGGGAATATGTATTTAATAGTCCAATTATTTCCATCCCAATGGGAGGTGCTGATGTTGTACTAGGATTACAATGGTTACAATATTTGGGGACGATAGCTTTTAATTTTGAAGAAATTTTCTTGAAATTTTTTTTCGGAAGGAAATGAAATCGAATTACAGGGTATCGTAGGGAAGCCAGGAAATATAATAAGCTCTAATGTCATGAAAAATATTTTGAAGAAAGAACAATGAGGCATAATTGCACAATTATGTTCACTAGAAGTTCCAACATCAAAATCACCTATTTCTCAAGATCTCCAAAAAGTCTTGGACAATCATTCCAAGGTGTTTGATACTCCCAAAGGACTCCCACCTATTTGCGATCATGATCATGCTATTAATTTGATTCCAGGAAGTGTTCCTCCAAACATAAGGCCTTATAGACATCCTTATGTCCAAAAGAGCAAAATTGAACGTATGATTGCAGAAATGTTAGAGGCTGGTATAATTCAACCTAGTCAAAGTTCTTTCTCTGCCCTAGTAGTATTGGTGCATAAGAAAGACGGATCATGGTGCATGTGTTCGGGTTATAGGGAGCTCAATAAGTTCACTATTAAAGATAAATTTCCCATTCTTGTGATTGATGAATTATTGGATGAATTACATGGAGCAATTTATTTTACCAAGTTGGATCTTAGTTCAAGATATCATCAAATTAGAATGAAGACTGAAGATATTCTGAAAACAACATTTCTAACTCATGAGGGTCATTATGAATTTTTGGTCATGCCTTTTGGCCTTACCAATGCACCTTCTACATTTCAAGGGTTGATGAATTCCATTTTCAAACCCTTCATGAGAAAATTTGTGTTAGTATTTTTTGATGATATACTAATCTACAATAGGTCTTGGAAGGATCATGTTCAACATGTTGACAGGGTGCTAAAACTATTGGGGGAGAAACAATTATATGCAAAAACATCCAAATGTTTCTTTGGAGTACAAGAGGTGCAATATCTGGGTCATATTGTATCTCATAAGGGTGTTAAGGTAGACCCTAACACAATTAAAGCCATTAAGGAATGGAAAGTCCCACCTATTCGTGATCACGATCATGATATTCATTTGATTCCAAGAAGTGTTCCTCCAAACATCAGGCCTTACAGATATCCTTATGTCCAAAAGAGCGAAATTGAACGTATGATTGTAGAAATGTTAGAGGCTGGTATGGTATAATTCAACCTAGTCAAAGTTATTTCTTTGCACCAATAGTATTGGTGCACAAGAAAGATGGATCATGGTGCATGTGTCTGGATTATAGGGAGCTCAGTAAGCTCACTATTAAAGATAAATTTCCCATTCCTATGATTGATGAATTATTGGATGAATTACATGGAGCAATTTATTTTACCAAGTTGGATCTTAGTTCAGGATGTCATCAAATTAGAATGAATACTGAAGATATTCCGAAAACAACATTTCGAACTCATGAGGGTCATTATGAATTTTTGGTCATGCCTTTTGGCCTTACCAATGCACCTTCTACATTTCAAGGGTTGATGAATTCCATTTTCAAACCCTTCCTTAGAAAATTTGTGCTAGTATTTTTTGATGATATACCAATCTACAGTAGGTCTTGGAAGGATCATGTTCAACATGTTGATAGGGTGCTCAAACTATTGCAGGAAAAACAATTATATGCAAAAACATCCAAATGTTTCTTTGGAGTACAAGAGGTGGAATATCTGGGTCATATTGTATCTCACGAGGGTGTTAAGTTAGACCCTAACAAAATTAAAGCCATTAAGGAATGGAAAGTCCCCACAACCATAAAGCAGTTGCGAGGATTTCTCGGGTTAACAGGGTATTATCGCAAGTTTGTTAAGAATTATGGGAGAATAGCAGCACCTCTAACAACATTATTGAAGAAAGATGCATTTTCATGGACTCCTGAAGCAACTAAAGCCTTTGAACATCTTAAAGAGGCAATGTGCCTAGCACCGGTATTAGCTACGCCAGACTTCACAAAAACCTTTATTGTGGAATGTGATGCCTTAGGAAATGGAATTGGTGCAGTTTTAATGCAGGAAGGAAGACCCATTTCTTTTGAAATTTGTCCAATCAAAGGAAAGTATTTACAGAAACCTATTTATGAGAAGGAAATGTTAGCAATACTGCATGCACTAAAGAAATGGCGAACTTACCTAATGGGAAGACACTTCAAGGTAAAAAATAATCATGATAGTCTTAAACACTTTTTGGAACAAAGAATATCTTCAGAAGAGCAGCAAAAATGGGTCACAAAGATGTTGGGTTATGACTTTGAAATAATCTACAAAAAAGGGAAGCTAAATGTTGTTGCAGATGCACTCTCAAGAAAGAATGAAGAGGTGGAAACATTGCTTTGTGCCATTTCTATTATCCAACCAGATTGGATAACCGAAGCAAGGGATGAATGGAAGAAGGACGAAGAAGTGTGGACACTCATTCAAAAGTTGCAGCAAGATCCTAGTACATCTGATACATTTATTTGGAAAAATGATTCCTTATGGTACAAAGATCGCTTATATATTTGCAATAATTCCCAACTAAAAAAAAATATTATTTTGGAATTTCACACTTCTCCTTAAGGAGGACACTCAGGATTTTTAAAAACTTACCACAGGGTGAAGAAAGAATTTTTTTGGGATTTCCTTAAATATGATATTCAAATGTTTGTGGCGGAATGTTTGGTTTTCCAACAAAATAAAGTTGAGACAATTAAGACCCCAGGTCTTATACAACCTTTATCCATTCCATGTCAACGTTGGGAGGAGATTTCAATGGATTTTATCACAGGTTTACCTAGGCCCGAAGGAAGGAGTGTCATCATGGTGGTAGTTGATAGAATTACTAAGTATGCAAACTTTTGTGCATTATCTCATCCATTTAAAGCAAGTACAGTTGCTACGAAATTTATGGAATAATTTAAAATCTACATAGAAACCTGAAGATTATTGTAAGTGATAGAGATCCCATTTTTATAGGAAATTTTTGGACAGAATTATTTTCTTGTTTGGGTACTCAACTAGCTCATAGCTTATCTTATCATCCTCAATCCGATGGTCAAATAGAGATAGTGAATAAATGTTTGGAAGGATATCTTCATTGTTTTGTATCTGATAAGCAAGCACAATGGGTCAAGTGGTTACCTCTCACTGAATGGTGGTATAACACTTCCTTCCATACTGCAGCAAAAATGACCCCATTTATGGCATTTTATGGATATAATCCATCGTCCATCACATCTTCTTTAAGGGAATATTCTAGGGTTCAAGCAGTGGAGGATCACATCAAGAATCAACAATAAGTTCTACAACTCTTAAAGGATAACCTAAATTTGGCACAAAATTGAATGAAACAACAGGCAGATCAACATCGCAGTGAGAGAAGTTTTGATGTGGGAGACTGGGTATTTTTACGACTATAAAATTACAAACAAATGTCCCTCAAGATAGCTAAGAAGGATAATAAATTATCGCCAAAGTAATATGGTCCTTACAAGGTGTTGCAAAATATTGGTACTATTACATACAAATCGGAGCTTCCTACTTCTTCGTCAGTGCATCCAGTTTTCCATGTTTCATTTTTACAAAAGGTTATAGGGGACAAACTTCCAGTTCAAACAATATTGCCAGAACTTGATGAGGAAGGAAAAACCATATTGGAACCTGAAGCAGTCACAGAAACAAGAACTTGATAGCTACGCAATCGATCAGTTTTAGAGTATCTCATCAAATGGAAGAACTTACCAACTGAAGATTCTACATGGGAGGATGAGAATTATATACAAAAGCACCCAGAGCTACTCAAGCGTTGAGGACAACACTTTCTTGAAGGAGAGGAGCATATTAGGTCCCTATATTACTATTATAGTCCCTTATTGTTGTTATTGTAACCCCCTTATTGTTATTGTTGTACCCTTGTAACCCCCATATTGTTATTATTGTGCCCTTACATTATTATTGTTAGGTCGGCTAGGATTACATTGTGGCCCCACTAGGATTAAATTGTGGCCCCATGGACTCATATATGTAGAAAGGAGGTTTTGTCATTTGTATCATCCAAGAATTGTTCCTTTATGTAATGTATTCGAGGTTGCCCCCTCGAAGAGGCTTATTTATAAGGTGTTGACATCTCTTTTCTTCTATTTTTGGAACTGGTTTCACAACAGGGTCGAACTTGTTAGGTCCCTATATTACTAGTGTAGTCCCTTATTTTTGTTAGTGTAGCCCCATTATTGTTATTTTTTTATCCCTGTAACCCCTATATTGTTATTATTGTGCCCTTACATTATTATTGTTAGGTCGGCTAGGATTATATTGTGACCCCATGGACTCGTATATATAGAAAGGAGATTTTTTCATTTGTATCATCCAAGAATTGTTCATTTATGTAATGTAAAGGAGGTTTCCCCCTTGAGGTGCCTTATTTATAAGGTGTTGATCTCTTTTTTTTTTTTTTTTTGGAGTTGATTTCATAACATTTGGTATCGAAGCTTTGGATTCTAGGGTTTCACTGATTCAAACATGTCATCGTGGAATTTGCGCTATAATTTTTTTTCTACGAGGGTTCAGACACTATAAAAAAAACCCATTTCAAAAAATTCCTGAGGAAATTTGTGTAAAAAATTTAGATCTTGGTTCGCAATATTTTCAGAGATATGATCTGTGGACGTTAGGGTTTTACAGGCTCTTGAATTTCATATAAAAGTGGCGACCGTGGGAAAATCATCATAACTCTCTCTGAGAGTCAGATTGGAAGTCTGTAAAAATTGGTCGAAATCACATGGAATTTACTTTCCTGTGTATAAATTGAACGTCCGAATTAGGAAACAAGGACAAGTGGCACGCCGTACAAGTTTTCTCTACTGAACTAGTCCATAATTAGGCCATTGTGGGAGATTGGGAATAAATTTTCCTTTAAGAATACGAATCATGTGATACATGTGGCATTCGAAAGAATATTCAAAGGGATACTAAAGAACCAAATTTCAAGAATTAAAGATCCGAAATAATAGAGATAATTTAGTTTCAATATTGAGCTCTTCAAAAGCAAGAAAAAGGTGTGTATTTGTTTTTCAAATTGCATAAGTCTTGTTTGAAAAATCAGTTTGGAGTGATTCCAAGGGAATATTGAAGCATATACATTAGTATTGGGTTCTACAATGCCCCCTAAAAATAATTCAACACCAATTAAGCCCTTATAATACTCTACTATGACTCATGAAGAGGAAGAAGTGCAACATGATATATCAAAATTACAAGAGCAAGTGCACCAAATTTCGCTCTCGCAAAGAGCAACAAAAATGAAATGGAAGTGTTAAAGAAAGGAATGGAAGCTAAGATAGATGGTTTGAAGAAGGGCATGGAAGCTAAGATGTATGGTTTGAAGAATGACATGGAAGAAAAAATGGAAGACATGAAGAATGATATAAAAGAAAACATGGAATGTTTGAAGGAAGGTTTGACAAAGTTGATACAAGAAATGATTCCTAATGAAGAAAATATAGTAGAGGAAACTCATGATGAGAACAAAATAAATGTTCATCGTGATTTCATAAACTCTAATGTTGGATTGAAGACCCACCATATTCTAAAGACCGATATGAGGAAGTGTTATGGAAAGGATCTCGTAACATGGATACTATAGATGGAGCAATATTTTGATCTTAATAATGTGCAAAACACACAATAGTTACACCTTGCAACTTTATATTTATAACAAAATACATTTGTATGGTATCTATGGCTTTGCTCGTGTAAACAAATTGTCACTTGGTCAATTTTTATAGAGGAAACGATAGCACATTATGAGGATACAAAGAGAAACACCTTATTTAGCCAATTGATAAATCTCAAATAAAAGGGCTTAGTTGTGGAGCACATTGAGGAATTCCAAAAATTGAATATAAGGGTATCCAATATTCCAGAGGAACATAGGATTGATGTCTTCCTATGGAATTTAAAGGATAACATCCAACAGGAGGTTCGCCTTTGGGAACTTGATTCATTGGAGAAGGCATTCAGGTTGGCAAGAAAAATTGAATACAAAATTATGAAAACAAGGAAGCCTATCACTCACATATATAAAGATGGAAGTGTTGCTACTCCTAGACTTCCACAACCTAAAAGGTTGACACTGCAACAATTGGAAGAAAAAAGAGAAAAAGGGCTTTGCTACAGTTGTGATAGAAAATACACTAAAGGTAAAAAGTGTGCTGAAAAAAAATTATTTTACATATATTGTGACGAGGAAGAAGAAAATAACCAAGAAAATTCAAAATAAGAGGATATACTCCAGGAACCAACCCTAGAGAAAGAAGAAATGAGTTTGATCATATCCTGTAATGCATTAGCAAGAATTACCACTCATCAAAATCTCAAGATAGAAGGACATATCAAGAAGAAAAAGGCAATAGTGTTGATTGACTCAGGTAGTACCCATAATTATATTCATTGTGAGGTAGCCAAGGAATTGAATTGCTTCCTATACCCAGCACCAGAATGTCAAGTGATGGTTGCAAATGAAGGAACTATAAATTTCTCTACTAAATGCCATAATATCAAGCTAACCATGGGGGAATATGTATTGAATAATCCAATTCTTTCCATTCCAATGGGAGGTGCTGATGTTGTACTAGGAGTATAATGGTTACAATCTTTGGGGATGGTAGCTTTTAATTTTCAAGAAGTTTTCTTGAATTTTTTTTCAGAAGGAAAGGAAGTTGAATTACGGGGTATTATAGGGAAGTCAGGAAATATAATAAGCTCTAATGTCATGAAAAATCTTCTGAAGAAAGAAGAACGAGGTCTAATTTCATAATTATGCTCACTAAAAGTTCCAACATCAAAATCACTTATTTCTCTAGATCTCCAAAAGGTCTTGGACAATAATTCCAAGGTGTTTGAAACTCCCAAAGGACTCCCACCTATTTGTGATCATGATCATGAAATTAATTTGATTCCAGGAAGTGTTCCTCCAAACATCAAGCCTTACAGATATCCTTATGTCCAAAAGAGAAAAATTGAATGCATGATTGCAGAAAGTTTAGTGGCTGGTATAATTCAACCGAGCTAGAGTTATTTCTCTGCTCCAGCAGTATTAGTGCACAAGAAGGATGGATCATGGTGCATGTGTCCAAATTACAGGGAGCTCAATAAGCTCATTATTAAATATAAATTTCCCATTCCTGTGATTGATGAATTATTGGATGAATTACATGGATAAATTTATTTTACCAATTTGGATCTTCATTCAGGATATCATTAGATTAGAATGAAGACTGAAGATATTCCAAAAACAAAATTTCAAACTCATGAGGGTCATTATGAATTTTTGGTCATGCCTTTTGGCCTTACCAATGCACCTATACATTTCAAGGGTTGATGAAGTCCATTTTCAAACCCTTCCTTAGAAAATTTGTGTTAGTATTTTTTGATGATATACTAATCTACAATAGGTCTTGGAAGGATCATGTTCAAAATGTTGATAGGGTGCTCAAACTATTGGAGGAGAAACAATTATATGCAAAAACCTCCAAATGTTTTTGGGGTACAAGAGGTGGAATATCTGGGTCATATTGTATCTCACGAGGGTGTTAAGGTAGACCCTAATAAAATTAAAGTTATTAAGGATTGGAAAGTGCACACAACCATAAAGCAGTTGCGATGATTTCTCAGGGTTAATAGGGTATTATCACAAGTTTGTTAATAATTATGGGAGAATAAAGACACCTCTTACAAAATTATTGAAGAAAAATTCATTTTAATGGAATCATGAAGCAAATAAGGCCTTTGAACATCTTAAAGAGGCATTGTTCCTAGCACCGGTATTAACTACACCAGACTTCACAAAAAGATTTATTGTGGAATGTGATGCCTTAGGAAATGGAATTGGTGTTGTTTTAATGCAAGAAGGAAGACCCATTTCTCTTGAAAGTCGTCTAATCAAAGGAAAGTATTTACAAAAATATTTTGATGAGAAGGAAATGTTGGAAATACTACATGCACTAAATAAATGGCGACCTTACCTAATGGGAAGACACTTCGATGTAAAAATTTATAATGATAGTCTTAAATAATTTTTGGAACGAACATTATCTTCAGAAGAGTAGCAAAAATGGGTCACAAAGATGTTGTGTTATGACTTTGAAATCATCTACAAAAAATGGGGACTAAATGTTGTTGCAGATGCACTCTCAAGAAAGGATGAAGGGGTGGAAGCATTTCTTTGTTCCATTTCTATTATCCAACCAGATTGGATAACCAAAGAAAGAGATGAATTGAATAAGGACGAAGAAGTGTGGAAACTCTCAAAATTTGCGAAAATATCCTAGTACATCTGATACATTTAGTTGGAAAAATGATTCCTTATGGTACAAATATCGCTTATATTTTTGTAATAATTCCCAACTAAAACAATAGATTCTTTTGGAATTTCACACTTCTCCCTTAGGACACTCGGGATTTTTAAAAACATACCATAAGGTGAAGAAAGAATTTTTTTTGGATGGCCTTAAATCTAATATTCAAAAGTTTGTGGTGGAATGTTTGGTTTTCCAGCAAAATAAAGTTGAGACAATTAAGACCCCTGGGTCTTCTACAACCTTTATCCATTCCAAGTCAACATTGGGAGGAGATTTCAATGGATTTTATCACAGGTTTACCTAAGTCTGAAGGAAAGAGTGTCATCATGGTGGTATTTGATAGACTTACCAATTATGCACATTTTTATGCATTATCTCATCCATTTAAAGCAATTACAATTGCTACTACATTTGTGGAAACAATTGAAAAGCTACATGGAAACCCAAAGATTATTGTAAGCGACATAGATCCCATTTTTACTGGAAATTTTTGGATGAAATTATTTTCTTGTTTGGGTACTCAACTAGCTCATAGCTCATATTATCATCCTCAATCCCATGGGAAAAATGAGATATTGAAAAAATGTTTGGAAGGATATCTTCTTTGTTTTGTATTTGATAAACAAACATAATGGGCCAAGTGGTTACCTCTGGGTGAATGGTGGTATAACACTTCCTTCCATACTGAAGCAAAAATGACCCCATTTATGGCACTTTATGAATATCATCCACCATCCATCACATCGTATTTAAGAGAAAATTCTAAGGTTCAAGAAGTGGAAGATCACATCGAGCATCTACAACAAGTTCCCCAACCCTTAAAGGATAATCTAAATTTGGCATGAAATCGAATGAAACAATAGGCATATCATCATTGCAGTGAGAGAAGTTTTGGTGTAGGAAACTGGGTATTTTTACAACTACAACCATATAAACAAATGTCCCTCAAGAAACTAAGAAGGATATTAAAATATCGCCAAAGTACTATGGTCCTTACAAGGTGTTGCAAAAGATTAGTACTATTCCATATAAATTGGAGCTTCTTGCTTCTTCTCAAGTGCATCCAGTTTTCCTTGTTTCATGCTTAAAGAAGGTTATGGGTGACAAAATTCCAGTTCAAGCAATATTTCCATAACTTTATGAGGAAGGAAAAATAATATTGGAACTTGAAGTAGTCACAGAAACAAGTGCTCGATAGCTACTAAACCGATCAATTTCAGAGTATCTCATCAAGTGGAAGAACTTACCCACTGAAGATTATACATGGGAGGATGAGAATTTAATATAGAAGCATCCAAAGCTACCCAAACATTGAGGAAAAAACTTTTTTGGAGGAGAAGGGCATGTTAGGTCCCTATATTACTAGTGTAGTGCCTTATTGTTGTTAGTGTAGTCCCCTTATTGTTATTGTTGTACCCCTATAACCCCCATATTGTTAATATTGTGTCGTTACATTATTATTGTTAGGTCAGCTAGGATTATACTGTGACCCCATGGACTCCTATATATAGAAAGGAGGTTTTGTCATTTGTATCATCTAAGAATTGTTCATTTATGTAATGTAAAGGAGGTTCCCCCTTGAAGTGGCTTATTTATAATACGTTGATCTCTCTTTTCTTATATTTTTTGAGTTGGTTTCATAAAAAAATCCGCCTAGCCCACGTGTCCAGCCCCCAAGAGGGCGGTCCCCAAAATTAAATGCAAAAAATAAATACATTTGAACCATATTAAAAAACTAACCAAAATTTAAATGCACCATTCCCAAAATATACCAACAACCAATATACTGCACGCAAGTTGGGGAGAGGTGGGATTTGATCCCCTGGACTCTCCACCTCCATTACTTCATCGAACCACCATGCCACAGGTGGCGACTTTGTAAATTTTTCCACCCAACCACCTTATAAAACCATTTTCTGCAGTGCGTCGGGGTAGTAGGACCAATAAGACAGAGGAGTAGTGCAGCGAGGTGGAGCAGAATGAAGGTGTGGGTGGACTAGCACGTTTTTCAAGAATAATTGATTTTTTATAGCAGGTGGAACCTCGAACCATGGAGATTGTGGAACCATGTCTCAGGGAATCTTGAGGGTACCAAAATATTCCTTGAGGCCTCAAAGTTGTAGGAGTCATAATTCGACAAAAGTTATGTCTTTTCCATACCTCTCAACAACAGGAATATGATGGAGATGTTTATTTCAGCAGTAGAGCTTCCCATATTTCATCCATTTTCTAGATTTCAGTGACAATGTCTGATTCTCAAGTGTGGACAGTCGATACTATGCCCCTCGACTCCACAAATTCGACAGTGCGATTAGATTCAGCAGCTGAGCATTCGCTTCTTCAACCTACTTCAGGGGTTGAGGTATATGTAGTTTGATCATGTGCCTTTTTTTGCTGTGAGATGTATTATGATTTCTAGATCCTTTCTTGATGCATGTTGCAGGATCTTGTTTTTCTTCAATTGAGATTATGTCATGCTGATACGAGATCCATTGTGAGTGAGAGTTCCTGTAGTGAAACGTCTCGTAGAGAGACAAGCCACTCATGTTGATGGTACATCCTTGTATGGAAATCATCCATGTACATATTCCCATGTATAGCACTATATGAATCCACCTACCCCATTTTAACACCAGGCTCGGAGATGTAGCCCACCCTGGGTGAACTCTGTTATCAATGTCTCGTGTTTTCATGTTGCTGATGGTTGTCTTGTTTCCATTCTTTACAACATGCACATGTGTTCTTCTATGCTCTTTTAAAATGAAATTCTAACAACATCATAGAAGTAACTAATCATGGGGAAATCCGGTAGATGAATGAACCAAATCAAGTGGTATCAGAGTGGTATTCTTGCTGATGCGAATTGCGATCATGAACAACAATTGAACGTGCAACAATGGAGGATGGAAAATACATGTATGAGGCCATGCTCAGGATGTCCAAAATGGTGGACATGATGTATGAGTCTCATGAAAGACAAGAGAAAGATGAAGTAGAAAGTAATGCTAAATCCACATCTTCCAGTGAATATTGATCGCCATCACCATATTCTCATCATTTGAATGAGGAGATCAACCATAGCCTTCAAGAATATAACACTGAATTGAAAGTGCTTCTATGAGAGGAGAAAGAGGATAAGCACAAAGTGCATCTTCAGTTGCAAGCCATAGAGGCAACCTTGGAATAATTGAAGCATAACAACCAAATACTTCAAGAAAAGGATATGAATTAAGGAGGCTACTATGAGAAGAGAAAGAAGATAAATAGAGACTACAACTTTAGCTACGAGTCGTGAAAAAGGCATTGGAGGAGTTGAAGTGCAACAAAGGCTTGAAGAAGCCATCATCACCTGTTTCTGAATCGACATCTGTGGAAAAAAATGTTAATATTTCATCAGTTTCATCTTCATATGCTATCATTTCTATAGGAAATGTGGAGATTCCCATTACAGGGACTGGCATGAGACTCCTCACCAATATGGGATACAAAGGAGGAGGACTTGATGTTAATGGCCAAGGAATAACTTAGCCATTGGAGGTTGTGAAAAGACCTTGATTAGCAGGTTTTGGATACACAGAAGGAATTTATCGAAGATGTCAGAAACTTCCAACGCATGGTTGAAACCATTGGGAAAAGAGATTTATGGGAACAATTCACCATCATCCTATGGTAGCGCAAATGGAAGTGAAAAATCTGAGGCAAGCTCTCGTCACCATGATCGCAGAAGAGACAACCGAGGAAGTTATAAAAAGTGTCGATATTCTAGTGTTCATTTTGATTACAAGCATGTGGCTAATAATGAACATAAACATGGCATCGAAAAACATGTAGTTTTTGTGGATTATATAACCATGTATTTTCTGAGTGTTGGGAAAGAATGGTAGCACAAAAGAGGCTGAGGCATGAAAGGCCTTCTCCACTGCATGAAAGGAAGAAGGTAAAGTACGTCTGGAGGGAGAAGACTCATTGCAGTCATTGCGATAGAAGTAGTCAGCAAAGAGCCACATGTTGGATGCTCCATCCAGAGTAGTGTCTCAAGGAAAAAGTGTCCATAAATGAACCAGTTGAAACAATTGTTTGACAAGAAAATGCACGACAGAGAGATGACACATTCACTTTGATAAGTGAGAGATGGTTTTTCTAGATTTGGTAGTGTGTTTGCCTTACTTTGTAAATCATATGTTGCAGTTTAAAATGTAAAAGTGATGATGTGTTTTCCATCACTTATGAAATGACAATGACATTTTGGCCTTGTATTGAAATTTTGGCCATTTGATGTAAATTTGACCACAGAGTATGGTTATAAAATCATGGTAAGTGTGGGGAATTATTGGGTCATAGATTGGCCACTTAGTTAAGCATGTAATTTGAAAAATATTTTACTACAGGCTTGCAGAGGATGTAGGTGTGAGCTCATCGCTTATGGCTCTAAAGGACAAAAGTGAAGGAGAATGAAGGGTGATTGTTAAACACACTTGTGGTGCAGACAAGGTACAATGCAGCTATAGTTTATGTTCATGCTTTTGGAGGACCAAAAGCTTCTCAGTGGGGAGGATTGATCCAGGTGGCTCCAGACACCCTCAGGAGATCAAGAAGGCTTAGAAATGGTCAAAATTAAAAGTGGTTGGATTTCTCTTGAACTAGGTTCATATTGAAGTATTCGTTGCACTCATTCCAACGATGTGAATGAATCTCCAATTCGAGCCCGTATGGATAAGTTAGAGTGAGTCAAATTTTTTGTCAAAGCTGGGCAGTGGGCCACGTTTAAGTGTCCCACAAATTCGCCACCAACCAATAGGGAAATTGGCTCCCAAAAATAAGCTAAATTGTGGCCTCGTTAAATTTCCCAATGACCCTTGATTTCAGTAGAAGAAAAAATAAATATTATGGTTTGAAAAAACAAAAAAAATATAAAAATAAGGGTGGCTGGCCACGACCCTGCCACCCCATCGTTCATTAAAAACCATGTCTATATTACAAATCGGGGTGGCAAGTGGCTAAACCCTACTAACGTTGGCCAGATCCCACTGAATGTCAACCAACATATATATATATATATATATATATATATCTATATATATATATATATATATATATATATATTCAACACAACCAACCGAAGGCAGTGAAGTATGAGATCGATGGGGGTCGAACCCTCCCGAACCACGTGGTCGGCCCCTAAGTGGGTAGTCCCAAAAATTAAATGCAAGAAATAACTACATTCAAACCATATTAAAAAACCAACCAAACTTTAAACGTGCCATTACCAAAATATACCAACAGCCAATGTAACTTCACGCAAGTTAGGGAGAGGCGGGATTTGATCACCCGACCTATCTGCCTCCATTACTCTGTCAAACCACCACGCCACAGGTGGCAGCTTTGTAAATTCTACCACCCCACCACCTTATAAAACCATTTTCCACAGTGCGTCTGGGGAGGAGGACCAGCAAGATGGAGGAACGGAGCAGCAAGGTGGAGCAGAACGAAGGCGTAGGTGGACCAACGTGTTTTTTGAGAATAATTAATTTTTTATTGCAGGTGGAACCTTGAGCCATGGAGACGGTGGAACCATGCCCCGAGGAATCTTGAGGGTATCAAAAGATTCCTTAAGGCCCTAAAGTTGCAAGAGTCAGAATTTGACAAACTTTATGTCGATTTTACGTATCTCGGCTATAGGAATCTGATGGCAATGTCCGTTGCAGCAACAAAGCTTCCCATACTTCAGTCCTTTTCTAGATTGGAGTGACGGTGTCCAATTATTAAGTGTGGACAGTCAATTCTATGCCCCTTGACACCAGGAATTCGACGGTGTAGCCAGATTCGACAGCGGAGCATCCGATTCTCCAACCTACTTTAGGGGTTGAGGTATATGAAATTTTATCATGTGCCCCTTTTTGCTGTGAGATTTATTATGATTTCTAGATCCTTGCTTGATGCATGTTGTGGGATCTTGTTTTGCTTCATGTGAGATTATGTCATGCTAATAGGTGGTCCATTGTGAGTGAGATATCTTGTAGCAGAACGTCTTGTGGAGAGACAAACCACTCATGTTGAGGGCACATCCTTGTATGAAAATCATGCATCTAAATCTTCCCATGTCCAACACTATATGAAGTGTCCTACCCCATTTTGACATCGAGCCTAGAGACGTAGCCCACCCTGGGTGAAATCTGTTATCAATGTCTCGTGTTTTTATGTTGCTGATGGTTGTCTTGTTTCCCTTATTTACAACATTTACGTATTTTCTTCTATGCTATTTTAAAATGAAATCATAACAACATCACAAAAGTAATAGATCATGGGTAAATCGAGTAGCTGACAGACCCGGATCACAAAATTATCCTCAATAAAACCAAGTAAAGTTCTTCTTAATTCATTAAAAATAAAGGAAAATGATGTTAATTAACCGCTTACACATATATAGACACATGATGAAGAATTATGGTAAAAATAGTGGCAAGTGAGTGAAATGGTGCAATGGATGGTTGGAAGTAAGGGCTTAATGAATGACAAAGACAATGAGAATGATGACCAATTATTGAGCCAAAAGATATTGTGATAAGTTAAGGAAGAAAAAGAGGTGCAGTTTTATTTAATTAGAAAATCGAGAGTAGTCCTTGCTAATACTTTGTTAAGTTATTTACTTGATGAAATTTAATCATTATTATATGAATTATGTTGATATTATTATTGGTGAGTTTCCTAATCAATTTCCACCCATGAGGAGCATTAGTCACCACATAGGTGTGATCCCAAAATCTAATCTACCAAATAAGGAAGCTTATAGAATGGCACCCAAGGATAATGAGGAAATTATAAATCAGGTTCAAGAGTTACTAGATAAGAGATTAATTATAGAAGTTTCAATCCCTTGTGTTGTCCCTGCATTTGAGTCCGAAGAAGGATGGAGGTTGGAGAATGTACAACATTTCTAGTGCAATAAACAAGATAACAATCATGTATATATTTCCTTCATCTCGTATAGATGATTTAATGGACTATTTGAGTAGTGTCAGTTTCTTTTCAAAAATAGATCTGAAAAGTGGGTATCACTAGATTCCAATGAGAGAAGATGATGAGTTGACGCCACATGGAATAGGCCTACAAATTATGAATAAATACACACCATAACTGAAAATCCAATGCAATAGGCATGCACACAAAAACTAAGAACAATTTATTAATAAATAAAATAATTATAGGAGGATTATTGGCCTCATGCTTGGCCTCTCATTCCTCACACTCACTCGCACACTTCTACATATTCTACATGCCTCATAGGCTCACCTAGATTTATAAAAATGGATTAGAACCCAACTAGGTTTTATATCCCTAAAATAACTCCCAAAATATCTCTCCTAATCCATAATATCTCTCATTCAATACCTTAGCCCTAGTTAAGAGCTAACTAATCCATGGTCCTCTCAAACCTTCCACAATCCTCTGAAATCTTCTCCTATTTACAATAATCCTCATTCTCTCCTAAAAACTATAGGAAAATACATTAATTATCTTTACAAACTAACTCATATAGTAAAAAATTAACCTAGGTTAGATGCACCTGCATCAAACTACCTAGATAAAATAAAATCACGGTCTCCTAACAATCAGCCTTTATAAGATGATAGAAATCCTCCCAGATCCCAAACTTTCATTTGCAGTAAATTAGTTTCTTTGTCATGTTTTTGATGTTCTGTGGCTGTCCCTTCCTATCTTCTAGACTTCCAAACTTTATGTTGCAATTATCGTCTTGCTTTACTGATGTAGACTTGCTTAGTTATTAGTAATCTACTTTCATCCTTGCTTTTTCGTTGTTCAATGAACATATTATGAGATCCTTCCAACATCAACTTCTTCATTTCTTCAATTTCAATATCCAATATAGTTTCAGATTGAATTTTATTGTTACTAGCTTGGAATATTAATTCATCATCATTAAATTGTAGATTATATTCAAGATCCACATTTTCATTAGTTGACTTGTCTTCTGGCGTGTGTGCACTGTTTCTTTGCTGAACATTTTTGTCCATATCTATGCTTCTGTTGCACCTGATTTGTTGATTTGAAGGCTTTTTGTCACACTCTGGCTTCAGATTGTCCAACCATTCTTCTAGGAATTTCAATTCTGCTGCAATATATCTCATGTTGACATTTGACTGATTTATTTGATGATGATTTTCCATTTTATCAGAAACTTCTATTATTTGTTCATCTTCAACATTTTTAGGATTCACTTATTCATAATTTTGTTTTTCATCTTCAAAGTTACCTGCATCCACACACCAATTGTTAAATTTAAAAATATAAGGTTTGACAGATGAATCTCTCTTCAGGTCTTCATGCTAGTCTTCTGAATATTTTATAGCACCATATGTGGGAATCAAACCTGTTGGTCGCTTTAATTATTTTTACAATTCAAGCTCCACATAAATTGTCAACCCGAGGATGTCTGTTTATTCCAAAGACAACCACGCACTGGATATGCTCAATTTAAAAAGCAAAAACAATGTTGTAGTAAAAAGCCACACAATTATTAATCATGAAAATCTAATTATTCACACCCTGTTTAATCAAAGCTGAAGTTACTTATGTTATAGCAGAAGTAATTCCTATATTGCAGTTAAGAATCCAAATAAAGGGAAATCAATCTGCAGGAAAGGAAACCAATCAACCATAACAGGGAACAGGACCCTATTCCTTTATATGGGAACTTCAACACCTGTTTCCTGACACTAATTACTCTGTAGAAAAGATAAACTCAAGAGAACAGGACCCTATTCCCATGAACAGGAACCTTCAACACCTGTCTCCTGTTTCTAATCACACTGCAGGGAAAATAAAGGCAACCAATGGGAACAGGACCCTATTCCTTTGTTCAGGAATCTTCAGCACCTGCTTCCCAGCATCAACCATACATTCAAACAAACAACAGGAAGAGATCTCTTATCTTCTTAAGAATGAAGTACTAAACACATGCAGCGTTAAGGAAACAGAATGCTCATTAAACTACAGAACTGTGTAACTGGTGTTTCAGCAAACATAATTAAAGTAAAGTGCGAATATCATAAAGAAATCCAACAAACTAGAGGAACAGTCGGGTGAATCTTGTGAGGAAGGCGGGCCCTTTCCCTCTCACAAGATTCCCTAGGGAAAGAATTAAATTGGAGTGCTAAAAAGGAACTTTTTATTCATCTGTCAAAAGAAATGATACATTACAAATGGAGTCTAGCTCCTGTCCTCTCAAACACAATGTTCTCCTGTAGCATTCGAACTCGAACCTCCCTTCTAATGATGATGTCTCCTCTTTTTAAAGAGGAGACATCTCTTACAATTACATGAGAGCAAATCTACGTTTATCCCAAATCTGTTCTTCTTTCTTAAAACAGGCTATTCTGTTCTTCCATAAAAAGATATTGTTACAACAGATACAAAAAGAGTACTATCTTCAAAATAATCCGTGTAACCACGTCTTCATGTTTTTGCCATTGTTCCAAAAAATACTCTTCCAGAATCGCAAATTACGGGTAGTGATGGAATTTGCGTGTCTGCTGGCTGTTTCAGCAACGGAGTCGACTGTTTCAGCAACGAAGTCGACTGTTTCAGCAACGAAGTTTGACTGTTTCAGCAACGGCCGATTGTTCCAGCACAACATATAACTTATCTGCGATCTTTTAGACTTATGTTAGCAACAATCTACTTCGATTAATGATGAAATATAAGAGTAATATGGAATTATATGTAAACATATTAGACATATAGTAAAGAAGAGGATTTTATATACCTTTGGATAAAGTGAATGAAAATGATGATGGAATCCTTTTTAAACATGGTTATAAAGGTAAGGTGGTGTCAAAATATATAGTAAAAATGATACATAGTGAGGTCCTAACATCCCCCCCAGCTGAAAGTGTTGCATGTCCTCAGGCAACTCCTAGTCTGAGTCAGAGTCTGAGTACTGATTCTGGGCGTGCAAGTTGCTCAAGCAGTAGCTGGAGAAGGTGGCTTCTGTCGGAGCTCGGAATCCTCGATTGTTCTGCAATTGCTGCCATGCTACAACTTCATCTCTGTCAACCAATTGATAGTGACACTAATATTTCTATGAAGGCATCCATAGAATTGGAAAATGAAAATGGTAACCAATCCAGTTTTCTCCACAATGCCGAATACATCTGATATAATTAGGTACCCTGGAAAGTGCAGCTTGAAGATTATCAGGGCTGAAAGGGTGATATTCTTGTCTTTCCTTACATGACTGTTGCCAAAACATAGTGTTGGCATTCAATGCAACAGCCTCCTTTACTCTGATTTGCTGTAGACACTTTGAAAGTGTTGAAGCCTGTAGTTGTTGTATATACTTCTGCATTCCTGGCTTCCGCAAGAATTGGTGATATTGTGCTACAAACATGGCCGGACTTAAAGGTTCCGGTCTAATCCACAGGAGCCTATTCTCCTCATTATTCCTACTTGCAATAAACGCAGTTTTCCAGGTGAGCTGATTGGCCAGAAATGAAACAAATGCCCTTATTTGTACATCACCTACAATTGGAGTGAGATTGACTCTTCTATTCTCAGGTATGGCCTCGTTATGGAGATAAAGTTCACACAACAAATGTTGGTCACTTTCAGGGGCCTCAGCAAAAGTCTTAACAAATTGTTCTGCAGTAAGAAATTCATGAGGTCTGCCATCCTTTATTGCCTTCAATTTAAAATAAACCAAATGTTCAGAGAGGAAGAGAGAATAATTCACAGAGGGTTTTCGGGTAGCCATCAACTTTTGCACTAGTGAAAACATCAAAAACAACTTTTCCTTTGATTCCTTGACTTCTTTCTTGGAATCCCTGAGCTGTTGCAATGTCTGTTCCCAAATATCCCAGTTGGCATACATGTGATTCTGCCATGCTAAGTTATGCTGCTGTAATATTTTATCTTGATCTACAACATATTGTTTCTTCCAGTTGTTCATATGTTCTAATTGGTTCCATGGCAGGGTCTGTGTCCCGGCATTAGAAGTACTGGGTTGGAGCATTGTCTGAGTGGCTGAACTAACTAACTCAGGGCTAGATATCTGTGGTTGGGGCATTGTTTGAGTGGCTGAGATGACTAGCACAGGGCGAGATATCTGTGGTTTAGTTTCTTTTTCCAAACTTTTTGAGAGCCCTACTGGTTCTTGTGGAGCAGTAGGGCGTTCTTCTTTAATTGTAGCTGATGTAGATGCCTCAAATACCTGAATTTTGACTACTTTATATCCTTCCTGTTGATAAATATTACCACACTCATGGCACATGTATTCTCTGCATGGATCCTTATTTTGTGCTGATGATGTGTGTGCTAGCATGTAGAGATTCAATTCTCTATCAAAGGCTTCTCGTGCCATGATTAATTCATTCTTATAGGCCTCTAGTTCTGATTTCAAAAAATCATTTTCCTCCAATAAAGATGCCATAGTGTGTGAACCCTGTGTGCTGGTTGATTCTGTTGGGGTTGCCTGCTGATCCACAGCTGTAGCTGGTTCTTGTGGAGCAGCTATAGCTGGTTTCCCTGTATTATCATGCTTGGTGTATGATTCTTGTACCACAGTGGCTGGTTCTTGTGTTTCAGCCTCTGGGTAAGTGACTGGTTCTTGTGTGGCAGTCACTGTTTGAGCCATAAATGATGTCATGTTATCCTGGGGCACTGGTTCTTGTGTGGCAGTCACTGTTTGAGCCATAAACGATGTCATGTTATCCCGGGGCACTGGTTCTTGTGTGGCAGTGCCACCAGATGAGACGGGTTGGGGAATTTGAAATGTAGGTGAGGATTGAAGTTTTAACATGATAGTGGCGGGGTCAGGGGAAATGGGAGTAACTCCTATTTCAACAGTCATTTTCATTTTCCTTTTTGGTAGGAAAGCAGAGACGTCACTGTCTTTCCTTTTCTTTGTAGGGGAAGATTCTTTTCTGGGGGAAGGGCTTTCCGAAGAAGTGAAAATTTGGAATGTGGCCCTTGTTCTTCGTTTTGAGACAGAGACCGTTGGGGTTCGTCTCTTTCTTTTATGAGTAGGTGGGGGTGTTGGAGAGTCGTCGCTAGGGATAGGAATAGTGGGAAGGGGTGACTCTACTAAGTGGGATGAACTTGGGGGTAGGTCAACTGGTTCTAAGGACGGAATTACTGGGGAGTCTGGGATATTGTCCAGTTGCCCTTCATAAGGACTCTCAGAAGTTTCTTGGGAACTTCCGGCTTGTTGGGGAATTTCGGCTTGCTGGGGAATTTCGGCCTGCTGGGGAATGAGGATTGGATTATTCAGAGGGGGGTTTTACTGAGCAAAACCCCTCTGAATTAATAATTGGCATAAACGGTGATGGGTAAGGGATAACAATGGGAATTTAACCCGTCTACAATAATGTGACATGTTTTTGATACAACCAAGCAGATAATAGGGAATATTAACTAATCGACCATGCCTTAAATGATTCATCAAAACGAAGTTGTGTTGATAGACTACCTGGTAACGCCCTTCGCATGTCAAGTAATGCTTGATGAATTCTGCTACTGTTGGCCATGGTCGAGGTAGCGAATGTAGACTTATACCGCGGCCTTTAAGTTCAACCGGTTCATCTGGAAGAAGAAAATCTTGCTGTGCATTTAAAATAAATTGCTTCCTACTGAACTAGCGAGCCCTTATAACCGGAAAACCTGAAACTTGAGCTATGTCCTCCTCTGTTACTGAAATTCAGACCCCTTGAACTACTGAAAAATTCCCCTGAAGATTCTGTGCGAACTCTAAAACTTGCTGCTGATCAAATTCTTCTAACCTTTCGAAGTATGTCATCCATTCTGCTTGTTGAAAGATTTGATAGACCTCCGGGAACAATTGAAGAAGAGTTATCGAACCAGGCTCGTGTCTGATAGCTGACCCTCCCATAACTACTAGCTTGAGTCACATGCAGAGGCGCAGAGAACAGAAACACAGGCTTTGGTCAAGCTAATTGTTGCAACAGAGGTTATGGAGTCTCAATGACGATGGAAATGGCTATGAAGAATGACGGAGGATTGGATGATGTGAAATGATTATTCAGTTTTCGAAATCCCCCCCCCCTACGTATGGTGCAATGATATTTAAGCGTGTGGAGATTGTAGTCATTATGAGCAAGATCCTCTCTTTAAAATATGATTTAACTGCATTACATAAAAACCGCATACCTTATATTTTTACCTTTGTCTTTAAAATTCGAAGTATAGAGTGCTTCATAATGGCTTGATATTAATGGAAGAATCTGTAGATTTCTCTGAAATGTAGAACAGGAGCATCTCAGGATCTGCTCAGCACTGAGTAATTTTCACCCAAAGGATCTGAAGAGTAAAAGTGGAGAACTAAAACGCTTGTATAGCAGAGGAAAGAAATGATGTTTTAATGATGAAAGGATAAATGACAGGTTGTTGAAACTGGTGTTTCAGCAACGGAAAAATGAATGACATGTTGCTGAAACTGGTGTTTCAGCAAGGGGAAAATCAGGAAAATGGGATATAATGACTTGGGTTTAAAACAAGTGGGGGAAATATTTGATAAGGGATAATTTCAGCAGTAAGGAATGGGAAATACTCATTGAAGGATGATATTTCAGGAATGGTAGAAGTGGGAAAAATGGAAAAAGGGAAATAAAGTAGAAATGGGATGAAGGGATATTGCTAGGAAATGGGGTAAAATGAAGGGAACAAGCTTCTGTGGTTGAAGCTTCAGATCTTCTTATGATGAATCTGTCCTCCTTAATAAGATTTTCCAGAATTTGCAAAATTCAATTGTAATATGCCAACCCTTGACAGGGATTATTAGTTTTAAATCCAATCTAATCTAATACTAAAAAAAACAGTGCAGAAAATTAAATGCAGTGAGGAGCAGAAGACTCCCCTAGAAAAAGATAATGTATATCAGTCATGCAAGCAGTCTTGAAATCCTCTTTAAAAACAGGGTGCTGGTATAAACGAAGCCTATGACCATTGACTAGTAGAGGTGTTTTAGAATCATCAATTTTTAGAAGTCTTACTGTTCCATTAGAAAAAATAGCATCTACTTCATATGGTCCAAGCCAACGTGTACGTAGTTTACCCTGAAAATTTTCAAACCAAGAGTCATACAATAAGGCCCAATTACCTTTTTGGAACTGCTTGTGTTTGATAATTTTATCATGCCACTTCATTCTCTGTTGTTTAATCATGGTTGTTTGGTGGATGGCATCTAATCTCTTTTCATCCAATTCAAGAAGCTGCTGCAACCTAGCTGTCTGCACATCAGTCAAATCAAGATTAACAGCTAAAGCAGTTCTTAGAGTTTTGATTTCAAATTCCACAGGAAAAACAACATTTTTACCATAAACCAATTCATAGGGAGAAAAACCTGTAGTGTTTCTCCAAGTAGTTCTGTAAGCCCATAGTGCTTCAGGGAGCCTTTGAGACCAATCCTTCCGGTTGTCCTTCACTGTTTTAGTTAGAATGCCTTCTAATACTTTATTTGTGCTTTCCACCTGCCCATTGGCCTGGGGGTGGTATGGTGTAGTCATTCTATGATGAATATGATATTTCTGAAGGGTAGACTTAAAACCATGAGAATTGAATGGAGGTCCTCCATCTGTAACTAGCTCTCTAGGAATTACAAATCTAGTGAAGATTTCTTCAAATAAGAAAGCTAGGACAGCCTCTTCATTGACTCTGATAAGTGCTTTGGCCTCCACCCATTTAGTCATATAGTCTATGGAGACTAATATATAAGTTCTTTGATTGGATGGAGGATTAATGGGTCCTATGAAATCCAAGGCCCATCTTTCAAATGGTTCAGAAACTACCTGGGGGTTTAATGGCATTTGATCTCTATGATTGGGTTGACCCATTCTCTAGCAGCTGTCACAAGCCCTCACATATTTCTTTGCATCCTTAAATAATAAGGGCCAATAGTAACCCATCCTCAAAATTTTGTGTGCTGTTCTTTTGTCAGCAAAATGCCCTCCACAAGGGCCATCATGACAAGCTTTCAGTATGTCATACACTTCATCTTCCCTAATGCATCTTCGGATTTCCTGATCAAGCCCTGTGTAGAAAAGACACCCACTTATCCAGCTATACCTGGCACTTTTTTGAACAATTCTTCTCTTTTCTCTGTATGACAGGTGTGATGGTAATTTTCCTGCAACCAAATAATTGGCAATATCTGCATACCATGGAGAGTGAGCAGAAACTGCAAACAAATACTCATCGGGAAAAGAATCATCTACTGGAATATTATTATCAGTTTTTAACCGTGAAAGGAAATCAGCCACCACATTTTCTTTACCAGGCCGATCTACAATTGTGATATCAAATTCCTGCAGTAATAATAGCCATCTGGTAACTCTAGCATTTGTAACAGATTTGTTCATTAAATACTTAATAGTCGAGTGATCAGTGTGGACAAAAGTAGAATAACCAGTGATATAATGTCGAAATTTGTTAATGGCATAAATTACTGCAAGAAACTCCTTTTCGGTAACTGTATAATTAAGCTCAGCAGGGGTCATATTCTTACTGATAAAGTAGATAGCATAAGGAAGATGATTTTCCTCTTGTCCTAAGACAGCTCCAATTGCAGTGTCTGAAGCATCAGAAGATATATGAAAAGGGAGGGCCCAATCAGGCCCCCTCAAAATAGGAGCAGTAGATAACTGATGCTTGAGTTCTTCAAAAGCTTTCTGACAAGAATTAGTCCACTTAAATTCAACATTTTTCATAAGCAACACAAATAATGGAGAAGCTATATTAGAAAAATCTTTAATAAATCTTCTGTAGTATCCAGCATGTCCTAGAAAACTTCTCATATCAGTTTGTGTTTTAGGAACAGAAAGATTCTGAATGACCAATATTTTAGATGGATCTACCTGAATACCTTGAGATGAAATAAAATGTATAAGCACTACTCCTTCACTCATCATCATATGACATTTTCAGTACTTAGGGAGAGGTGAGCTTGTATACATCATTTAAGTACCTTTTCAACATTTTGTAATGCATCTTCAAAAGACACACCATAAGGAGTAAAATCATCCATAAATATTTCCATAGAGTCATTCAGCATATCAGAAAAAATTCCTATAACAGCCCTCTGAAAAGTTGTTGGTGCATTACATAGCCCAAATGGAAGAACTCTATAAGCAAAAGTTCCCCAAGGGCTAGTGAAAGTGGTCTTGTCCTGGTCTTGGGGTGCAATTCTAATCTGATTATACCCACTGAATCCATCTAGAAAAGAAAAGAATTTCTTCCCTGCCAGACTATCCAATACCCGATCAATGAAAGGTAAAGGAAAGTGATCCTTTTGAGTAGCTTTGTTCAAGGCTCTGTAGTCAACACATACTCTCCATTTCCCGTTTTTCTTAGGGACAATTACCAATGGGGAAACCCATTCACTGTCAGATATGGGGTATATAAATCCTGCATTAAGCAATTTCTGAAGTTCTTCTTTAAAAATTTCTCGTAAATTAGGGTTCATTCGTCTTTGGGGTTGACAGACTGGTCGGCATCCCTCTTTAATGTAAATTCGGTGAGTACATAGTTTAGAAGAGATTCCTTTCATATCTGTGTAATCCCATGCAAATGCTTCCTTATTTTCATGCAATAACTTCATTAACTGCTGTGTTTCAGCAACTGTTAGATCAGGATTTATGTTTAATGTCTTGCCAGGTTCAATTTCAACTGTTATGCTTTTAGATGAGATGGTGGTTAATGTCTGAGATGAATCTTCAGATTCAATCTTTTCTTGAGTATCAGTTTCAAAAATTGCAGTTAATTGATTATGTGTTTCAGCAATTACAGAAGAAGGTTCACAAATAAAATTATTAATTATCTCATCCTCTGTATTGTCTTTAAGAGTTAAAGCTTGTCCAATAGTTAGAATAGGCTGAACAACATTATCATCATAATCCATCCACATAGAATCTTCATTATTAATTATGGGTGTAGCATGAGGATAAAGAGTAAGCTGTTTGGTTTCATAACCATTAGAAATTGTCATTGAACCAGATCTGCAACTGATAAAGGCATCAGCTGTGGCCAGCCATGGCCTCCCCAAAATTAAAGGATGTCCCCCCAGCTTTGTTTTAGTCTGCAATACAACAAAATCAGCTGGGTAATTCCAGGATTCAACTGAGATAAGTAGATCTTCAACAACTCCTTCAGGTTTAATTGTAGAACGGTCGGCCAACTCTAGAATGGTAGGTGTATCTCTGATTGTGTTATTCAGCTGTAACAATTGTGAAGTTTCAAGAGTCATTATGTTAATTGCAGCACCTAAATCTACCATAACTTGAGGAATCATTGTTTTACCAATTTGAACTGTCACGGTAGGATGGCCGGGGTCACCATATTTCACAGGAGGGGTTTTTCCGGACATTAATGCAGATAAATCACCCATCACATGTACTGTAAGGGGATCTTTAGTTTTCCTACTAGGTTTCTTAACACAAATATCCCTTATTGTTCTGGCATAAATTGGTACATCTCTTAATGCCTGTAAAAGTGGAATTTTAACATACAAGTTTTGCAATTCCCCTAGAAGATTAAAAGCAGGTGTTTCAGGCGTTCTAGTTAAAACCAAACGCTCGAGGAATGGTGGTTCTGTTATTTCAATACTTTTGTTAGAGGGTGGTTGTGCTTTCTTGTGTTTCTCAGTTTCCTCTTTATCAGAATCAGAAGAAGTTATGTCATCAATAATAGGCTCTACTATTTTCCCGGATCTTAAATGAATATCATTACATTGCATAGTAGGAAATATAGACTGATTCTGAATATCAATGACTTGCACAACTTTATTATTGGAGTTAGGATTTGGTTGCACAGGTAGCTGGGGTCTCATTTGGTTATTTGGCGGAGCATTTGATGGCAGAGGAAGTGGTTGTTGGAATTGAGGCAATTGATTTGGATACGGGAGTTGTTGGCTTCTCCAATTTGAATTCGAAGGGTTAAAAGAAGATGGCTGTTGTGGAGGCCAAGGAGTCCACATTGTAGGATCAACAAAGGGAGGGTTTGATTGTTGCATGGGTGCGAAA
The DNA here is from genome assembly GCA_034641835.2 of Pinus albicaulis. Taxonomy (NCBI): domain Eukaryota; kingdom Viridiplantae; phylum Streptophyta; class Pinopsida; order Pinales; family Pinaceae; genus Pinus; species Pinus albicaulis. The sequence goes on from CM076577.1 coordinate 1,478,097,109, forward strand.
TTCATTTGATTAAAGGGTGGGTATTGCATTTGATTAAAGGGAGGGTAATTTGTTTGACCAAAAGCAGAATACTTATTCCAACGATTAAATGGCATACTAGAGTTCATACCTTGTCCTTTTGGTTGCCATTGTCTTCTTTGAGTTAGCAGGTAAACTGCTTCAGCTTCTTCTTCCGTTGGCTGCAATGTTGCCTTTATTCCTGGTAGAGATGGACATTGTTTTGTTTCATGATCTTTCTCACAAAGGGTGCAGATTGGTATTTTGTCCAGTGGGCACTCCCTTAGTGGATGTTTGTCTCTGCACTTCGGGCAAAAGACAGCCAGAGTTGCTTCTGCTTCAGCCTGCTTCTTCTTAACCTGCAAAGTATCAATTTGTGAAGCAAAATAACTTAACATCTCAGTTTTAAATTCTTCAAGTAAATTACCTATTTCAGCTCTTGTTGCTCCCCACTGGCTGATTTCTGCACTCTTGAATAGGTGGGATCTCTATTACTTACTCTGTTCCTTGCAGCTCCCCTTGAACACCTCTTACAAAGTTCAAAAATCTCATCATATGATTCTTTAGATATATCTCCCTTGCCAAGCATATTTAACATGTCTAAACAATCATCCCTTAAACCTCTAAGTAATATTGTTTTGCGAATTTCCTTACTTATATTCGGATGATCAGATCTCTGTATATTGTACTGCAACCTTTCTACATAGTCCTCCAGATTCTCGTCCGGCTTTTGTGCCATATTGAATAGTTCATCCTTATTTTCTCTCGTCCGGCAGTAGTCTTGATATTTAAGCAGAAATTTCTGTTTCATCTGTTCCCATGTTGTGATTACCTGACTCCCAAGGCTCATGAACCATCTTAAAGCATTTCCTTTTAATGTTGCTGGAAACAGTTTCAACTTTTGAGCATTAGTAACATAATCATAACTTCTGCATAATATATCCAATTCAAAAAGAAATTCATCCGGATCTTCGGAGGATAAACCATGGAAGTTAGGTAAAGCTGACAATGGAATGTTTTTCATAGGAGTTGTTCCTCTAGGGAGATCACTGATAGGAAATCCCAAGGTAGAGAGAGAATTTTCATCCTTTCCTTCTCCTTCAGGATCTGCATGTCCTCCACCAAAGAAGTCTTCATTGTTTCCTTCCATTGTCTGTTCTCCTACTACACTTGATCGATCTTCAAGATCTTCTACTGGCTCCTCAATGTTTTCCACTGGTCGTCCAATACTCTCTATTATTTCCTCAATGTGCTCTGCTGATTTGCTAGCACTTTCTTCTGACTCTCCAGCACTGACTGCTGGTTCTTTAATCACCGGCTCCTCTATGTTTTCAGGGCCCACAACTTCCTCTGTTTTGTAATCTGATTGAGGGGAGTGCTGAAGTTTTGGTCTTCGAGAACTTAATCTCTGTGATGATTCAGCCTTTGATACAATCTCGTCAATGAAAGTCTTTCTTCCTCCCCTTCCTTTGCCTTTGCCACCTGTTGGGTTAGTTTTCTTCTGGTTTCCGCGTCCTCTCATACAATCTGCACATCTAAAAAGAAAATATTAATGCTTTTGAAATCTATAATTGCCTTCCCCGGCAACGGCGCCAAAATGTTGGTCGCTTTAATTGTTTTTACAATTCAAGCTCCACATAAATTGTCAACCCGAGGAAGTCTGTTTATTCCAAAGACAACCACGCACTGGATATGCTCAATTTCAAAAGAAAAAACAATGTTGTAGTAAAAATCCACACAATTATTAATCATACAAATCTAATTATTCACACCCTGTTTAATCAAAGCTAAAGTTACTTATGTTATAGCAGAAGTAATTCCTATATTGCAGTTAAGAATTCAAATAAAGGGAAATCAATCTGCAGGAAAGGAAACCAATCAACCATAACAGGGAACAGGACCCTATTCCTTTATATGGGAACTTCAGCACCTGCTGCCTGACACTAATTACTCTGTAGAAAAGATAAACTCAAGAGAACAGGACCCTATTCCCATGAACAGGAACCTTAAGCACATGTCTCCTGTTTCTAATCACACTGCAGGGAAAAGAAAGGAAACCAATGGGAACAGGACCCTATTCCTTTGTTCAGGAATCTTCAGCACCTGCTTCCCAGCATCAACCATACATTCAAGCAAACAACAGGAAGAGATCTATTAACTTCTTAAGAATGAATGTACTAAACACATGCAGCGTTAAGGAAACAGAATGCTCATTAAACTACAAAACTGTGTAATTGGTGTTTCAGAAAACAGAATTAAAGTAAAGTGCGAATATCATAAAGAAATCTAACAAACTACAGGAACAGTCAGGTGAATCTTGTGAGGAAGGCGGGCCCTTTCCCTCTCACAAGATTCCCCAGGGAAAGAATTAAATTGGAGCGCTCAAAAGGAACTTTTTATTCATCTGTCAAAAGAAATGATACATTACAAATGGAGTCTAGCTCCTGTCCTCTCAAACACAATGTTCTCCTGTAGCTTTCGAACTCGAACCTCCCTTCTAATGATGATGTCTCCTCTTTTTAAAGAGGAGACATCTCTTACAATTACATGAGAGAAAATCTACGTTTATCCCAAATCTGTTCTTCTTTCTTAAAACAGGCTATTCTGTTCTTGCATAAAAAGATATTGTTACAACAGATACAAAAAGAGTATTATCTTCAGAATAATCCATGTAACCACGTCTTCATGTTGTTGCCATTATTCCAAAAAATACTCTTCCAGAATCGCAAATTACGGGTAGTGACGGAATTTGCATGTCTGCTGGCTGTTTCAGCAACGGAGTCGACTGTTTCAGCAACGAAGTCGACTGTTTCAGCAACGAAGTTTGACTGTTTTAGCAACGGCCGATTGTTCCAGCACAGCATATAACTTATCTGCGATCTTTTAGACTTATGTTAGCAACAATCTACTTCGATTAATGATGAAATATAAGAGTAATATGGAATTATATGTAAACATATTAAACATATAGTAAAGAAGAGGATTTTATATACCTTTGGATAAAGTGAATGAAAATGATGATGGAATCCTTTTTAAACATGGTTATAAAGGTAAGGTGGTGTCAAAATATATAGTAAAAATTATACATAGTGAGGTCCTAACAAAACCCATGTCCACATCATAATCTTCTTCACCAAGAAATGATCCTTGCTCAGGTTCACAAATGTATATAAGCGCATAGAGTTTATCTTCTTCCAAAACTTTTCGTTTTCACTTTTGTCTTCTTTCCATCAACTCTTTAATTAATCCTCATTCTGTCACAACGCCATAGAACATATGCCTGCAAATTATAAATAAATGCACACCATAACACTAAAAATGAAAATAAAATGCAATAGGAATGCAGACAAAAACTCAGAATAATTCATTAAAAATAAAATAATTATAGGAGGATTATTCGCCTCATGCTTGGCCTCTCATTCCTCACACTCATTCACACACTTCTACATCTTCTACATGCCTCATAGGCTCACATAGATTTATACAAATGGACTAGAACCCAAGTAGGTTCTAGATCCCTAAAATAACTCCTAGAATATCTCTCCTAATCCATAAAATCTCTCATTCAATCCCTTATCCCTAGTTAAGAGGTAACTAATCCATGATCCTCTCAAGCCTTCCACAATCCTCTCGAATCTTATTCAATTTAGAATAATCATCATTCTCTCCTAAAACTATAGGAAAATACACTAATTAACTTTACAAACTAACTCATTTAGTAAAAAATTTACCTAGGTTAGATGCACTTACATCATGAGTGGAAAACAACATTCAAAAGTAATTATAGGTTGTATGAGTGGAAGGTTATGCCTTTTGTCTTAACTAATGCCACCAATACCTTCATGAGTCTCGTGAATGAGGTTCTAAAGGAATTTATATGTAAATTTGCAGATTTATATCTCTATGACATCCTTGTTTACACCAAAACAAAATAACATTTAAGATTCTTAAAACTAGTGTTGGGAAAGCTACAACATCATAAACTTTTAGCAAATATGAAAAACATTTCTTTCTTGAAGGTCGAGCTAGTATACTTGGGTTTTTTTATTTTCCCAAAAGAAATGAATATGTGTCGAGAGAAGGTAAAATATATTAACTAGTGTCCTTATCCAATAAATGCTTATGAGGTAAGGAGTTTTCATGGATTGGCTATTTTTTTACATAAAATTTATTTGGAAACTTAGCCATATATGTGCACTGATAGTTGAAAATATTAATAAAAAAGAACAACCATTTACAAGTGAAAGGGGATTTAGTTTACTAGAAAAAAATATAATTGAGCAACTTGTTCTAACCCTACTATATTTCCATAATTTTTTTGAAGTAAGATGTGATGCAACTAGGATAGCCATTGGAGCTGTTATGAGTCAAGAAGATAATCCTATTGCTTATTTTAGTAAAAAATTGAATGAGGAAAAAAAATACTCGACCTACGACAATGTGTTTCATATAGTTTTCCAATCTTTGAAGAAATTGAGAAATTACCTATTGCCAAAAGAGTTTTTCCTGTACATGTCTGATGTAGTTGTTCGGTTGGTTGAAACATGTGGAAATGCTAACAAAGTTGCAAATGCTTTGAGCAGGAGATGCTTTATTTTGAAGGAATTCAAAACAAATGCTTTAGTATTTGAACATATTAAGGAAATGTAAAAAGATGATCCAAAATTTGGAGCAACATATAGGGCATATGATAATCCAACATTACAAGATATGAGCCCTTGGATGGAGTACATGATTCATGAAGGGTTGTTTTTCAAGGGCAAAAAATGTGTATTCCTAAATTCTCAATGATGGATAACATGTTGAAAGAAAAACATAGTGGAGGATTAGTTGACCACCTCAACCCATAAAAAACCTATGCTCAATAAAGTTCATGTTATTTATTGCAAGGTATGATGACATATGTAAAGAAATTTGTGGATAGACGTAAAATTTGTCAATATGCAAAAGGGAAGAAAAAAAAAGGTTTATATTATCCTACATGTATCAAGTAGACCATGGGATGCTATAAGAATGGATTTTGTTTTGCGTTTAACTAGAACCCAGAGGGGAAATGATTTGATTTTTGTAGTGGTAGGAAGATTGAAAATTTATTTTTCAATGATATTGTGAGGCTACATGGAATTCCAACAGGTATAGTTTCAGGTAGGCATAGAAAAATTATTGGAAATTTTTGGAGGAAGTTATGGAAAAAGTCGAGAATCAATATTTTATTGAACTCAACTTATCATCCTCAAACTTATGGACACACATAAGTGCTTAATAAGAGCTTGGTAAATTTGTTGAGGAGTTTGGTAAATGAGAACAACAAGAAAAGGATCAACTCCTTCCACAAGCTGAATGTACCTACAACGATTCACCTAACAGGAGCACGAGGATGTGTCCATTCTAAATTGTGTATCATATTTTATTCAAATAGATAGATATAGAAGATGATATTTTATTTCAAAGATAATGCTTAGAAGTAGTTTCCTAGTAATTTATTTGGTAAATCATATAAACATGTTATAAAAAATATTATGAATTTATTGATTCAATATCCAATTAATCCATGTCCAAAAAAATGAAAATATTTATAGGTCATGATGTTCAACAAGATATATGAAAAGCCAATAATTTGAGAAGTAGTGCAACCATATAAATAAAAAGGCTACTAAACATAGCTATTAATAAAAAAAAATATTGGATGATACAATTTACATTGTAAAGATTTAAATAAATCATAAAAACGATCTAAATTATAAATTTATTTTAAATTAATATTTTAATTAATTGTTTACTTTAGAATAGGGCTTTCATGATTATAATTTAATTATTAAAATTATATAATTAAATTAAATTCTAGAAGTCTTATTCCAAAATAGATACTCTAACATCCGTATTTATTTTGGAACAAGGGTTCCATAATTATAAATTAACTATTAAAATTATATCAATAGGGGTGGTTATTTTGGAATAGGGATTCCATAATTTTAGTTTAATTATCAAGAATTATTTGGATGGTAATTATAGATAAAATGTTGATTATTATCTCAAAAGTAGTTATGGGATTTGTGCTCTTTTAATTAAATTAAGTAGCTAAAAAATGTCATATGAACATGTGTCATATAAATATGATTTGAGTTATAGCTTTTTGAACATGTGGTATTAGTAAGTAAAGAGGGAGTTGTTGGGCCACTAATTTGTATTATTATTATCACTTCTTAACATCCATTTCATCCATTTTTAGGATTTTTTTATCACATTATTTATCATAATTTATTATATAATTCCATTTTATAATTATTTATGCTATTTTGTATAAATAATACTTGTTCTCCTTTATTTTAATAAAATAATGGTTATTATGCATAATTTTTCCAATTATGGCTTATTAATTAATTCTTTATAACATAACTCACTATTTTAGCCTTCAAAATCTCTTCCATATTGTAGATTTGATCTTCAGCTGATAATTAAATATTCCAACTCAGAAATTCGTTGGAATAACAAGAGACAATTTTGCGTTGAACGTTTCAGGCAAATGAAGAAGAATCTTGAAAATATAAAACATGGGTTTTGTGAAGAATGGACCAAATTAGTTATCTGTGAGAAGTTTTCCAAAATTCGGTCTTGATTGAGAGAAACGCAGGGTTCATCGAAGGACAGATTTGAAGATTTTTTGTTGTGGCCGTTTTCCAAAGTTGCCCCAATTGTAATTGCCAGATTCAACTTGTGCCAGCTGAATCATGATGGAAAGATCTTTTAGATATCATCTTGCTTATTGAGATTTTGTAATCCGTTTATTTCCCCTTTATTGTTTGTATATTTAAAAATGACGCAAATCAAAGAGAAGGGGAATATAGAACGCATAGGAGAGGGCATAGAGGGTTAAGCAAGAAGAGACAGATTTGTAATAGGAGCATTTTTGATTAATTGAATGCACAATGTTTTTTTGTTCCATTTGTAAGCTATGAGTTGCCGCAGCCCTGATCAGAGAGTTGGGCCCACTCTTCTGATAAGGTGCTACGTTATCTTTCTTTTTTTTTATTTCATATTTCAGTTTGGTTTTGTAACTGTTGTTCCAGTATAATTCTGCAATTGTTGTGAATGTCTTTTTAATTATGCAATTTATCTTTAATTACTATTACAGTAGTTCTGGTTGTTTTAATTGTTGAATCTGTGATCAATATTGGATTGAGCCATTTCTCCTGCATATATCTTGCGCGTTACCTTGAAATAATGTAAGCACCCGGATTGATAATTAATGTGGGAAAGGGTTTGAATATTTGTTCACACTTGGACACCAACATTTTGGCGCCTTTTCCGGGGAGGCTAGCAAAGGTGCAAGAACACTATTCATATTGATCTACAGGTCAATCTCTCGTCCTAGGGAGGGAAATGCTACCCTGCTCTAGGTCCTAAGTGTAGTTGTTCTATTTTTCTTCTTTTTGATTGATTTCTTAGGAGCCAATCTCTCGTCCTAGGGAGGGGAATGATACCCTCCTCTAGGCCCTGAGCGTTAGTCGTTTTTCTTTGCTTTTATTTCTGCTGATTTCTTAGGGCCTAATCTCTTGTCCTGGGGAGGGAAATGCTACCCTGCTCTAGGTCTCGAGCTTAAGATTTCTTGATTTGCTTTCTTTCTTTATGTTTAAATACCCAATCTCTCGTCCTGGGGGAGGGAAGTTTCACCTTGCTCCAGTTCCTAAGTTTTAAGAATTGTTTTATTTTTATTTTTTATTTATTTTTCCTTCCTCTGGTTCTATGAACAGAGATATAAACAAAAAGGAAGAGGAAAACCCCCAAAAATCAGAGGATGAGGTCAAGGAAGAAAGCATCAACACAATTTGGAACTCAGTCAAGGAACTTCAGGATGCAATAAATATAGGAACTCAAGACTATATTGAGGGCTGGTTTCACTCTGTTGTTTTCTTGCAACATCACTCTACACTTCAGCAACTCTTGGCACGATCCTTAACAGGGAAGTTGGTCTCTCATACCCCTGTATTTATTAACATACATTTTTCAAATATAGGTATGTGCATACTTGAGGCATTATTTTGAAAATGGCTTCACTGGAAGTACTCTTATATGTAAGTATATTTTATTTTTCAAAGTAGAGTAGTGTAGTGTAGAATATAGAATGAATAAAGAGATAAATAAATAAATTTCTTTATATCGAAAATTAGTTGTTTTTGTTGCAACAAGCTGTGAAAATTAACATCGATGATCAATATTAAAATTTATTTATGTATGTAGATGTATTATATTGAAAACAAAATTCCTACAAACACTCATATTCATTTTGATCACCTGCTTGGAAAAATTCCTTGACTATCATATCTTATGGCTTGTGGACTTGATGAAAATTCTGAAAAAAATAGTCGGGGCAATCATGTTTTGAGGAACCATATGGGCATATTTTCAAGACCTTTTTCTATCCTACATAGCCCTTTATGTCTACTTTATAACCCAATTTGAATCACTCGATTTGGATTTGAAACGAAAACGTTATAGACCAAAAGAATGACAGGATGTCTAGTACGCAGCTCGGGAACATAGTAGGGTCAATCAATTTTTGGAGGCCTAAATGACTATATTTTGGAAACCTGTTTCTATGGTATATTCCCCTATGAATCTAGTTTATAACACAATTTGAATCACTTTATTTTGATGTATTATGAGGAATTTATGACTAACATACTGACTGCTTATCATAAATCAACACTCTTGAAACTTTGTTTTCCCGGCTGTTCACTAGCATATTTGACCCATCAATTATCCTTGCTTTCAAAACATGTTTCTATTGGAAATATATAAATTAATATAATTTAATCTCCAATTTTAATTGATTCAATCTGTCATCAAATGCAAAAGTTATGCTTGAAGTATCAATTGTTGGTCTGAGCTGGAAAATCGAAAATGACTCTATTATGCAGGTTGTTCTGAGCAAATTTAATGTAACATTAAATGGAATTTTTAAAACCTGTTTCTATTGAAGACATCACTATGAATTAAATTTCATTTGGCTTTGGAATCACTCAAATCGGACGAAAAATAAAGAAGTTATCATTGAAACACTGCTGGTTAGTATGGTTGGCCACCACTCTCCTGTAGGTAATAAATTAATTTTACTTTGTTATTTTTTTCCCATGAATTGTTTTTATAAAGTAAATACTTGTATTTTTTTCATATTTATTGGATTATGAGAGCCTGGTCACCTCTCTTCTTCAATTATTTCATGTTTTATTGCAGGTCCTAGGAAAATAAATGAGGTTAATTTATGAATAAGTGATTCTTGAAGGCAATGATAATGAAATATCAAAAATTTCAAAGACGTTTCCTTGCACAGAGAAAATGACATGAATATTTTTCATCAATTTTCGGATTTATAACATGATAAATGAGGAATTGATTTCTATTTGAAGATCCCAGTTATTTCCAAAAAAAAAAAATCCATTTATTCACCATTCACAAACAACATTGTTGTAACAAAAATCATGACCGTTGTAACTTAAGATTTTATTTATTTATTTATTAGTTTTCAATAAAGAGTCATTTATTTTTTGATTTATCTTATGTTTTTATGCTTCAGGTATTTTTTACTTCAAAGTCACATTTTCTTTGTTTTTTTCTCAAAATAAAAGGAGCAACTTCTTAAGTTTCACGATGTTGTGACTCCTTGGATGCTGATACTTGTGATGTTGTTACTCCTTGGATGCTGCTACTCCGTGAAGCTTAATCTAGATGCTGCTACTCATGATGTTGTTACTCCTTGGTTGCTGCTACTCATGATGCTGTTACTCGGTTGTTGCTACTCATGATGTTGTTACTTGGTTGCTGCTACTCATGATGCTGTTACTCAGTTGTTGCTACTCATGATGTTGTTACTCGGTTGTTGCTACTCATGGTGCTATTACTTGGTTGCCACTGCTCATGATGTTGTTACTCTGAATGCTGCTACTCACACTGCTATTACTCGCACTGTTGTTACTCCGGATGTTGTTACTCGTACTACTGTTACTCTAAATGTTGTTACTCGCACTGTTGTTACTCCCATTGTTGTTACTCTGGATGTTGTTACTCGCACTACTGTTACTTTGGATGTTGTTACTCGCACTGTTGTTACTTTGGATGCGGTTACTCGCACTTTTGTTACTCTAGATGCTATTACTTGCACTGTTGTTACTCTATATGTTGTTACTTTCACTGTTGTTACTCCGGATGTTGTTACTCGCACTGTTGTTACTCTGGATGCTATTACTCGCACTGTTGTTACTCCAGATGCTGTCACTTGCACTGCTGTTACTCTGGATGCTGTTACTCCGTTAGTGTTGTGAATTTGTCACTACTGTTACTCCACCAGTGCTGTGAATCTGTCACTGTTGTTACTCCGTCAGTGCTGTGAATTCGTCACTGTTGTTACTCCGTCGGTGCTCTGAATCCATCACTGTTGTTACTCCAGAATTTTTTCAAAGTGTTGGATGTTGTTACTCCTTCTAAAATTTTCTAAGTGTCCAGTTTTGTTGCTCCTCTGATGCTATTACTCCTCTGGTGATGTTACTCCATGGTGATATTTTTCTAAGTACTTGGTGTTGTTACTCCTCCAGTGTTTTTACTCTGCTAAGGTAAGTTGCTAGGTACATCCTTGACCAACTCCGTGGATTTATTTGGTATTTTACTTATGACATGATCAACTATGACTGATGGCAGAAATACTTTACTTGGGGGAGGTCTCGTATTTAAAGGATGACTATTATGGTAAGTCTTGTCAGGAATGATTCACTCTTATTAATTCCTCATTATTTTGTAAAGTGACTAATCCTCCCTCATGTCACCTTCCTAACATCATTATTTTTCCCCTTTCCCTGTTATTACTTAAGTCGTGGTTGTTGTTACCTTAGTCACAACTATTGCTGTTGGTCAATTTTCACATTGAATTTATCATATGTAGGTCCCTCTGATTTGTTTTTCTCTTCGGTGAATGAGAAATACTTTTAATGGTCTAGGCCCTCTTTGAAATAATGATTGGGTAGTTAATTTATCTTTGTTTATCTATAAACATAATTGTATTTTTAAGGAATAATTATGCAAAGATGATTTCATCATATCAACTTTCAACTTTCCTAATTGGTCAAATTCATGATCTTGTAAAATTTATGGTGATGACCACAGAACTGTATTTAAATTTTTCCGCCATTATCTAATGAATTGTTCCTCAACACCAATCTCAACAATGAAAAATATATTTATCAGCAGTCATTTGAAAGTTATTAGTTTTTGAGAAGCAAAACTATCAAATTTGAAAATAGTTACTACACAACTTTTTACGCCATCCTTAGCTCTTAAGGAGCTGACCTACCACCCCATCTATTAAGTAATCTTTATTGATTAAAAATAATCATAGTTGAATATTGAACATAAATGGTTAACTAGAGGATAGGAGGTCTCATCACAAGCCAACCTACCATGATCATAGGTCCTAATAAAGTGACATTACCACTTTTGGTCGCCAAGCCACGGTAATGACCTTCAGTCATAAAACTGAAGGACAAGAGGTCTCATCACGAGTCAAATTTTTCACTTTTATTAGCTCTCATGAATGGCATTGTTATTAACTGGTTACCATGCCAGAACAATGATCTTCATTTGACATCTAGGTAAATTGAAAGGCTTTTGTAACTATGACCTTATTTCTAATAGATGGGATACTGACATCTCAATGGGTTAAAAAGGCATCCCTGTCAAGGCTATGGACGCCTGCTAGCAGTAGTGGCTATGCCTATAGTATAGAAGTTAATTTAATACTATAATACACTTGGTTACCTTGTTTTCTCAAATCTAATTTCCGATAACTGACTGTTGCATATACAAGGTTTTCCAAAACTCATGGTTCATGGGGTAATATTTAATCAATTCTTAGATGATGGTGGTTATGGTTTATATCTATTATAAATTTAAAAATATTTATTTTACATGTCAGGGATGAAACTTTTAGGATATTTGATATTTGACATTTTGTATCATCTAATCTATAATTTTTTTTCTACAAGTATCATACATTTAACCAAAGATAGTTGCTTGCCCAATCAATCACCATTTATTCATAGTGTAACAACACCACTACTATTTTGAGGTGGAATAAAGAGGCCTAATTCTGATTTTGAATCCCAGGTAATTGGACACAATTTGAGAATTAAAGACTGAGATAACTAATTCTCATAATTTATGTGCTCATAACAACCAAAGTTTAACATCTTTTCCCTTCTTATCCATTATTATTCCATGTCATTCACAGTATGATCATGTCACTTTTATACGTAATGGGGTAATTAAGGTGATGAATTACTGATTAAGGATACTCATTAGATGTTTTATACATGACAAGGAAACTAATCAGTTTGGTATAAGGAAACCCTGCTACACGTTTTGATTGTGTGCATGGCTTACACCTTCTGCATCACTTTCAGCATCAACTCAGCCTACACCAGTTTCAAAAAATGTCAATCCATACATGCCATTCCACATTTTTTATGGAGGTAAAACTTGAGGTAAAATAGCATGAGGTTTTGATTTATTAAAATTTTAGGAGAATGTCATGAAAAACCATTGAGCATTATTCACTCATATTTTTCAACCATTATTTCACTTTCTTTACCACTTCTCATTTTTCGGAGACAAAATCTTTGACTTTGGGGGAGTGTTACTTTAATTATCATGAACATGACGTTAATATTCTTTATCATCCATTGATCTCATTATTCATTCTCAAAATCTCCCTTATTCCATGTTTTTATACACCAAACAAAGATTTCAGCCATGATTGTAGAAACCACCCCAATTTATTTTCTAGTGTAGCATGATGGCATGCTAATTCTCTAGTTTGGGGGAAGGGTTTCTATGCATGATGAATGATTTATCATTTCTTCCTCATTTAAGGTATACAATCCTAAAATTGATTTGTGTATATCCTTAAAACTATCAACTAGATTCTTTTGATTTTTGGATAGTAAAGATGTATCATTAAACCCAAAAATTTTCAAGATAAACCAATTTGTTAATTCCAAAAAAATCATGCATTATTACCTAAAACCATTTTTCTGATATATTGAAATCCTTTCATTTCGTTTCATTGATTTTAGGATTGGAGAAACTTTGATATAGTGTAAATTTTCTTACAAAATTTCAGCAAATTCTAGTTTGTAATGAAGTTTGTATTTACTTGTATCATACTTTGTTGCAACTTCATATACATACAATTGAAAGTATACATGAAAATTGTTTTAAGGAAACATTTGAGGAAAACTTCTTCTCTTCCATCAATATCATGTGCTCAGGTGAGCATTTTGATTATTGTATTACAACTTGGTTAATATTAAGGCATTGGGTTGCATGAGGACATGCAACATGTTAAGTTTGGGGGAGATGTTGGGCCACTAATTTGTATTATTATTATCACTTCTCAACATCCATTTCATCCATTTCTAATATTATTTTATCACATTATTTATCATAATTTATTATATAATTCCATTTCATAATTATTTATGCTCTTTTGGATAAATAATACTTGTTCTCCTTTATGTTAATAAATTAATGATTATTATGCATGATTTTTCCAATGATGGTTTATTAATGAATTCGTTATAACATAAATCACTATTTAGTCTCCAAGATCTCTTCTAGATTGCAGATTTGATCTTCAGCTGATAATTAAATATTCCAACTCAGAAATTCGCTGGAATAATAAGAGATAGTTGTGCGTTGAATGTTTCGGGCAAACGAAGAAGAATCTTGAAAATCCGAAACATGGGTTTTGTGCAAAACGAACCAAATTAGTTTTTCATTTAGAAGTTTGCCAAAATTTAGTCTTTATTGAGATAAACACAGGGTTCCTCGAAGGAGAGATTTGCAGATTTTTTGTTGTGGCTGTTTTCCAAAGTTGCCCCAATTGTAATTGCCAAATTCGACTTGTGCCAGCTGAATCATGATGGTCATATCTCCATGGTAAAGTGGGGATATATCTCCATCTTTAAAAAATTTGTTCCATAGTTTTTTAAATGTATAAATGTTTAACTTGCATATTAATTCTTTATGGTTGATAATAAAATAATAATATTTTAAAATAAAGTTATGATGAGTTAGTTTTTATGGTTTTTCTGAAAAAAATAATGAAATAAATTTTTGAAAGAAAATAACGACTTATAATAATGAAATAAAATATGAATCACTCCTTCTAACTTGTAACTTGTGAGAAATGTAATTTTTTTTACTTATAAAATGGTGAGACATAAAACACACACACACACACAGATATATATATATATATATATATATATATATATATATATATATATATATATATATATATATATATATATGATGAGTTACATGCAGGTATGACCACTCCAAAAATTTGATGACAATAAGAGATATGTCTTATTATTTTTATATGCGTATTTTCTTTTCACCGAATTGGTTACCTAAAAAAAATTAAATATATCCATTTCATAGTATTGAAATTTAGTCCAATTAGGAAATGATGGTATTAAGGAAAATAATTTCCCTTATAAAATGAAATACATCCATTTGATAATATAATTGAAATATATTTTAATATTTAACTCTTTTTTTTTAAAACTTCCCCTATCGGGGTGATGTATCTAGACATGTTATGAAGATATAGTTAAAAGTGAAAAAAAAAATAGTGAAAAAAGAGAAAATTGAAAGGCACTACCAAGCTTTAAAAAAAAAAAATTTGTTTTTAAAACAAATCCTAAAATATTTTTAAAATTTAAAATGCTATGATTCATGTGTCCAACACACAGGAACCCCACCATTATCCTTGAGACTGAGGTTATCCTACCCACACAACCATGTCTTGTGAGGGCTATAAAACGAGGCCGTCCTGAGATTGATAAGGATCGCAATAAAACTAGATGAAGGGATTATTATTATGAGGGGTGACATTATTTCATTTTATTTTCACTGAGGTAGTCCGTCTTAGAAAATTATAATATAATTATTAATAACTATTAATAACTATTAATTGGATGGTAGAGATTTAAATTCCATAGAATATGTCGAGATATTCATAATAGTATTCACAAATCAAGGTAAGTTAGGTATCCTCTTTTAATTAATTTATCTCAAATTAACTAATTAAAGAAAATGTATTGTATCAAAAACTCTTTTCATGTTAAGAATTTCCATGGTAAACTCTCTATGGACAACTACATATTTTTTTAACACACACACACACACAAATTAATATCATGTTTTGGGATTCAATTGCATTAAGAAATTCATTCAACTATGACCATTTCCATAAGATGTAGTCATAACTCACTAATTTCTCATGATTTTTGAATAGTCCACTTATCACTCATTACATCAGGTGATGCTCACGGGGGTGAAGAAGTGCGATTGAAACTAGTGAAATGAATCACATAGTGTTAATCATCATTTCTAGGGCTTTCACCCGGTAAACAGAACTTCCCAGGTGGTCACCCATCCCAGAACTCCTATGGCTCAAGCGCGCTTAACTGGGATGGGTGACCACCCGGGAATTCCTAGTTACCGGGTGAAAGCCTCGAAAGTGATGATTGACACTATGTGATTCATTTCACTAGTTTAAATCCCACTTCTTCACCTGTGTGAGCATCACTCGATGCAATGAGTGCTAAGTGGACTATTCAAAAATCATGAGAAATTAGTCAGTTATGACTACCTCTCATGGAAATGGTCATAGTTGAATGACTTTCTTAACACAGTTGAATCCCAAAAAATGATATCTAATATAATGCACTGCAGAAACCCCTTAATACTTAAATATAACCCCTTAATATATATATATAGATATCATAAATCAAGGTTAATATTTATCTCAAAGTTAGTTATCCTCTTTTAATTAATTTATCTCAAATTAATTAATTAAAGAAAATGTCATATCAAAACTTGTTATATTGGGCGTGTGGTATTGATAAACCATAGTATTTACCCATGGTATTGTAATAAAAACTATTTTCATGTTAATAATTTCCATGGTAAAGTGCCGACAACTCTCTATGGATGAATACATGTTTTTTTAATATATATATATATATATATATATATATATATTAATTAATTTCATAATTAATAACAATAAAATTTTTAAAAGGTTCTGCTTAGTTAAATTTTATGATTTTTTTAATCTCGGCAATGTGAGATGGTAAGTATTTTGATGCTTATCATGTATAACTTATATGACCTCATAATGTACAATATTTCACTCTCTATTGGAAATTTTATTTATGCTCTACATTGTTCACATTGAAATATTTTCTTTGTTATTAATAAAATTTTAATTATATGTCTCCATTATATTAAGAACTATCTCTCTATATGTATTTGATATTGTGCGTTTCCTCTCTCTATCTAGTTGATATTGAATTATTTTACTTAATGTTTATATTGAAATATTTTATTTATAACCCACATTGAAATATTTTTTAAATGTTTATCTCCTATTACATATTTAAAATTGAATGAATTACACATCTCTCTTATTAAAAAATAATTAATTTGTTTTTCACATTCAAGAATATATATTAATATATATGAAATTGATATTCAATATATATGTTAACATGGATATTCAAATATTTTATTCAAGAATAACATTAAAAAATTTAAAAAAATTAAAAGAATTACACATCTCGGATTAAATATATAAATATAATAGTTTTATCATCAACTCAACAATTTCTTTTACATTTAACTAGGGGATCTACAACTTTGTGAGTTTCAATGGATACAATTTTTTTTCTATGGAGATGCCCATATTGGGTGGGTATTCGCCTCTGCTCACACACCATGCTTGGATATCGTTGCTTTTAATTCATTGTTTTCAAATGGGTTGTGTTACCAAAAGGAAAATCCTTCTCTTTTTTTCAACAACTTCGGAGAAATTTCAAAGGTCAGGACTTTTTCCCCACATTCAAGAGCATGGGCCTTACAACTGCCTGAATATGGATTGGTAGGCCAATTCATGGGGATTCGGACCACCCTGCATTCTATGAGGTAATGGGTTGAAAACAATTGGAAACCCATGATCAAGGGTTCTTCCACTTTGGATTTCTGCAGAAAAGGTTTCTTTGACCTTATTTTTCAAGAACAAGGATGATCGAGATCTAATATTTTGAAGCAGGTCCTGAGGGCCCAAGGGATATATATAAATTAATGAAGCTCATATTTTAACCTTGAAAGTGACGCCCCATTTGGTTTCCCTATTTGGGTAAAAATCCCCTTTCTTCCCCTGCACTATTGGAATGATACTGCCGTTAGAAATATCAACAATACACTTGGGAAATACAATGATTGATCCAAGCCACCAGAGGGGCTTTTCTTGTGTTCAAGGATATGCATGGAGGTAAATCTGGATAAGAGGATTTTAATAGAAATAACCTTAAATATGGATAGCTAGACCCATATTCAGGAGGTTGATTACAAACAACTTCCTTTAAATGCAAAGTTTTCCATGAATATGGCCACTTTGAAAGAAGTTTCTAAATGAAATAAGAGGAGCAGTAAAAAAAGGAAATGAAGGATAACAATGCCAACAAAAAAAGATAAGAGGCTCATCTAAATAACAAATCCATCCACTAAATTAGGAATATTAGAATGGGAACAAAGGGAAAGTACCAAATTCCCCTACATTAGGGGAATTTTGAGGTCTAAAATGGGCCTCCTAAGGAAATTATAAAATAGTAGTGGAAAAAATCAAATAAGATTTGATGACATCATCAAATTTTAGAGGGGAAAAATTAAAAACTATTTTTTCAACTAGTATTTTCAACTTATCTCCCAAATTTTTTACACAAATTTGCATCGGGAGTGCTCGTTGGATGCAAAATTTAATTCCTCATCAAATGAGTACGCATGTTTCATACTTTTGATGGACCCTGCTACACGAAAAATGAGAAATACATGAAAAACGTGATTGCAAACACGTTTTTTCATGTATTTCTCATTTTTCACGTAGTAGTGTCCATCAAAATTATGCAACATGGGACTCCTTGGATTAGGAATTAAATTTTACATCCAACGAGTACTCCTGCTCAAAATTTGAGTAAACAATTTGCGAGATAAGTTGAAAATATGAGTTGAAAAAGTAGTTTTATTATTTTATTACTTTTTAATGTTTTTACCTTTTTACTTAAAAAATGGTGAATCATCCCCCATGGTTGACATCATCATCTTGAATCCTATTGGTTCTTATGAAGTTTATTTTGGTTGTACATTTTCCTTAGGAGGCCCATTTTAGACCTCAAAATTCCCCTAATGAGAGATCCACTATCCGGGGGGGGATCTAGTAAAGACCAAAATGAGAAGAATAAAAGCTTTGAGGCTCTAAATTTAGTGGTTGAAGAAGTGGAAGTTCTCAAAACAAATGTATAAGAACACGTACAAATTTTGGGATGAGTGTGAACCATCGAAAATTATTGAATCCATGACGTCGTTATAAAATGATCCAACACTAGGGTAGAAAACAATGGAATATTTATCAAAAGAGGAACAATTCCTCTCTCCTAAAAGATCCAAGGTGTGGCCTTCCTTTCCAAGATCATTCGATGAGAAGTTAGAGGAAGAGAAGAAATAGGAATTAGAAATGCATTTGATGAAAGGATGGTTGGGGGACTAATAGAGAGGTAAGGAAAAAAAACAGAGAAGGATAAGGAAATGGGAACAAAAAAAATACTAGATCCAAAACTAAAGGGATATCAAAAAAACTAGAAAATAAGGAAACTCAGCCCCTCAACAAGGGGGAAATCACACAACAAGGAAGTAATGAGTGCTCTCTCCTAGAATTCCAGGGTTTTATTGTTGACAAAAAGGATGGATAAAGTGGAATATTTGGTCAACAAAGAGATACCCTTAGCCATATAACTCTAGGAGATAAAAATGGGCAATCAATAGGTCCTCCAAAATCGACACAATTTTGGAATGATAGTGGGATTCTTTTGATTTGTGAAAGACGAGCTTTAGGTGGGATATCCACCATTTGGTCTCAATATTTGCTCAATTGCTAGAATATAGTTCAAACCTCACTCACTAGATACTTGTTTTCTACATATTCCTTCCAATTAGGTATGTTTTGTTGTTAATATTTACATTCCTATCAATTCATAGCAAAACACGATTTCTAGAATTCCTTAGTGACCCTCGGGGAGACAAATTTTGGATGAGAATGTGTTAGAAAATTATATATTACAGACCAATGCAACACATAAAATATGCGGAAAATACAAGCACACAAAACACATAAAACTAGAGAGACATAAATATACATGGTTCACCCAGTTTGCGCTACGTCCACCCCAAACATCCAGTCCTTCCTTTCTATTATCTAGCAAAATGAAGAGACACAACCTACAACGGATCTACTGTAATATCCTTTGTTCTCTCTCACAGTCTCCCTATCTGTTTCTCTCTCTGAGAATACACATACAATACACAGCCGCAATACAATACCCTCATACAAGCGAGGGGGTTGCCTTCTAGGGAAAAAACCCCTAAAATAAATGTAAATTCTACTGTCAGATCATCCGCCTAATGAATGACCCAGATTGACTAGAAATTACTATACTTTTACAAGGCAATTTTACATATGTTTTTATCTTTGGGGGCGTTGCTCCCAAAACCCCCCGTTCGGGGGGGGCTCCATAAAGTGCAGCTTCCCCCCCTGGACCCCCCAGGTAGTGTAAAATTACAGGTGGTGTTGCTTCCCCATTAAGGTACAGGGGTCCAATGTTGTGATACAAAATAAATAAGATAATTAGGCTCCACAACCAACAATCTCCCACTTGGAGACTGATTTTAGAAACTCCATCGCTGCTTCATTTGCTGGAAAATGACTCCTCTTTGGACTTGGTTGTTTCTCATCTTCATCGTCATCCTTGAAGACCAGTTGAAACTGAGCATATTCTCAGTTTCTCCCTGGTTACAACTTTTGTTAGCATATCTGCAGTATTCTGGCTAGTGTGTATTTTTTCCAGCTTCAATTGTCCATCCTCCAATACTAACCGTATGAAATGGTACATGAGCTGTATGTGTTTAGTCCTGGAATGAAATGCTGATTCCTTTGCAATATGAATGGCACTTTGGCTATCGCTATATAATGTGCCCATATCATGCTTCTTACCCAATTCATCCATAAACCTTTATAACCAAATCAGTTCCTTACTAGCCTCTGTAGCAGAAACATACTCTGCTTCTGTTGTTGAAAGTGCAACAACACTTTGGATTTTTGAAACCCAACTAATAGATGTTCACCTACAGTAAATACATATCCTATAGTGCTCCTCCTATTATCTCTATCACCTGCCATATCTGCATCAACATATCCCTATAGAGCAATGTTTGAACCACCAAAGCATAATGCTTGATTTGTGGTACTTCTCAAATATCTGAGAATCCATTTTACTGCCATCCAATGTTCTTTTCTTGGATTGTTCATGTACCTTCTTATAACTCCCACAACATGTGCAATATCAGGCCTTGTGCAGACCATTTCATACATTAAGATTCCAACTGTTGATGCATATGGAACTTTAAACATATAGTTCATTTCTTCTTGGGTCTTGGGGCACATTTCCTTACTAAGTTTGAAATGGCTAGCAAAAGGTGTACTAACTGGTTTTGCATTCTGCATATTAAATATTTTCAACATCTTTTGTATGTACTCATTCTGAGAAAGTGTTAATTTGTGATTTTTCCTGTCTCTAGTTATTCTCATACCAAGGATTTGTTTTGCAGCTCCCAAATCCAAAGTGGAACAACTACCAGTATGGATAGGTGGAACAACTATCAGTGGAGCTTGTTTTAAACCATACAAGCTCTTCTTTAACCTGCACACTATTTTTCTTTCCCTTTGATCCCATATCCTTCTAGTTGCTCCATATAGATCTCTTCCTCCAAATCTCTAGGGAGAAATGTCGTATTTACATCTAACTGTTCAAGATGTAAATCTTCCACTGCTACAAGACTTAAAATAGTTATGATTGAAGTAATCTTAACAACAGGAGAAAATATTTCATCAAAATTAATACCTTTATTTTGTGCAAACTCCTTCACCACAAGTCTAGCTTTGTACCTCTGTTTTCCTCCATCTTCTTCCTTTATCCTGTAAACCCATTTATTCTGCAATGTAGTTTTACTTGCAGGCAACCCTGCAATGTAGTTTTACTTGCAGGCAACCTGGCTAAGTCCCAAGTTTGGTTATGCATTAAGGATTCCATCTCTTCTTCCATGGCTAGCTCCCTCTTCTTCCTGCATTCAACCTACATTGCTTCTTCATAACATTCAGGTTCACCAAAATTAGTCAACAATAAGTAATATAATGAAGGAGCGTATTGAGTTGTTGAATTCCGAATCTCCACAGTGTGCATTTTTGCGTCTACGTTTTGGGTCTAGAACAAGACCCATCATCAGGACAAATCCTGTCGAAAAGAGAGGAGGTTAGATACAATAAATATACCAGAGGAGTGCATGAGGTAAGCCGACCAACCATAAAAAGTAAATATTATTTTATAATTAAATAAATTAAATTATGTTTTATAATTAATGCAAAGGTTTCATTTTGATTGATTTAAATTAAAATTGTTAGGTTTTTTTTTTTTAGTAAATCCTTATAATTCATTTAAAATTAATTCTATTTCTAGAATAAAGATGTTATTGTATTTTTAATAAATCACTAGTTATACATTAATAAATTGTTAATATTATAATATTAATTCCAATATTTGATTTAATAAATTTTATTAAGAGTTCTTTTTCTTTTATTATAATTTTAAGGTAGGGTTTATATCAAATTTGTATTATATATTTTATAATTGTTTATATTAATAGCGACACTTTTATTAATTAGTGATAATATTAGAGAAAACTATTCATAATATTGATGAGGTCTTTAGATAAATGATTAATTATAGTTTATTAATGAGGGTTAATGTTAAAAGTTTATATTAAAAGTTAACAATATTAAAATTAATGCCAATTTTAATTTTAATATAATTAGGAATAGTTAATTCATAACTATTACTAATAATATTTAGTAATTAAAATTGCTATTAATGATTCAAATTCCTTATTACATATTAAGATATATATAAAAGTTTAAGGGGGCGGGGGGGGTGGGGGGGGGGGGGGGGTTAATATTAGGTGAACGGTTGTAGATTAGTATTAAGGGGGCCATTTTAATTATAATATAATTAGGAATAGTTAATTCATAACTATTACTAATAATATTTAGTAATTAAAATTGATATTTAATGATTCAAATTCCTTATTACTTATTAAGATATATGTAAAAGTTTAAGGGGGGATTAATATTAGGTAAGGATGGGGTTTTTTGGAAAGGGAAAGGAAAGAAGGAAGAGAAGAGAGGGGAGAGTCAGCATGGGGTCTTTTTTAGGGTAAAGGAAGAGTCAACATGGGGTCATTTTAAGGTTAATGGAAGGGAAGAGGAGGGAGGCGGTGAGAAGAGGAACGTAGAGGAAGACAAGGGTATAAGGAGGCGACAATAGGGGAAAGGAACAATTTAAGAGTGGGAAAATAAGGGGGCCCAATTTCTGCTAACTTCCAAACCACCATCCATATTTAGGTTCGCTAGATGCTTGATGATTTCCAGCGCCTCACACATTTTTCTTTTGTAATAGTGATTTTCATTGACAATCACTTTTGCATCTTCCAGGAAGATGTGGTGACGAGTCTTATTCGAGTGATTTTCCAGAGCCGAGGTTTTGGTTCTCCCAATTCTGATGTCAGCACTATGTTCTTTCAGCCTGATCTTGAAAGATCTTCTTGTTTCTCCAATATAACATTTCCCGCATGAGAAATTTATATGGTAAACGCCCTTCTGCTGGAGTGGGTCAGGGTTGTCTTTGAATAATTTCATCCTTTGTTTGATTTTCATTAGTGGCTTAAATGAGGTTTTGATGTTATTTTTGGTGAGAACCTTGGTTAGCTTGTCAGTGACCCCCTGAATGTAAGGGAGGTATGCTTTAGATTTGAGGGTTTCATCTCGAGGATTTCTTTTGTTTCCAGATTTGGATCTTTGTATGGCTTTGATGATGTCCCTGTTTTTGTATCCCATATTTGTGAATGCCTTTCTTAAATATGCAAATTATTCTTCCACGTTATTGTCATCAAAAATTCTGAAGGCTCGCGTGAAAAGAGTCACAAGTACCCCCATCTTCTGTGCTCGATGATGGTGTGAGTTAGCGTGGAGATAATTGTCAGTGTGCAACTTCTTTATAAATACCTTATGTCCAATGGATCCATATTTATTTCTGATGAGTAGAATGTCCAAGAATGTAATGCAATTTTTATCTTCATCCTCCATAGTAAACTATATATCCTTGGATAAGCTATTGTGGTGGTTTTGGAACTTTTTAAGCTCTTCATCTCCATGAGGCCAATCTACACTGGTGTCATCCACGAATCTAATCCAAAATTTTGGTTTAAGTGGGTACAAGTCAAGGGCCATTTTTTCGAATATTTCCACGAAGATATTAGCCACTATGGGGGATAGCGGAGACCCCATGGCTACTCTTGATGTTTGTTCGAAAATATCTCCTTGGAATGTGAAGAAAGTTGAGCGTAGACATATCTCAGCTAACTCTGCAGTCTGGGGATCTGAAACTTCCTTGAAAACCTTGACAGCTTCATCTAAGGGTATATTTGTAAAGAGTTGGACCACATCAAAACTTACAATCTTGTCACCAGGCTCCACATTCGCATTTCTAATGAAATCCACATAATGTTTGGAGTCTTTTATGTATGAGCTAGTTTTTCTGATTAGAGGTGCTATAGTGTTTGCTATGTATTTAGCTAATTCATAAGTTGGAGCCCCGATAGTGTTAACAATAGGTCTAAGGGGGGCACCAAATTTGTGAATTTTTGGTTCTCCATAGATACGCGGGGCGATTTCACTATCTGGTGAAAGGCGCTTTTTTATTTTATCATCCAGGTTAGATTCTTTGATGGATTTCTTCATATTTTTTATAACCTTAGAAATTGGGTTTTCTTTAAGCTTTTTATAACTACCACTATTGTAGAGGTGGTCTCTCATCTTACTGATATATTCTTCTTTTTCCATAACCACTGTCACCCCTCCTTTATCTGCTTTAAGTATTACAATGTTGTCATTCTGCCTAAGGTTTTTAATGGCCTTCAGTTGTTCTTTATTTAGATTGCTTTTAGGGGGTCTTGCTTTTTTGAGAATGATGGAACACTCCTGCCTTATTAGATCCTTTTCCTCATCATCAAAGCTCTTGATACCATCTTCAATGCTGCAGACTATCTCTTCATTGGGAATCCCACACGGGGCTAAGGAAAAATTCAGCCCTTTGCCTAGGACCTCCGCCTCTTCCTTATTTAGATCATGAGAAGATATGTTTACAACTATTTTATTAGTGATGCCACCTTCGTTATACACATTGGTTTTATTATTGTTATACGCATTGGTTTTATTATTGTAAATTGGGTTATTCAATGGTTGGGTGAATGATAGAAATTTCGGTGAAGTTTCTGTTGCTTCGATAGATGTTATGCCAATGGCTTCCAGCGTTCGAGTTTCTCTACACGGTTGCTCAGCCTGTAGTAGAGACTGCAGTGTGCCATCATTGTTGCAGTGGTCCATTATAGTAGCTGGAGGTAGCTGAATGTGCTGAACATTTACCCGTTCTGTTACCTTTGCACTATTTGTTGTCTTCGAAGAGATTAACAACCCCTTCCTCCTGCGTGTCTTTTGGGCCAGCGGTGGATGGATTAGAAGGAGAGTATCATTAAGGGGATTTTCTTATCTTGGTAGAGCTTCTAACACCACTTTCAAGTGTTTGAAGTGCCTTTTGTTGTTTTGGTTGTTGATTATTGTTATTTTTAGGCACCTTTACCTTTTCAGTGATCTCATCAAGAACGGTGTATTCTTTGTTTTCTGTTTCCTTTTTCTTTTCCTGCAACTGATTCTTATACAATACCTTTTCATTGAATATTACATCTCTATTCCTAATGATTTTGTGATTTTCATAATCATATAAACGATAACCAAATCATTAACACCATATCCAATAAAGGTATATTTCTTTGATTTTGCCTCACGCTTTGTTCTATTTTCTTTATTAATATGGACAAAGGCCTCACAACCAAAAGGCTTTAAAAAAGAGTAGTTTACCTTTTTACCTGTACATGATTCCTCTGGAATACCACCATCCAAGGAACTTGAAGGCCCTCTGTTTATTAGATAAACAAAAGTATCTAGAGCATCTGCCAAAAAATGTAACGGAAATCCTGCATGCAATCTCATGCACCTTGTACGCTCCATGATTGTTCTGTTCATCCTTTCTAACACACAATTTTCTTGTGGTGTTCTTGGAACTATCTTCTCTCTGTGAATTCCATGCTCTGAACAGTACCTATCAAAATCTTTGCCGCAATATTCACCTCCATTGTTTTATCTGAGAAACTTAAACTTCTTTCCTGTCTCAATCTCAAACAAAGCTTTCCATTTCTTGAAAGTATCAAATACATCATATTTATTCTGAATACAATAAGTCCAAGTTTTTCTAGTTGCATCATCAATAAAAGTAACATAATAATGAGAGCCACCAAGAGATGATACCTGAGCATGTCCCTATACATCTGTATGCACAAGCTCTAATTTTTTGCTCTTATTTTATTTCCCAACTCTGAGAAATTTGACTCTCTTCTTTTTTCCATAAATACAATTCTCACATAAATCCAAATCAACATTCTTCAAACCTGGAAAAAAATTTCTTGAGTGAAGAATATTCATCCCTTTCTCACTCATGTGTCTGAGCCTATGATGCCATAATGTTGCATCTGCTCCTTTGGAAGTTAAAGCATTAACAAAGTTTGAAATACCATTGCATAAATAAAATGTACCAACCTTTTCGCCTTTTGCTATTACCAAGGCTCCTTTGGTGACCTTCCAAGTTTTATCTATGAAAGTTGTCACACAACCTTCACCACCTAACTGCCCTGTTGAAATCATATTTTTCTTCAGATATGGAACATGCCTTACCTCCTTTAATAGCCATTAGTTTCCATTCTGCTGTTTTAAAAGAACCTTACCCATTCCAAAAATTTTATAGGGTTTATCATCACCCAAACGGACCTGTCCAAAATCTCCTTGAACATGGTCATGAAAATATTTCTTATCAGGTGTGGCATGAAATGAGGCCCCTGAATCTACCACCCAAGAATCGGTAACATTTTCGAAAGAAAGAATCAAAGCATCTTGTAACACATCAACTGTCAAATTTTCTTCATGATTGTTTTCTTGTTGCACGTCTCCTTCTTTTCCCTTCTGAGATCTAGAGTCTTTCTTTAGGTGTCCTTTCTTTCCTCATTTCCAGCACACTATCCCTAATTTGGACTTGGATCTGCCTTTCCTTGATTTACTGTGATATCTTGAGCTCTTTCCTCTTTCCATTCTTCTTCCCCTAGACTCTGCACTCAAAGCATTACCCGATGTCTCACCAGAGCCTTTCCGTCGCATTTCCTCACTAAGGATAGCACCGACAACATCATCAAACTTTAAAGTACTAGATCCAGAGACAGAGTTACTAATGGCCATAACTAAACAATTCCAACTTTCTGGCAATGAGTAAAAAAATAACAGAGCTCTAACTTAATCACCAAAGTTTACCCCTACATAACTTAACTAACTGGTAACTGTATTAAAATCATTTAAATGGTCTACAACAGATCCACCTTCCGACATATTCATATTAAATTTAATCATTTCATAAGAAATACCTTGTTTGAGGCCGAGGGTTTTTCATATAGTTTTTCCAATGCCTTAATCAAACCCTCTGTTGTTGTTTCCTTCAAAATATTGAAGGCTACTGATGCCGTGAGGCACAACCGTACTGTTCCAAGTGCCTTTCTATCGAGATTCTCCCATTTTGTGTCTGTCATAGCCGTCAGATTCTTTGTTTTTCCGCTCAATGGTAGGTACAGATATTTCTGATACAAATAATCTTCCATCTTCATCTTCCATAGCAGGAAGTTTTGGCCGTTAAATTTCTCGACCCTAAACTTACCATCTTCCACCGTTTCTCCCACTCAAACCAAGAACCCTTCTTTCTTGCGAGTTTATCAGCCAAATAGACCTTCAGCTCTGATACCAGTTGTTAGAAAATTATATATTACAGAGCAATTCAACACATAAAATATGTTGAAAATACAAGCACGCAAAACACATAAAACTAGAGAGACATAGATATACGTGGTTCACCCAGTTTTGGCTACATCCACCCCGAATAGCCAGTCATTCCTTTCTATTATCCAGCAGAATGAAGAGACACAACCTATAGTAGATCTGTTGTAATATACTTTGTTCTCTCTCACAGTCTCCCTATCTGATTCTCGCTCTGAGAATACACATACAATACACAGCCACAATACAATACCCTCATAAAAGCGAGGGGGTTGCCTTCTAGGGAAAAAAACCCTAAACTAAACATAACTTCTACTGTCAGCTCATCCGCCGAATGAACGGCTCAGATTGACTAGAAATTACTATAATTTTACAAGGCAATTTTACATCTGTTTTTAGCTTCGGGGGTGATGACCCCGAAACCCCCCGCCAAGGGGGGGCTCCATAAAGCACAACCACCCCCCCTAGACCCCCTAGGCAGCGTAAAATTACGGGCGACAACGAGGTACAGGGGTCCAATGCTGTGATACAAAATAAACAAGATAATCAGGCTCCACAACCAATAGAATTCATATTAGATGGTGACTTCAATATAAACCCTACATCAGTGAGAGAAAAAATGGGGATCTCACATTGAAGATCAAACCAAAGAAAATTTAGTAGACCATATCCATAAATTATTATTTTAATATATAATTCCATCCACTAATAAATTCACTTCAAGAAAGAAATACATTGGATCTAGCCATATTGTTGCCCGGTTAAATATATTTTTAAATTCAGATTCATTCTTATCCCAAAAAGTATTGGTTAGTTCCAAAATCCTCCCTTGGATCAACTCAAATCACATGGAAATTGGTTTTTATATCTTCAAAAATATTGGCATCCAACCTAGAAGAACCCAAAACTTTCCAGAATCAATACTAAGGTGATGAAAATTCTATGTGACAAGTACTAAGGGTAGATCTTGCTCTGAAGTTCCCAAACAAATGAGAAAATTTCATCAAACACATGGTGAAAATAATAACTATAGGTCATGAATTCATATTTTTTCATTGTCTTCTTAACTTCATCAAGGAATCATCAAGAAAGCTCAATTCCCTCTCAAAATAGGTGCAACAACACTTGTTAGCCCGTGCATTCTTATAACCATTCAATAACTTATCAGATCATGAATAGGATCCATAACTAGAGCACATCATTTAATGAGGCCTATACAAACATATAACCAAAATGAATCCATGAAAAAATAGTCATAAAATCAACACAATAACCATTACATGTGCTCATTGATCACAATAAGAAAATAAATCATATTCATATGAAAATTCCAACCAAGTCAGGGACTTCCACATGCCACTTTACCATAGATTCGGCTGAACCAGATCTATCTTTCGTCTAATCACCCCCATGTCATATTCCGAGCATGAATGTGGGATCATATGGGTTAAACCAATATAGAACCAACTAGGGCTTCCAGAGGCCAAACCACCTCAACCCTTAACCACATTGATTTCACCTAAACCAGTATAAAAGTCACTAACACCAAACAAACTTGGATGCATCCAACTTTATTCAACATACCTAGTGGAATTTTCCTACATCCACCCATATGTCAATATTTCCAGGAGAAATCCCATCTCCACCCTTGACCCTTGGGAATCTACTGAGACCACCTCACTAGGATCCAAATTCTACCAATCATCCAAAGCTTAAACCAAAATAAGGAACCCCCAACACCATGGCTATCTAGGAAATGGAAATGAAAGGCTGAAAATCACTATGAATCTAGGAAGATCCCATGCCAATGACAACAAAGAAACCAAAAAACCAAATACATGCACCATGCATCCAAATACCCACAATGAAATAAAACACGCAACCTATTACATATTATGTGCTCATGTTGTAGCTTCTCTTCCCAACCTTTCCTTATTCTTCCTTGTTTTCCTTTTTTTGCTTATCATGTCCAAGTGCTCTCCCTCTCCTCTTTGAGTTCGATTACTGAAACTAATAAAAAGTTGAGAAAAAATTGTCAATTCTTTCTCAGGTGCTTTTTTATCATTGATGTCTAGTCTCTTCCTTTATTTTTTCCATTATCTTTCATTTTCCTCTAATTTCCCTTGCATGCATATTCTTGTCTCAACATATTCCTTTTCTCCTATTTTCCTTCATTTCTTATATTAATTTTCCATTTATTTCCATTTTCCTTTGCCAATTTCCATAGCTATTAATAAACCAAAAGTGATGCCCACTATAGAATTCTTCCCTCCATTCATCTTGGAATACATGTCCCATGACCTTGGTCATATTTTACTTACATGGAAAATCAACCCAAGGTTATTGCACTTGGTGAGGCAGGAATAGGTATTACAAAGCTTATAATACTAGAAATGAGAAAACAAGGTAAAATCTCATTGGATGAATATAAAAAGACGATATGGTTTGTGAAATTTGTTGTCCTTTGAGATAATTATAGGTTAATTAATTGTGCCAGAGAATCTAAAATATTTTGTTGTTTAAGGGGTTTTTTGGATGACCAATGTTATGAGCGAGTTAAAGGTAGTTGCTTAAAATTTAATAATATTGAACATTTATAGAGGGTTGTTCTTTTACTTCTAAATAGTGATTTGATTTAAAATATGTGAAAGGTATAAATGTAAGAAGATGTGATATACTAAATATCCATATAGACTTTTTATATTAACACAAGAAAGAAAGCTGAGAAACAATGTTTATCGACTTAACAATATATATTTAACCTTGTTGGGAAAAATACTGAGAGGGGGGGGGGGGGGGGGGTGAAACAGTATTTAGATCTGATTTAAAACTTTTTACTTTTTCTTTCTCTAAAACCCATACGCTACTTTCCTGAAACCAACTCGTGTATACACGCGGATATCCTTTATAAAACTCGCGTATATACAGAGATCTTATTATGCATTTAATTCTTTACTTAGATCTATGCATTAGATGTTTAGTTAGCAGTAAGCATGTGCAGTAATAATAGAATAAACCATCACACATAAGAAACACACATGGAAACCAGGATTTAAGGTGGAAAAGCAAGTTGGGAGAAAACCACCACTGCCGTCGTCTTTGTCTTCAATATTTTATTATAAAGAAAACATCTTACAACAATGTACTGGCGCAGACTCATACCAGCACGCAGGCACCCACCTGCAGAAGGCTACAACCTTCTCTTGTTTACCAGCCTCTCCTGGAAGGGAGCTACAACCCCCTGCTCTCGTTTACCAGCCTCTCCTGGAAGGGAGCTACGACTCCCCGCGCTTCTCCGCCACGCCCTCTCCCCGGAAGGGAGCTACGACCGCTCTCGTTTACCGCCTACCACCGGAAGGGAGCCACGACCCCCTCGCCTCGCTGTCAGCCTCTCTCCTGGAAGGGAGCTACGACCCCCTACTCTCGTTTACCAGCTACCACTGGAAGGGAGCTACAACCCCCTCACTGAAGGCATCGACCTTCAGCACCTCTGCGGACCACGTTTCATCAATTTTCAAACTAGATCCAACAGCTTCCACACAACATACCTTGTAGGCCACTTTTCATCATATTTTCAGACTGGACCCACTCTACACATTTAAGCTCATCATACATCAAACTGAAACTTATAACCCCATCAATTTATTCATTGAATCATCAACCAATCAACCAACAACTTGATCTTCAACTAACATAATCAACATCATATTCATCATTCAAACAAACCAGTACTGTATGAATACATCATTGACAGATAACAGTAAAATATTAAAGCAGATCAAACATTTCATACCACATACTTCAGCAAACCCTAGTTTTCATACACGCTTTCCTTTCACTAATTCTGCGTATATACGTGCTTTCATGCATATCAATCCGCATATACATCTGCACACATTTCATAACTAGTTTCACATTCAATACACACTTTCGCTGAATTCAACCTGCGTATATACGCGCTTACTCTGTTACAAACTTGCGTATAGTTTTTCAGACATTTTAGGTCAGCACAATTCTTCAGAACATATGCATAGCTCAGATTTTACCCTTTACTTCAGAAACATGTTCGCCTCATCTCAGATCTCAACATTCCATAAACAGATCTAGAAGATACAAATACATTTCAGATCTAGAGATCCCTCTTCATCATTTTCTTCATGGGTGCATCATAGATTCAGATCTATCATCAAACTGTTACCCTTTCCATTTAGACATCCTTCAGAGTGAAGTATCCATTCAACCCAGACTTATATCCCCTTGCACAATGATTTTATTCTCCTTATATAGATTTAGCCTTTTTCAATACCATGAGCCAAAACCACATCACTTCCGATGGTATTCCTGGATAGGATCAAATAAACAATCCAGCGCTCAATACAATGGGTCAATACCATGGTAGTAACCCCTGGTTTTACACATTTAGAGCACAATTGAGTATACGCGACTTGGCACTTACTTTTCCGCGTGCATACGCTACTTATCCTAAACAAACCCACGTATGCTTTGTGACACAGTTTTCATCATTGTTCTAGCCCATTCTGGAAATTATTTCTTCTGCACCTTCTGTACTGATTGTAGATACATCAGATGTACATCATTAAAAATCTCATCAAGTCAAGAACAACTTCATCAAGTAGGTTTCCATCATATTTATCAAGTGGGTTGCCATCAAGGACAACACTCTGCATCATATTGCCAACAATCTCCCCCTTTGGACCTGATGGCAACCACGATGGTGTTTGATCACCACAACAGATAGATACATTGATTATAACCATTATAAAATAACCATGTTACTCTCCCCTTATTCAAACACCATGTTACTCTCCCCCTTTGACATCAAGGGCAAAGGGAGGATCAAAACCAACACAAGGATTTTTCTTTTCATGTAGAAATAAGAGCACTGTAGATCTGATGTGCATTGAAGTTACCATGCTCCCCCTGAGTTCATGCTGAATCTTCAAACATATTTTTCAATGAGGTACATGAATCTATGACCTTCCTATCACCAAGGACTCATACTTACATCAAAGATCCAACCGAGTGGATTTACATATGTGACTCAAGTACCCAACCAAGTGGGTTTACATATTTTGACTCAACTATCCAACCAAGTGGATTTACAAAATTGACCAAGTCCTTACATGACTGACTATTACAATTTTACATCATAGGTCTCAACATGACCTTTACATCAAATTAAAAATATGAATTTTTATAACCAAAACCAAAAAAGGACTTCAAGAAAGTGATCATATTTCAGAATCATAATGCCAACAATGCATAATACTCAGCAAGGCTAATGCTCCCCCTGAACTTGTACAACAGTTTACTCCTTCATCTCCCCCTTAGCTTGTGCATCCTGAACACTTTCAACAGCAGATCATCAAGGTATCTTCATCAAATATCAGAGAGTGAAATAGAACTATGAGAGCTGAAACATCACCAGATATACCATACAGCATCAAAGATACCAAACAACACCACAAATTGTTGCTGAAGAAATGATGACCTAGAAAAATTGTCAGTAACCACACATATGCAGTTTTATGTGTATTAACTCGCGTATATTCGCGACTGTGTTTCAGGAAATCCACGTATCCAATTCCATTTTCTGCATTTTAACCAGATCTGATCCTCTGTGAGGCAGAGACAGTTTTCAGCTTCTTTCTAAGATATTTGAATGCTTCCCTGGAATATATGAGAGCAGATAGATAGGAAAATTTAGTTGTGTCTTCAAGTGTCATCCAATGGTTGTAGCATAAGCACATTACTAACCAAGCCTTCAAAATCTTTGCAGCATCAACATATTCTTCCCAAGAGGAATTATCATACCAGAACAAATTCTACAATAAACCATACGTGTCAAGCAATCATTCATGTGATCTGATATCACCAAGATCTTCAAGATTTATCATGCTCATGATGTAACATGTGTAAGAATTAAAAGAGGTCTTAACCAGTAACAAACTCTACATGATTTATCCTTATCTTTGAATCACAAGACTTCCATCTTATCCATGTGTGAAAACAAAAAATATTCTTCAGCAAAAAGAAATCAAGGCTCATCTATAATCTCATCATAATAAACCGTTTATCATGTCATCATCATTTATAATTGAGAAATAAACAGATATAGTGCCAATGATACAATCATTAATAGTCAGACTGATGCTCCCCCTGAACCTGTACTCCTGATCTTCAGCTGTCATACAAATTTTCTTATCATAAGTGCATATGCGACTGTCTCCACTATAACTCGTGTGTATATGCGGCTTTTGTTCATGAAACCCGCGTATGGAAAGTGAAACACAGAAAATTTCCACAACTTCATCTCCCCCTGAATTTGTACCACATGTACCTGTCTTCTTCACATCAGATGCATTGTCAGAAATAAACATAACCAGAATTATCAAACCAATCATGGGAATCATCATACATTGCTCCCCCTGTGATGATACATTACTAATCCCTATAATGTATCTCACATAATCCCTGCAGTCATTATGAGAAGTAAGCTTTAGAAGCGGATGACTGCAGTAGAGTCAGTATTCCCTACGTTTCTGACCGATCCTCCTTTCTCCAGATTTGCTTGAAATTTCTTTTAGTGTGCTGAAAATTCTCCAATTTCTCAAATATGTTCATCCTGCACTCCTTTTCTACATGTCCATACTTGTTACAAGAATAACATATTACATGACCAGAAAAATAAGCATAGGGATCATAATTTGTTTTTCTATTCTTTCTTCTATTGAAATCAGCTGCTTTATGACCATACTTGCTGCATGAAAAACAATATCCCTTAAAGAAACCAGAGTACCTTTCTGTGTAGAATCTATTTGTATGTGACTGAAATGATCTGCTTCTGCAATTGGTTGCAACATGCCCATAATTATGACATTTAAAGCATTCTACATTATTGATGCTTCTATAGTTAGGAGGGAATGATTTCTTTTGATAGTTCATGATTGTTGATTGACCTTTTGTTTCTTCCAACACTTCAGGTTTTGCATTGATATCCTTTGAATATTTAGCACTTCCTTGTGAACTAGATTCACCTTTAACAGTTTCATGAAAACCAAGACCAAATTTAACAGAGGGAGACCTTTGACTACTAAGAATGTTATCCAGAATCTTAGTACTATCTTGAAACCTCAAGAGTTTATCCTTTTCTTCTAATTTACCTTTTAGAATGTTTACCTCAACCTCCAATTTTTGGAATTTCTTCTTCATACTTTCTTCGACCCTTCTTCCTTCTTCTACTTGATCATTCAGTTTTAAAATCTCTTCTTTCAACCCATTTTCTTTTTCTTCAAAAATTTGTAGAAATTCTTCATTCTTCTTATTTGATTTTTCCAGATCTTCTTTGAGAAAGATGATTTCTGCTTCAAGTTCTTCATTCTTCTTATTTGATTTTTTCAGATCTTCTTTGAGGGAGACGATTGCTGCTTCAAGTCATTTTTCTTCAAATGATTGTAGAAGTTCCTCATTCTTATTATTTGATGCTTCGAGATCTACTTTCAGAGAGATGATTTATGCTTCAAGTCCTTTACTTCGATTGGTTACATTATTGTATTGTCTTTGATACATTTCTATCCGTCTTTGATACATTTACATCTGACCATTCATCATATCTATCTGTTCTTTCATTCTAGATATCATTTCTTTGTAGATATATTCTTGCTTATTAGATGATCTTTGTTGTTCTTCAACTTTAATCTTGAGAGCTTCTTCTAGATCCATAACATTACTTTTACTATCTTCACCATTGCATGCACAAGAAGATGAATCACAAGAACAACAATCAATACATGTTTTATCTTTTTCATTTTCTGCTGCACATGTTTTCTGAGATAACTCCTTTTGAGTAGCCTTCTTCTTTTTCTTCCTTCCCATTGCGACGAATCTCCTTCAAGCGATCAAGCTTCTACAGAAGGACCTGCTCTGAAACCAATTGTTGGGAAAAATACTGAGAGGGGGCGGGGGGGGGGGGGTGAATCAGTATTTAGTGCAGACTGAAAACTTTTTACTTTTTCTTTCTCTAAAACCCATACGCTACTTTCCTGAAACCAACTCGCGTATACACACGGATATCCTTTATAAAACTCGCGTATATATAGAGATCTTATTATGCATTTAATTCTTTACTTAGATCTATGCATCAGATGTTTAGTTAGCAGTAAGCATGTGTAGTAATAACAGAATAAACCATCACACATAAGCAACACACATGAACATCAGGATTTAAGGTGGAAACCCAAGTCGGGAGAAAACCACCGCTGTTGTCGTCTCTGTCTTCAATATTTTATTATAAAGAAAACATCTTAAAACAATGTGTTGGCGCAGCCTCATACCAGCACGTAGGCACCCACCTGCAGAAGGCTACAACCTTCTCTCGTTTACCAGCCTCTCCTGGAAGGGAGCTACAACCCTCTGCTCTCGTTTACCAGCCTCTCCTGGAAGGGAGCTACGACCCCCTGCTCTCGTTTACCAGCCTCTCCTGGAAGGGAGCTACGACCCCCTGCTCTTGTTTACCAGCTACCACTGGAAGGGAGCTATGACCCATTGCTCTCGTTTACCAGCCTCTCCTTGAAGGGAGCTATGACCCCTTGCTCTCGATTACCATCTACCACTGGAAGGGAGCTACAACCCCCTCACTGAAGGCATTGACCTTCAGCACCTCTGCGGACCACGTTTCATCAATTTTCAAACTGGATCCAACAGCTTCCACACAACATACCTTGTAGGCCACTTTTAATCATATTTTCAGACTAGACCCACTCCACACATTTAAGCTCATCATACATCAAACTGAAACTTATAACCCCATCAATTTATTCATTGAATCATCAACCAATCAACCAACAACTTGATCTTCAACTAACATAATCAACATCATATTCATCATTCAAACAACCCAGTACTGTATGAATACATCATTGACAGATAGCAGTAAAATAGCAAAACAGATCAGACATTTCATACCACATACTTCAGCAAACCCTAGTTTTCATACACGCTTTCCTTTCACTGATCCTGCGTATATACACGCTTTCATGCATATCAATCCACGTATACATCTGCACACATTTCATAACTAGTTTCACATTCCATATGCGCTTTCGCTGAATTCAACCCGCGTATATACGCGCTTACTCTGTTACAAACTTGTGTATAGATCTTCAGACATTTTAGGTTAGCACAATTCTTTAGAACAGATGCATAGCTCAGATTTTACCCTTTACTGTAGAAACAGTTCGCCTCATCTCACATCTCAACATTCCATAAACAGATCTAAAAGATACAAATACATTTCAGATCTAGAGATCCCTCTTCATAATTTTCTTCATAGGTGCATCATAGATTCAGATCTATCAATCAAGAACAGAGTTCATCCATGCAGATATTCCTTAGAGAGATTTATTCATTCACAACCCTTACTCATGCACACCCTTGCACTATGGTTTTCTTCTCCTTAAATAGATTTACCCTTTTTCAATACCATGAGCCAAAACCACATCACTTCCGATGGTATTCCTGGACGGGATCAAATAGACAACCCAGCGCTCAATACAATGGGTCAATACCATGGTAGTAACCCCTGGTTTTATACATTTAGAGCGCAATTGACCATACGCGACTTGGGACGTACTTTTCCGCGTACATACGCGACTTCCCTTTGCTAAACTCGTGTATTACTTGTGACATAGACTTTTCATCATTGTTCTGGCCCATTCTGGAAATCCTTTCTTCTACACCTTCTGTACTGATTGTAGATACATCATATGTACATCATTAACAAGCTCATCAAGTCAAGAACAACTTCATCAAGTAGGTTGCCATCATCTTTATCAAGTAGGTTGCCATCAAGGACAACACTCTGCATCATATTTCCAACAAACCTTATGAAGATGACTGATAATTTATAAATGTATAATGGTTTATATCAAAAAACAGTCCAATAAAACAATTTATAATATAGATAATACCTTCAGAGAGGATTTAAGATATACTGATATTCATTTTTCTCTTACCCAATTATCCTCATAAAACTTAAATACATGTGGAAAGACAAAATGAAATGTAAACTAGAAAAACTACAGGGGCAAATTGTGAACCACTTTTCCAGAATCCTTTCATTAATATGCGGTGATATCTCAATACGCTTCTGCTTTACACGAACTCATCCAATTGTTCAACCCTTTTTAATTGTTTTGTGGAAGTATTCATACAATTTTATTCAAAAGATCTAGATTCAAATATAGATACTTTTGGAAATATCAATATTTACTAAACAAAAATTCAAAAATATAGAAATTTAAAACTAAAACGAGTTGTTTCCTTTAAAATAAAGGATTTTTGGTGATAATTTGGATCTTCAAAATAGGTTTCTTTGAGTAACTCCAATGTGATACTCTTATGGTTATTCTAAAAATTCACATATCTTTTCCCATTTACTTTGATTTAGCAACTGTTAGGACCTCACAATGTACCATTTTTACCATACATTTTGACACCACCTTACCCTTTATAACTATATTTAAAAAGGGTTCCATCATCATTTTCATTTCACTTTATCCAAAGGTATATGAAATCCTCCTCTTTACTATATATTTAATCTGTTTACATATAATTCCATATTACTCTTATATTTCATCATTAATCAAAGGTAGATTGTTGCTAACATAAGTCTAAAAGATCGCAGATAATTTATGTGTTGTGCTGAAACAATCGGCCATTGCTGAAACAGTCGACTCCGTCGATGAAACAGTCAGCGGGCACACAAATTCCGTCACTACTCGTAATTTGCGATTCTGGAAGAGTATTTTTGGAACAATGGCAACAAGATGAAGACGAGCAAGGAAGTGGTTACACGGATTATTCTGAAGCCAGTACTTTTTCTGTATCTGTTGTAACAATATCTTTCTATGGAAGAATAGAATAGCCCTGTTTTAAGAAAGAAGAACAGATTTGGATAAACATAGATTTTCTCTGATGTAACTGTAATAGATGTCTCCTCTTTAAAAAGAGGAGACATCATCATTAGAAGGGGAGTTAGAAACTACAGGAGAACATTGTTTTGAGCAGAAAGGAGCTAGGCTCCATTGTAATGTATCATTCCTTTTTGACAGATGAATAAAGGTTCCTTTTGAGCGCTTCAATTTAACTCTTTCCCTGGGGAATCTTGTGAGAAGGAAAGGGCCCGCCTTCATCACAAGATTCACCCGACTGTTCCTGTAGTTTGTTAAGTTTCCTTATGATATTCGCACCTTAATTTAATTATGTTTGCTAAAACATCAGTTGCATAGTTCTGTGATTCATTAAGCATTCTGTTTCCTTTAACACTGCATGAGTTTGGTACATTCATTCTTAAAAGAGCCAAGAGATATTTTCTGTTATTTGTTTGAATGCATGATTGATGCTGGGAAGCAGGTGCTGAAGATTCCTGAGCAAAGGAATAGGGTCATGTTCCCATTGATTGACTTTCTTTTTCCTGCAGTGCGATTAGAAACAAGAGACAGGTGCTGAAGGTTCCTGTTCATGGGAATAGGGTCCTGTTTTCTTGAGTTTATCTTTTCTGCAGTGTGATTAGTGCCAGGCAGCAGGTGCTGAAGTTCCTGTTCATGGGAATAGGGTCCTGTTCCCTGTTATGGTTGATTGGTTTCCTTTCCTGCAGAGTAATTTCCCTTCATTAGGATTCCTAAAAGACTGCAATAGAGGAATTGCTTCTACTATAACATAAATAGTCTTCAGCTTTGTTAAAACAGGGTGTGAATAATTAAATTTGTATGATTAATAATTGTGTGACTTTTACTACAACATTATTTTTGCTTTTGGAATTGAGAATATCCAGTGCGTGGTTGTCTTTGGAATAAACAGACCTTCTCGTGTTGACAATTTATGTGGAGCTTGAATTGTTAAAAAAATTAAAGCGACCAACATTTTGGCGCCGTTGCCGAGGAAGGAAATTATAGATTTCAAAAGCATTAATATTTTCTTTCTAGATGTGCAGATTGTATGAGAGGACGCAGAACCCAGAAGAAAACTAATCCCACAGGTGGCAAGGGCAAAGGAAGGGGAGGAAGAAAGACTTTCATTGACGAGATTGTATCAAAGGCTGAATCATCACAGAGATTAAGTTCTCGAAGACCAAAAATTCAGCACTCCCCTCAATCAGATTACAAAACAGAGGAAGTTGTGGGCCCTGAAAACATAGAGGAGCCGATGATTAAAGGACCAGCAGTCAGTGCTGGAGAGTCAGAAGAAAGTGCTAGCAAATCAGTAGAGCACGTTGAGGAAATAATAGAGAGTGTTGGCCGACCAGTGGAAAACATTGAGGAGCCAGTAGAAGATCTTGACGATCAAGCAAGTGCAGTAGGAGAACAGCCAATGGAAGGAAACAATGAAGAATTCTTTGGTGGAGGATGTGTAGATCCTCAAGGAGAAGAAAAGGATGAAAATTCTCTCTCTACCTTGGGATTTCCTATCAGTGATCTCCCTAGAGGAACAACTCCTATGAAGAATATTCCATTGTCAGCTTTACCTAACTTCCATGGTCTATCCTCTGAAGATCCAGATGAATTTTTTTTTGAATTTGATATATTATGCAGAAGTTATGATTATGTTACTAATGCTCAAAATTTGAAACTATTTCCAGCAACATTAAAAGGAAATGCTTTGAGATGGTTCATGAGCCTTGGGAGTCAGGTAATCACAACATGGGAACAGGTGAAACAGAAATTTCTTCTTAAATATCAAGACTACTGTCGAACGAGAGAAAAGAAGGACGAACTATTCGATATGGCACAAAAGCCGGACGAGAATCTGGAGGACTACGTAGAAAGGCTGCAGTATAATATACAGAGATCTGATCATCAGAATATAAGTAAGGAAATTCACAAAACAATATTACTTAGAGGATTAAGGGATGATTTTTTAGACATGTTAAACATGCTTGGCAAGGGAGATATATCTAAAGAATCATATGATGAGATTGTTGAACTTTGTAAGAGGTGTTCAAGGGGAGCTGCAAGGAACAGAGTAAGTAATAGAGATCCCACCTATTCAAGAGTGTAGAAATCAGCCAGTGGGTGAGCAACAAGAGCTGAAATAGGTAATTTACTTGAAGAATTTAAAACTGAGATGTTAAGTTCTTTTGCTTCACAAATTGACACTTTGCAGGTTAAGAAGAAGCAGGCTGAAGCAAAAGCAACTCTGGTTGTCTTTTTCCCAAAGTGCAGAGACAAACATCCACTAAGGGAGTGCCCATTTGACAAAATACCAATCTGCACCCTTTGTGAGAAATATCATGAAACACAGCAATGTCCATCTCTACCAGGAATAAAGGCAGCATTGTAGCCAATGGAGGAAGAAGCTGAAGCAGTTTACTTGCTAACTCAAAGAAGACAATGGCAACCAAAAGGACAAGGTATGAACTTTAGTATGCCATTTAATCATTGGAATAATTATTCTTCTTTCAGTCAAACAAATTACCCTCCCTTTAATCAAATGCAATACCCACCCTTTAATCAAATGAATTTCCCACCCATGCAACAATCAAACCCTCCCTTTGTTGATCCTGCAATGTGGACTCCTTGGCCCCCATAGCAGCCATCTTCTTTTAACCCTTGGAATTCAAATTGGAGAAGCCAACAACTCCCGTATCCAGATCAATTTCCCCAATTTCAACAACCACTTCCTCTGCCATCAAATGCTCCGCCAAATAACCAAATGAGACCCCAGCTACTTGTGCAACCAAATCCTAACCCCAATAATAAAGTTGTGCAAGTCATTGATATTCAGAATCAATCTATATTTCCTACTATGCAATGTAATGATATTCATTTGAGATCCGGGAAAATAGTAGAGCCTATTATTGATGACATAACCTCTTCTGATTCTGATAAAGAGGAAACTAAGAAACATAAGAAAGCACAACCACCCTCTAACAAGGGTATTGAAATAACAGAACCACCATTCCCCGAGCGTTTAGTTTTAACTAGAACGCCTGAAACACCTGATTTTAATCTTTTAGGGGAATTGCAAAACTTGTATGTTAAAATTCCACTTTTACAGGCACTGAGAGATGTACCAATTTATGCCGGAACCATAAGGGATATTTGTGTTAAGAAACCTGGTAGGAAAACTAAAGATCCCCTTACAGTACATGTGATGGGTGATTTATCTGCATTAATGTCCGGAAAAACCCCTCCTGTGAAATATGGTGACCCCGGCCATCCTACCGTGACAGTTCAAATTGGTAAAACAATGATTCCTCAAGTTCTGGTAGATTTAGGTGTTGTAATAAACATAATGACTCTTGAAACTTCACAGTTGTTACAGCTGAATAACACAATCAGAGATACACCTACCATTCTAGAGTTGGCTGACCGTTCTACAATTAAACCAGAAGGAGTTGTTGAAGATCTACTTATCTCAGTTGAATCCTGGAATTACCCAGCTGATTTTGTTGTATTGCAAACTAAAACAAAGCTGGGGGGACATCCTTTAATTATGAGGAGGCCATGGCTGGCCATAGCGGATGCCTTTATTAGTTGCAGATCTGGTTCAATGACAATTTCTAATGGTTATGAAACCAAACAGCTTACTCTTTATCCTCATGCTACACCCATAATTAATAATGAAGATTCTATGTGGATGGATTATGATGATAATGCTATTCAGCCCATTCTAACTATTGGACAAGCCTTAACTCTTAAAGACAATACAGAGGATGAAATAATTAACAATTTTATTTGTGAACCTTCCTCTATAATTGCTGAAACACACAATCAATTGACTGCAATTTTTTAAACAGATACCCAAGAAAAGATTGAATCTGAAGACTTATCTCAGACATTAACCACCATCTCATCTAAAAGCATAACAGTTGAAATTGAACCTGGCAAGACATTAAACATAAATCCTGATCTAACAGTTGCTGAAACACAGTAGTTAATGAAGTTATTACGTGAAAATAAGGAAGCATTTGCATGGGATTACACGGATATGAAAGGGATCTCTTCTAAACTATGTACTCACCGAATTTACATTAAAGAGGGATGCCAACCAGTCTGTCAACCCCAAAGACGAATGAACCCTAATTTATGAGAAATTGTTAAAGAAGAACTTCAGAAATTGCTTAATGTAGGATTTATATACCCCATATCTAACAGTGAATGGGTTTCCCCATTGGTAAGTGTCCCTAAGAAAAATGGGAAATGGAGAGTATGTGTTGATTACAGAGCCTTGAACAAAGCTACTCAAAAGGATCACTTTCCTTTACCTTTCATTGATCAGGTGTTGGATAGTCTGTCAGGGAACAAATTCTTTTCTTTTCTAGATGGATTCAGTGGGTATAATCAGATTAGAATTGCACCCCAAGACCAGGACAAGACCACTTTCACTAGGCCTTGGGGAACTTTTGCTTATAGAGTTCTTCCATTTGGGCTATGTAATGCACCAGCAAATTTTCAGAGGGCTGTTATAAAAATATTTTCTGATATGATGAATGACTCTATGGAAATATTTATGGATGATTTTACTCCTTATGGTGTGTCTTTTGAATATGCATTACAAAATCTTGAGAAGGTACTTAAACGTTGTATACAAGCTCACCTCTCCCTAAGTACTGAAAAATGTCATATGATGATGAGTGGAGTAGTGCTTGGAAATTTTATTTCATCTCAAGGTATTCAGGTAGACCCATCTAAAATATTGGTCATTCAGAATCTTCCTATTCCTAAAACACAAACTGATGTGAGAAGTTTTCTAGGACATGCTGGATATTACAGAAGATTTATTAAAGATTTTTATAAGATAGCTTCTCCATTATTTGTGTTTCTTATGAAAAATGCTGAATTTAAGTGGACTAATCCTTGTCAGAAAGCCTATGTAGAACTCAAGCATCAGTTATCTATTGCTCCTATTTTAAGGGGACCTGATTGGGCCCTCCCTTTTCATATATCTTCTGATTCTTCAGACACTGCAATTGGAGCTGTCTTGGGACAAGAGGAGAATCATCTTCCTTATGCTATCTACTTTATCAGTAAGAACATGACCCCTGCTGAGCTTAATTATACAGTTACCGAAAAGGAGTTTCTTGCAGTAATTTATGCCATTAATAAATTTCGACATTATATCACTGGTTATTCTACTTTTGTCCACACTGATCACTCGGCTATTAAGTATTTAATGAAAAAATCTGTCACAAATGCTAGAGTTAACAGATGGCTATTATTACTGCAGGAATTTGATATCACAATTGTAGATCGGCCTGGTAAAGAAAATGTGGTGGCTGATTTCCTTTCACGGTTAAAAACTGATAATAATATTCCAGTAGATGATTCTTTTCCTGATGAGTATTTGTTTGCAATTTCTGCTCACTCTCCATGGTATGCAGATATTGCCAATTATTTGGTTGCGGGAAAATTACCATCACACCTGTCATACAGAGAAAAGAGAAGAATTGTTCAACAAAGTGCCAGGTATAGCTGGATAAGTGGGTGTCTTTTCTACACAGGGCTTGATCAGGAAATCCGAAGATGCATTAGGGAAGATGAAGTGTATGACATACTGAAAGCTTGTCATGATGGCCCTTGTGGAGGGCATTTTGCTGATAAAAGAACAACACACAAAATTTTGAGGATGGGTTACTATTGGCCCTCATTATTTAAGGATGCGAAGAAATATGTGAGGGCTTGTGACAGCTACCAGAGAATGGGTTAACCCAATCATAGAGATCAAATGCCATTAAACCCCCAGGTAGTTTCTGAACCATTTGAAAGATGGGCCTTGGATTTCATAGGACCCATTAATCCTCCATCCAATCAAAGAACTTATATATTAGTCTCTACAAACTATATGACTAAATGGGTGGAGGCCAAAGCACTTATTAGAGCCAATGAAGAGGTTGTCCTAGCTTTCTTATTTGAAGAAATCTTCACTAGATTTGGAATTCCTGGAGAGCTAGTTACAGATGGAGGACCTCCATTCAATTCTCATGGTTTTAAGTCTACCCTTCAGAAATATCATATTCATCATAGAATGACTACACCATACCACCCCCAGGCCAATGGGTAGGTGGAAAGCACAAATAAAGTATTAGAAGCCATTCTAACTAAAACAATGAAGGACAATCGGAAAGATTGGTCTCAAAGGCTCCCTAAAGCACTATGGGCTTACAGAACTACTTGGAGAAACACTACAGGTTTTTCTCCCTATGAATTGGTTTATGGTAAAAATGTTGTTTTTCCTGTGGAATTTGAAATTAAAACTCTAAGAACTGCTTTAGCTGTTAATCTTGATTTGACTGATGTGCAGACAGCTAGGCTGCAGCAGCTTCTTGAATTGGATGAAAAGAGATTAGATGTCATTCACCAAACAACCATGATTGAAAAACAAAGAATGAAGTGGCATGATAAAATTATCAAACACAGGCAGTTCCAAAAAGGTAATTGGGCCTTATTGTATGACTCTCAGTTTGAAAATTTCCAGGGTAAGCGACGTACATGTTGGCTTGGACCATATGAAGTAGATGTTGTTTTTCCTAATGGAACAGTAAGACTAGTAAGACTTCTAAAACACCTCTACTAGTCAATGGTCATAGGCTTCATTTGTACCAGCGCCCTGTTTCTAAAGAGGATTTCAAGATTTCTTGCATGACTGATACACATTATCTTTTTCTAGGGGAGTCTTCTACTTCTCACAGTATTTAATTTTCTGCACTGTATTTCTAGTATTAGATTAGATTTAAAACTAATAATCCCTGTCAAGGGTTGGCATGTTACAATTG
Organism: Pinus albicaulis; assembly: GCA_034641835.2. Taxonomy (NCBI): domain Eukaryota; kingdom Viridiplantae; phylum Streptophyta; class Pinopsida; order Pinales; family Pinaceae; genus Pinus; species Pinus albicaulis. The sequence continues at coordinate 1,478,142,105 of CM076577.1, forward strand.
AATTTTGCAGATTCTGGAAAAACTCATTAAGGAGGACAGATTCATCACAAGAAGATCTGAAGCTTCAATCACGGAAGCTTGTTCCCTTCATTTCAACCCATTTCCTAGCAATATCCCTTTTATCCCATTTCTACATTTTTCCTTTTTCCATTTTCCCACTTCTACCATTCCTGAAATATCATCCTTCAGCTAGTATTTCTTGTTCCTTACTGCTGAAATTATCCCTTAGCAAATACTTCCCCCACTTGTCTTAAACCCAAGTCATTATATCCCGTTTTCCTGATTTTTCCCTTTGCTGAAACACCAGTTTCAGCAACATGTCATTCATTTTTCCGTTGCTGAAATACCAGTTTCAGCAACCTGTCATTTATCTTTTCATCATTAAAACATCATTTCTTTCCTCTGCTATATAAGCTTTTCAGTTCTCCACTTTTATTCTTCAGATCCCTTGGGTGAATACTATTCAGCATTGAGCAGATCCTGATATGCTCCTGTTCTACATTTCAGAGAAATCTACAGATTCTTCCATTAATATCAAGCCATTATGAAGCACTCTATACTTCGAATTATAAAGACAAAGGTAAAAATATAAGGTATGTGGTTTTTATGTAATGCAGTTAAATAATATTTTAAAGAGAGGATCTTGTTCATAATGATTACAATCTCCGCACACTTAAACATCATTTCACCATACGTAAGGGGGGAATTTCGAAAACTAAATCATCATTTCAAACCATCCAATCCTCTGTCACTCTTCATATCCATTATTTCCGCCGTCATTGAGACTCCATATCCTCTGTTGCAACAATTAGCTTGACCAAAGCCTGTGTTTCTGTTCTCTGCGCCTCTGCATGTGACTCAAGCTAGTAGCTATGGGAGGTTTGGTTATCAGACATGAGCCTGGTTCGATAACTCTTCTTGAATTGTTCCCGGAGGCCTACCAAATTTTTCAGCAGACAGGATGGACAACATACTTCGAAAGGTTAGGAGAATTTGATCCTCAGCAGGTTTTAGAGTTTGCGCAGAATCTTCAGGGAGACTACTCAGTGGTTCAAGGGATCTGAATTTCGGTCACAGAGGAAGATATAGCACAAGTTTCAGGGTTTCCGGTTACAGGTGCTCGCTAGTTCAGTAGGAAACAAGTCATTTTAAATGCGCAGCAAGTCTTTCTTCTTCTAGAGGAACGGATTGAACATAAAGGCCGCGGTATAAATCTGCATTCACTACCTCGCCCATGGCCAACAGTAGCAGAATTCATCAAGCACATTTTGACATGCAAGGGGCGTTACCAGGTAGTCTATCAACACGACTTCGTTTTAATGAATCATTTGCGGCATGGTCGATTAGTTAATACTCCCTATTATCTGCTTGGTTGTATCAAAAACATGTCATATTACTGTAGACAGGTAAAATTACCATTATTATCCCTTACCCATCATTTCTTATGTCAATTATTAATTCAGAGGGGTTTTGCTCAGCAAAATCCCCCTCTGAATAATCCACTCCTCATTGCCCAGCAAGCCGAAATTCCCCAACAAGCCGGAAGTTCCCAAGAAACTCCAGAGAGTTCTTATGAAAGGCAACTGGACGATATCCCCGACCCCCCAGTGATTCCATCCTCGGAACCAGTGGACCTACCCCCAAGTTCATCCCACTTAGTAGAGTCACCCCTTACCACTGTTCATATCTCTAGCGATGACTCTCAAACACCCCCATCTCCCCCTACTCATAAAAGAAAGAGACGAACCCCAACAGTCTCTGTCTCAAAACGACAAACAAGGGCCACATCCCAAGTTTTCACTTCTTCCGAAAGCCCTTCCCCTAGAAAATAATCTTCTCCTACAAAGAAAAGGAAAGTCACTGACTTCTCTGCTTTCCTACCTAGAAGGAAAATGAAAATGACTGTTGAAACTGAAGTCACTCCCATTTCCCCTGACCCTACGACTATCCTGTTAAAACTTCAATCCTCATCACCATTCCAAATTCCCCAACCATTACCCGTCTCGTCCTGTGGCATTGTTCCACAAGAACCAGTTGCCCGGGGTAACATGACATCATTTATTGCTCAAACAGTGACTGCCACACAAGAAACAGTTACTTACCCAGAAGCTGAAACACAAGAACCAGCTACTGTGGTACAAGAATCATACACCAAGCATGATAATACAAGGGAACCAGCTGTAGATGCAACACAAGAACCAGCTACAGCTGTGGATCAGCAGACAACTCCAGCAGAATCAACCAGCACACAGGGTTCACACACTATGGCATCTTTATTGGAGGAAAATGAGTTTTTGAAGTCAGAAATAGAGGCCTATAAGAAAGAATTGATCATGGCATGAGAAGCCTTTGATAGAGAATTGAATCTCTACATGCTGGCACACACAACATCAGCACAAAAGAAGGATCCATGTAGAGAATACATGTGCCATGAGTGTGGTAACATTTACCAATAGGCAAGATACAAAATAGTCAAAATTCAGGTACCTGAGGCATCTACTTCAGCTGCAATTAAAGAAGAACGCCCTACTGTCACACAAGAACCAGTAGGGTCCTCAAAAAGTCTGGAAAAAGAAATTAAACCACAGATATCCCGCCCTGTGTTAGTCAGCTCAGCCACTCAGACAATGCCCCAACCCAGTACTTATAATTCCAGGACACAGACCCTGCCATGGAAACAATTAGAAATAATGAATAACTGGAAGAAACAATATGCTGTGGATCAGGATAAAATATTGCAGCAGCATAAGCTGGCCTGGCAGAATCACATGTATGCCAACTGGGATATTTGGGAACAGACACTGCAACAGCTTAAGGATTCTAAGAAAGAAGTCAAGGAATTAAAGGAAAAGTTGGTTTTGATGTTTTCATTAGTGCAAAAATTGTTGGCCACCCGTAAACCCTCCTTGAATTATTATCTCTTCCTCTCTGAACGTCTTGTTTATTTTCAATTGAAGGCAATTAAGGATGGCAGATCTCATGAATTGCTTACAGCAGAAAAATTTGTTAAAACTTTTGCTGAGGCCCCTGAAAGTGACCAACATTTGTTATGTGAACTTTATCTCCATAATGAGGCCATGCCTGAGAATAGAAAGGTCAATCTCACTCCAATTGTAGGTGATGTACAAATTAGGGCATTTGTTTCATTTCTTGCCAATCAGATCACATGGCAAACTGCTTTTATTGCAAGTAGGCATAATGAGGAGAATCGTCTCCTTTGGATTAGACCGGAACCTTCAAATCCGGCCATGTTTGTGGCAGAATATCACCGATTCTTGCAGAAGCCAGGAATGCACCGCTACATACAACAACTGCAAGCCTCAACACTTCTAAAGTGTCTACAGCTAACCAGAGTGAAGGAAACTATTGCATTGAAGGCCAACACTATGTTCTGGTAGCAATCATGTAAGGAAAGACAAGAGTATCACCCTTTTAGCCCTGATAATCTTCAAGCTGCACTATCCAGGGTACCAAATTACATCAGATGCATTCGGCATTGTGGAGAGAACTGGATTGGTTATCATTTTCACTTTCCAATCCTATGGATGCCGACAGAAAAATACCAGTCTCACTACCAATTGGCTAACAGGGATGAGGCAGTGGCATGGCAGCAATTGCAAAACAATCGAGGATTCCGAGCTTCGACAGAAGCCACCTTCTCCAGTTACTGCTTGAGCAACTTGCATGCACAGAGTCAGTACTCAGACTCTGACTCAGATTAGGAGTTGCCTGAGGACATGCAACCCTTTCAGCTAGGGGGGATGTTAGGACCTCACAATGTCCCATTTTTACCATACATTTTGACACCACCTTACCCTTTATAACTATATTTAAAAAGGGTTCCATCATCATTTTCATTCACTTTATCCAAAGGTATATGAAATCCTCCTCTTTACTATATATTTAATCTGTTTACATATAATTCCATATTACTCTTATATTTCATCATTAATCGAAGGTAGATTGTTGCTAACATAAGTCTAAAAGATCGCAGATAATTTATGTGCTGTGCTGAAATAATCGGCCGTTGCTGAAACAGTCAACTCAGTTGCTGAATCAGTCAGTGGGCACGCAAATTCCGTCACTATTCGTAATTTGCGATTCTGGAAGAGTATTTTTGGGACAATGGAAACAAGATGAAGATGAACAAGGAAGTGGCTACACGGATTATCCTGAAGATAATACTTTTTCTGCATCTGTTGTAACAATATCTTTCTACAGAAGAATAGAATAGCCCTGTTTTAAGAAAGAAGAACAGATTTGGATAAAGATAGATTTGCTTTGATGTAACTGTAATACATGTCTCCTCTTTAAAAAGAGGAGACATCATCATTAGAAGGGGAGTTAGAAACTACAAGAGAACATTGTTTTTGAGTGGAAAGGAGCTAGACTCCATTGTAATGTATCATTCCTTTTTGACAGATGAATAAAGGTTCCTTTTGAGCGCTTCAATTTAATTCTTTCCCTGGGGAATCTTGTGAGAAGGAAAGGGCCCACCTTCCTCACAAGATTCACCCGACTGTTCCTGTAGTTTGTTAAGTTTCTTTATGATATTTGCACCTTAACTTAATTCTGTTGCTGAAACATCAGTTACATAGTTCTGTGATTCATTAAGCATTCTGTTTCCTTTAACGCTGCATGAGTTTGGTACATTCATCCTTAAAGAAGTTAAGAGATCTATTTCTGTTATCTGTTTGAATGTATGATTGATGCTGGGAAGCAGGTGATGAAGATTCCTGTGCAAGGAATAGGGTCCTGTTCCCAGTGATTGACTTTCCTTTCCCTGCAGTGTGATTAGAAACAGGAGACAGGTACTGAAGGTTCCTGTTCATGGGAATAGGGTCCTGTTCTCTTAAGTTTATCTTTTCTACAGAGTGATTAGTGTCAGGAAGCAGGTGTTGAAGTTCCTATTTGAAGGAATAGGGTCCTGTTCCCTGTTATGGTTGATTGGTTTCCTTTCTTGCAGAGTAATTTACTTTCATTAGGATTCTTAAAAGACTGCAATAGAGGAATTGCTTCTACTATAACATAGATAGACTTCATCTTTGTTAAAACAGGGTGTGAATGATTAGATTTGTATGATTAATAATTGTGTGACTTTTAATACAACATTATTTTTTCTTTTGGAATTGAGCATATCCAGTGTGTGGTTGTCTTTGGAATAAACAAACCTTCTCGGGTTGACAATTTATGTGGAGCTTGAATTGTTAAAACAATCAAAGCGACCAACAGCAACAAGAATCTACTCAAATTTCTGTAGATTTCATCTACTTCCGTGTATCTTTCAAAAGTTGGTTTTGCAAAAAATAGATGAGGTATTTCATGTTGGATTGCTAAATCCAAGCCGAGTCCTTCCATGAATTCTCTGCCGTGATGCTTCCTGTAACTTTTGCAAACTTTGACCTGTCTTTGGAAATTTCACATAACTTAGTCTGATAATATTCAAGCTGAAATAATTTACCTCCCATTCCTTGTAATCAAGGGATACCTTTCTAACATAACACATTAAACTTTTTGTGAAACCTCTTCATAATATTATGCATTTTTTCACACTTGTTCTCTAATTGTAACATCAGATTTTTCTTGGTGAGGACTTTCCTCACTTCCAAAATGCTATCTTTTCTATACTCAATGTTCAGTTCTTCTAATTCCTCTTTAGATTTTGAATTTAGGAATTTGATGATGGCTACTGCATCACTTGGTTTAGTACCTATTTCATTATTTACCTATGCAATCAAAGTGTTTGATTTTATAAGAAGTTCACTTTGTTCAAATATGATTTGAATGGATGGCCATATCTTGGTCATTTCTTCATTTATTTCAATCTAGATATTTACCTAGGCTTGAGCAATGGTATCAACCATTATTTTTTGATTCTATAAATATTGGACTCTATGAGCAAGATTATGAGTTTTTTGCAATTATGATAACTAGGCATCATTTGATTTGATTTTCTGTTCCTGCAATTTATCAAATTTTTCTGTAATATTTTCAATTTCTTTACCTGTGATGGCTAGATCATCCATGTCTTTAGTTAATTTTGTTGTTGTAGTGGTGGATTGTGAAACTGTTGTTGATGTTGATGTTGTAGCTGTTGCTGAAGTAGATGCCCCCCCTGCTGATGTACCTGTTTTTGGAATCACAACCAATGGAATGGAAGGTACTAGAATAATCTTCTCTTATTTCTCTCTAAGGAGTTTTTCAATATCCTTTTCCATTTTGGAGATTTGTTCATTTTGTTCAATAATGATTGTGAACAAATATTCTTTCTCTTTCTCAAGTTCTCTAATTTCTTTAGCCTACTGATATTTAGTTGAAGGAAGCTTGAATTGTTCTCTTAAAGCTGCAATGTCTGCATTCTTTTATTTAATTATTTCTTCAACAGCCTTGATGTCTTTGCGATCATATCCCAATTTTATTACTAATTCTTCTAAATATTTTATTTTAGTATCTTTAGCTAGAGAAGAAATATTCTATAACTTCAACTAAGTCTAAATATTATTTACTGAGCTTTGGAGTTTAGAAGTTGTCATGACAGAAGTGGTCGAAGTAATAAATATCATTTCTCCTGATTTCTTATGGAGATCCTAGGAGGAATAGTTTTTGTATCAAAAGAGAAGATTGGCTGCTTATATTCACCTGTTGTTCTAGGTTGCAAAATCTTAGGCTCTAGAAAATAGTATTGCATCTTTCCTTCTTCTGATTCAAAAGCTGTTAGAAGCCTATGTTGGGAAGTTGTTGTTTGCTTTCAAAACTGAGAAAATGTAGAAACTTTGAGGGCTATATTTCTTCTTTTGATCTCTTGGTAGGAAACAAAAATACTATCTCTTTTTTACTACTCTGCCCCAATTCCCTTGTTGGTGATGAAATAGGTGTAAATGTTGTCATTGGAGTCCCTGGAGTTGTTGGAGATGGTGGAATACTGTCTTGTCTCCTTAAAACTAATGGAGTGTTTTATCCATGATAAAATTTGGATGGTCTTAAGTTAATTAGGTTGAGTCACTTAGAGTTGAATAGGGTCTTTTGAATTCATAATTTTCAAAAAATTCACGTATGTGAGGGGTATTAATGATAATAATTCATGTGATAGGAGTCAATGTCAATGAAAAATCCAAAAATATCTCATGCATGAACAAATCTAGTCATTAGAGTGAATTTGACACGTTTACCCAAGTTCGTAGCGAAATTAGTTTAAATTAGTCAGAATTCACTACGAACTTGCCTAATTCTCTGTTTTTATAACCTTATGAGTTTCTGATCTTTTTTAGGCATGCAAGGCATGTAAGGAGGTAACTGAATCATCAAATGAGTTCAAGAAATGTCATTGGGCCATTTGTTTAAGGGGGCAGTTCAACCATCAAACTTAATGTGTGTGAAAACTCATCAAGGAAACAAAGCATGCCAACTCATCAATTGGACATCTCACCATCTCAACCTAAATTCTTTCAAGGTATTAAATCCAATGTATCATTGGTCAATTCCTCAACATGTCAGTTTGGTTTCATAGAGATGCTACAAGCTTAATTGAAGAAAAAGGGTCTTAAAGTGATTATGCAAGACATTGATGTTAAACATGGTAAGACACATATTTTTGGTCACTTTTTGTCTTAATTTATCATCACAAGACATATGATGGATGCAAATATTATTTTTGGGCAAATAAGAAGAAATTACAAAAAATCTGCCAAACTAGGTGAGTTCGTAGTGTGCTCCAGGCTTGAGGCTGCGTTTTCGCTACGAACTCACTGCAGGGACCCTTAAGCTAAAAATCCTTCAAAAAATACACAGAAGAGGGTGATATAGGCATGTATTTATCTTATTAGACCCAAGGAAGACTCTCCAATAGTTATATAATTCAAAATGGTTTCAGAAATTGCCAAATAGAAAATGCTACGAACTCTCCTGAAATTTTCTATACATGATTGTTTTAGCAACCCACTTCAAATTTAATTTCTGACCAAAATAAAAATAATTTTGGAAATATGAATGAGGTGTTTCTTCAGTAAAATCCCATCTACAAAAACCATCTCTTATTTTCTGCCAATCCATCAGGGTTTGGAAATTATGCACTCATATTTGAGGCCTATTTTTTCATAATTTTCACTAACGAGATTTATGAAAAAATTGGAAGATTAGACTTGGAGGAGGCCCAACTCATAATCCACGTGGCATAATGACACATCAACACTCCAATACACTTAGAAAATTAGTTGGTTGCAGTTCATAAGGGTTATTAAATGGATTTGTTGAGTTATTTAATGAAAGAAGAGTTATTTTTGTATTCAAACTCTGCAAAACATAAATATCCCTAGGAAGTCTCCAAGTGATGTAATCCTTTTTGAAATAGGTCTCTGAGGTGGGAATTCGAAGCTAGAAAGGTGGAAAATCATTTGCATAATTCCTCACTCTATAAATGAGAGATTTTTAGAGTTAGAAAGGGTTTATTGATGTTTATGACAGACTATTATTGTAAAACGTTTCATCAGTAATATACAGTGGCAGCTTGCTTCTCTTCACCTGAGATTCATTGATGTTCTCATGAGTATTTGTCTTTTGTATTCTGTAATTTTATCTTCGATTTTGTAGTGTTTGATTACTTAGAATTCATGGCTTACATTCTCTAACTTCCTTAAAACACTTAGTCTACTGTGAATTTTATCTTTTCATCGGAATATCTATATGCGTCAGCTTCCATGAGAGGAGTTTCAAATGTCTTTGAATTATTTACACTAACTCCATATTCCCAATGGTAGTGATTTATCCACATATTTCAAATACATAAAAAAAAAACTTTAAACACAATTTAAGAGTTAGCCATCTGTTGAAATTCATTTAGACAATATCATTCTATATTCTTGAGAGAGCCCTCTCAGGCTAAAAAGGCTAATTTTCAGTTAGAAGTAGGTTTGAAATAGTTACTCTAGGTTGAATTTTGAAGTAGCCCATCAGTATCAATTTAGTGATAAAATTTTGGTGCGTTTACCGGGAGACTGAAGATACATTTTCTCGAAATTATATACTCAAATAGAAACATTTAACTCTTGAAGGTAGCAGGAGCTTTGAAGCATTTTAGGCTGGATTCTACCTTCACGACTCCATTCTTAAAGAATTTAGAAGTTTATAGCTTCATGGTGACTCCACTTCTTGAATATCATTAGCTTGATGAAATTCCACGATGAGTTCTATTGCAATAAAGAATGCCATGTATTTTCTTATAGATCGGTCTCACATCCCCGGTTTTCCAAATCCTATGTCAAGAGTTAATTGGTTAGCTTATCTTCCCATATTTAAAGATGAAAATAAAGATAATGCTGCTCTTCACTTGGTTAGATTCCATATGGATGTGCATAAGTTTTGAGTTTATTTTATTGAGGATTGTCTCATGAAAATGTTTATGGCCACCCTAGAGGATGAAAGCTAGAACATGGTATGAAGGGTTGCAACTGGGAAGCTCGTTTTCTCTATAAGATTTCCATAATATTTTCTTAGAACATCATGAGAAAAATCATTCTTCTTTATCAATGTTATAAGGCTGTTGTGATTTTTGTGAGGTTTTCATTCCATATCTTAAGAGTCTTGGTGATAATGGAGAGTGCATGGATGAGGATATGTTAGATTCACTTCATGATTTCTCTTCTCGTGTTAGTTTTCATGATAATCAATAAGGTTTCCAACAAGAAGTGTTTTCTTTTCTTGAAGATAAAATATATAATAAAGTTGATAGTCAAGTCATATTACATGTAATTTATGAGGATTTAAAACCTTGTCAATCTATACGCAATCAAAGGTATGAGCCAAATCATTCAATTTCTTTTTCAGCCCATTCCTTTTCTGAAATTGTATGCCAATAAAAAACTCGTCAATATCATGTTGTTTAAAATACATGCATGAAAATTTTGAAGAATGAAGTAACATGTGATGAAAGTTCACTTTTGGGTAAACTTGAGCTACATGAAGAGCTGAATATACATGTTTTACCTATTCTATTTGGGGATCATAAAAATGACATGGATGATATGCATAAATTTGTTTGTATAGGAGCTATGAGTGTCTAGAATCAAGATGAAAACCCTCAAGAAAAACTACCAAAGATTATATTTGATTTGTTTGATAAGAAAATGAGTAGTTTTGATACACACAATATGGATGTCATGTCTGAAGATGTTCAAGAATGCACAGATGGTTTTGTTGATTTACACGAAAGAGAAGACAAATTTATTGTTTCCTTTTCATTTGATGATGTTCTTGGAATTGAAGAAATAGGAAAAAAGATGCCATCAATTATAAATGAATTCAGCTCTCATGGTTTTACTCATCAAGAAAAGGTGATTTTTCATGCTTTCCAAGATCCAATGGTAATTTTGTTGGAGTTATCAGCCAAGAAAAAATTGTATTTCTCATGGAGTAGGGATTCAATTTTCATTCTGAGTTTCCAATAGATGACTCACTTCCAATGTTGTTCAAGTACAATCAAGAAGCCGAAGTGTTGGATCAACTCTTTGATTGGCTATACTGGAAATTTCATATTGCTTGAAATTTAAAGTTTGGTTTTCAGCTGTTAGAGTAGGATTGGTATTTACATAAATAATCTTGTTGGGCAAGCATCTCTTTCAACATTTAGTTTGAATATTGTAGTTGCAAGTTTCGGTTTGTACAAGTGTTTTTTCTTCAAGAGCATGTCAAGGGACGAATGCAGGCTAAAGAGTATGACAATAGGTTGGGATCAACCCAATGGATAAGGCACTGGGTATGTTGGTTCTTTGTTGCACCACAAGGGTGCAACATCCCCATTGGAGACTCTATTATCCTTGATAAATTTTGCTTGGTCTTAAGTTAATTAGGTTGAGTCACTTAGAGTTGAATAGGGTGTTTGAATTCATAATTATCAAAAAATTCACATATGTGAGGGGTTTTAATGGTCATCATTCATGTGATAGGATTCAATTTCGATGAAAAATCCAAAAATATCTTATGCATGAGGAAATCTGGTCATAAGAGTGAATTTGACACTTTTACCCAAGTTTGTAGCAAAATCACTATAAAACAGTCAGAATTCGCTACGAACTTGCCTTATGCTCTATTTTTATAGCCTTATGAGTTTGTGATATTTTTTAGGCATTCAAGGCATGTATGGAGGTAACTGATTCATCAAATGAGTTCAAGATATATCATTAGGCCATTTGTTTAAGGGGACGGCTCAACTGTCAAACTTCATGTATATGACAACTCATCAAGGAAACAAAGCATGCCAACTCATCAATTAGAAAAATCACCATATCAACCTGAAGTCTTTCAAGGCCTTAACTCTATTGTATCAATGGTCAACACCTCACCATGTCAGTTTGGTTAGATAGAGATGCTACAAGCTGAATTGATGAAAAAGGGTCTTAAAGTGATTATGCAAGATGTTGATGTTAAACATGGTAGGCCACAAATTTTTGGTCACTTTTTGTCTTAAGCTATCATCACAAGACATATGCAGGCTGCAAAGATGATTTTTGGGCAAAGAAGAAGAAATTACAAAAAAAAATTCCAAACTAGGTGAGTTCGTAGTGTGCTCTAGGCTTGAGGCTGAGTTTTCTCTACAAACTCGCTGTAGGTTCCCTTAAGCTAAAAATCCTTAAAAAAATACATGGAAGAGGGTGATAGAGGCATGTATTTATCTTATTATACCAAAGTAAGACCCTCCAATAGTTAGAGAAGTAAAAAAGGTTGTAGAAATTGCCATATGGAAAACTCTATGAAATCTTCGCTACGATCTCTCTTGAAATTTCTTGTACACGATTGTTTTAGCAGTCCACTTCAAGTTTAATTTATGACCAAATGAAAAATAATTTTGGAAATATAAAGTAGGTTTTTCTTCAAGACAAACCCATCTAAAAATATTCTCTCATTTTCTACAAAGCCATCATGGTTTGGAAATTATGCACTCATATTTGAGGCCTATTTTTCAAAATTTTCACTACCCAGATTTATGAAAACATTATAAAATTCAACTTGGAGGAGGTCCAAATCAACATCCACGTGGCATAATGACACATAAACACTCCAGTACACTCATAAAATTATTTGGTTGCAGTTTATAAGGGTTATTAAATGGATTTGTTGAGTTATTTAATGAAAGAAGAGTCCTTTTTGTATTCAAACTCTGCAAATTTGAAATATCCCTAGGAAGTCTCCAAGTGATGTAATCCCATTTGAAATAGGTCTCTAAGGTGGGAATTCAAGGCTAGCAAGGTGGAAAATCATTTGTATGAGTCCTCACTCTATAAATGAGAGAGTTTTAGAGTTAGAAAGGTTTGATTGATGTTTATGACAGACTACTATTGTAAAATATTTCATCAGTAATATAAAGTGTCAATTTGCTTCTCTTCACCTAAAATTCATTGATGTTCTCATGAGTATTTGTCTTCTGTATTTTGAAATTTTATCTTCAGTGTTCTAGTGCTTTATTACTTATAATTCATGGCTTACATTCTCTAACTTCCTTAAAACACTTAGTCTACTATGAATGTTATATTTTCATCATAATATCTATATGCCTCAAATTCCAGGAGAGGAGTTTCACATGTCATTGAATTATTTACACTGACTCCATATGCCCAATGTTAGTTATTTTTCCACATCTTTCACCTGCATAAAAAGCACACTTAAAAAATAATTTCAAAGTTAGCCATATTTTGAACTTCATTTAGACAATATCATTCTATGTCCTTGAGAAATCCCTCTCAGGCTGAAAAGGCTAATTTTAAGCTCGAAGTAGGTTTAAAATAGTTACTCTAGGTTGACTGTTGAAGCAACCCATTAGTCTCAATTTAGTGATAATAGAGTGCATGCTCTAGAAAGAAAAATGGGGTGTAATTGTTCAGTAATTTCTAGCTGACTTTCTTCCTCATTTGTTTGCCTTGGATTTTTGTTATATACAATAAAATACTTTGCTTAAACTTTTGATGTTGAAGGGGAATTGGTTTCCCTTGGAATTTTACTCCATTTTCTTGTGCTAAGGGAGTTTGTGAAGAGGATATAATTTTCCCTTCAACCTCTTTAATGGGATTTTCCTGCCATCCTTCCTGGTTCATGAACTTCTCGATGTTAGGTCTTGATGTATGAATATAAGGGGCATATTTTTTATCTATCCTCATCTTTGAAACAATTCCAAAAGGGTCATAAGACTGGGTAAAATTGTGCTTAAAATTCATCCCTCTTAAGATAGCATCTACCTCTTGCCCTGTTTTCCTTGTGTTGCATGTGAAAGGGCCAACCTGTGTTTTTATCTTGAAGTGAGATTTCTTCTTAGTTTTCTGAAAATGTATGTGAACCATGCTTATCATTTGTCTAATGAATTCCACAGAAAATATCATTTGGGGCATGTTAGTATGAATCTTTCGTAGTAAAAGATCACTTTAGCTACACATAAAAAATAGCCCTAACATCGATTATGGCTGCCAAATATCTTTAAATCTGCAATTAGGTGATCCAAATAATGCTGCACAAATCCAGATCCAATCATGAAAGACATTAAGCAGGTAAAGTAAAATGTGGCTCCATGCATCCAATAGACAAGACAAGAACAATGTATTTGAAAGAATTTTTATATTATATTAAAAATGGGGCACCTGAGAGGAAAACAAGAAAGGTGTTTTCTGGTTCTGCTCAATGGGATGGGTTCTTGAAAGTCCTCAGCGTTTCAGATCTAAAATTCCTCTCTCTTATTCGTGTAGAAAACCCAGACAAACATAGAACTCAATGGGAGCTCACAATGGAAAATGGTGACCAAGAATAGATCCAGAGTGATCTAATGCAATGGAGGTGACTAGTGAATCGGGAAAGCCCTTCTATTTATAACAAAATATTAGGGTTATCTAGAACTTGGTGTATGAATAAAATATTATTAATCAAATTCTATAACCACCCTTTAGGAATATTTTATTATATTTGTTGGAGGGAAAAGGTCTTTTGACTTGGGTCAATTCCTTTATTTATAAACAATAAATAAATAAATGATTTATTTATTATTTGAGATGGTGGGAATATAATTAAGTAAATAATGATTTATTTAATTATTTAAAAATTATTTAGTCAAATTTAACTAGGAATATTATTTAAATAATGATTTAAATAACTTGTTCCTAGGAAATAATCAAATAAATAATGATTTATTTAATTAATTTCCTTGCTTTGGGTTAAATATGACTAGGAAATATAAAAAAATGTTATTTCACATGGTGAAAGCAATTTTACTTAGGGTAAAATTGGTCTTACATGGTGTACTTGGGTTCATCTAATGATAATAGGTTAGATGACCAAAAAATGGTGTAAAATATTGCCCCCCAACGTACGAGTGTTAGGAGCAAATCGTATGACCGAAGTACGTTGTAAGAACTCAATCACTAGACATCAAGAGGAAGTGAGAGAGGAAATGTAAGGTAGTCTAAGGTGCTAAAGGACTAGACCTTGAGGAGAAGAGACTTATAGGTGCAACAATTCTCTCATTTATGAAGTGGTACCTGTACTAAAGGTGGCGGGGGAGGCATACCTATGCCCGCCGAGACAAAGTACAAAGAATAGGAAGTCCGGTAAACAAGGAACCAAACTATGAAGAATATGCTGGCATAAATAGGAACCAGAAAAATAAAACGATGAATCCCACATACATCCGGTGCCTAGAATAATCATTAGGACTTATACAATAATATTTGAGTACATGAGATACGAATACGCCCAAATGCCCCCTACACACGGGGAAGGGCTCGCAAAATCTGACTGATACATGCAACTCAAAGAGGCGCTGCAAGCGGCTGAGGCCAATATCATCAAATGGGAGGAGCTTCATCTAGGCTTTAAATGAAGAAGTCATCCGGGCATGTGGGGGACTACCTGCAGGGCCACCCCCTCATGAGGGTTGAGACATCTCACACACACCCGGGAATCACCAATAGTTGCTGCTGCATCACTGGACCATCAAGTATACGAATCACGATCATGTTGAAAGGAGCTCAAACCAAGGTACACTGCCCTCTAGACCTGGCTTTTGGAGTAAATGAGTTGACGTCAATAGAAGGAGGTCTGCCATAGGTGAGGCAATAAGGAATCCTCAACTAAGGCGCGAGAGAAAATAGTAGAGTGACGAACATACGTACAATAATGATGATGAGGAAATGGGGGATGATCCAAAGGGGACCATAAAAAACATGAGTACAAAATGGTATCTCATGATGGAAATTGACACAAACAGGAATGAGTATAGAGGCAAGGTGGTGCCCCCAATGAAATCTGCTGTAAGTGAGAAAATCTGATTTTGAGGAGAGGTGTAGTAAGGCTTCGTGGACAACAGGTTTCCTGGTGAAGTAGCGAAATGCGAAAAAAATAGATGTTGGCTATCTAAAAGAAAATAAAACATGCATTTCGAATGGAAAATTATAAGGTTAATATCTCTTAAGATAGAGTGAATTGCGAGGATTAGGAAGGATGTGACCTTCAAAGTCCTCTAAAAGATATGCCCCCTTACCAAGGTCTTTACTGATAATGTAAGGACCTAGCCATAATGAGTCGAACTACCCATGATCGAGGGTATCGTGGGCCTAGTCATATACTAGAACAAGGTCACCTTCATGAAAGGTACGAGGGTGGAATTTTTGGTCATACTGAGATTTGGTGCGTTTTTTGGTCGCTTCAAGAGTTTGCAATGCAACACGATGGTCTTCAGAGGCGCGCTCGAGCTTGATAAGTAATTGTTATAGAGGTTGGGTATCAGGGATAATTTCGACGGCCAAGTGAAGGGAAGGGATTTCACACTCAATTGGTAATACTGCCTCCTCGCCAAAGACAAGGTGGAAAGGAGTGAAACTGGTGGCAGTTTTAACAGAAGTACGATAAGCCCACAGAGCAGGGAAGAGCATGAGATGCCAATTGGTTTTGTGCTTATTCACCGTTCGTTGAAGCATGGTCTTAAGAATTTTGTTGACCGCTTCAACTTGGCCATTGCCTTGGGGGTAATAGGAAGATGAATATTGGTGCTCAAAACCCAATAGGGAGGATAGCTCATGCCAAATCTGATCTTCAAAATGTCGGCCATGGTCAGAGACTAATTGTTTTGGAACTTCGAATCGAGCAATGACATGGTTAAAGAAAAAGAGGGCTGCAGTGGCTGCCGTATTGTTGAATGTTGGCATAACTTCGGCCCATTTAGTGAAATAGTCAACCGCCATGATGATATATTTGTGGTTACCAGCAGACGGAGGTCGACATTCCATAAATTCAATGGCCCATTTACAAAAAGGACCAGCTGTGACAACAGGATGGAGAGGAGCGGGAGGAGCTCGCGCCTTGGGGGAGAAATGTTGGCAATTGGAACAGTGTTTGACTGCTTCAATGCAATCACTGAAGAGAGAAGGCAAAAAATACCCAGCGCGCATGATTTTTTGGGTGGTGGCGAGGCCGGAGAGGTGACCACCATAAGCGCCGCTATGACAGGCATTGAGGACTTGTTTGGCTTCAGCGTGTGTGAGGCAACGATGAAGGACAATATCTACTCCATGATGATAAAGGTCATCACCGATTAGAAGGTAGTGAGAGGCTTGGTGTCGGATACGTCGTCGAGCATCACGACCAAGATGAAGGGCGAACTTTTGGGTTTGCAAGTAAGTAAGGATGTCACTGTACCAAGGATCGTCGGTGGTGATGGAAAATAAATGTTCATCGGGAAGAGCATCATTAATTGGAGTATCTTGCGTCCTGGTAGGCAAATCAGAAATGAGTTCAGCGAGGAATAAACCTTTCTTACTTTTTGGGGTGACAAATTGAAGGTTGAATTCTTGGAGGATAATGACCCAACGAGCATACTTCCCACTGAGGATGCGTCGACTCAGTAGGAAAGCCATAGGGTTGAAATCAGTCACAACCTTGTTGGAGCGCATGAGGATATAATGACACAGTTTTTGGGCCGAGAACATGATGGCTAGTGCTAAGTTTTCTTCATGCGAGTAGGACACAGGTGGACTAGCAAGGTTCTTACTGACATAATAGATCACATGTTCGATACTGTTATCATCCTCCTAGATAAGGACACCAGCAACCGAATAGGTGGAAGCGAAGATGTATAGGATGAAATCTCGGTCAAAGTCAGGAGGACGGATCAAGGGAGCGGATGTGAGAGCATGCTTGAGGGCATCAAAAGACTCTTGAGCGTATGTATCCCAAACAAATGGGGTGTGAGATCGAAGAAGTCTAAGGAAGCCATGTGCGGTAGTGGCGTAGTCAGGAACGAATCAACGAGGAAAATTAGCTTTACCTTGGAGACTTTGTAGCTGGCATAAGGTACGAGGCATAGGAAGTTCAAGAATGGCTTGAACCTTCAAAGGGTCGAGAGTTATCCAGTTTTTAGACACTATGAAGCCGAGGAGACGACCAGCGGGAACACAGAAGACACATTTCAATGGGTTAAGGTGAATGTTATACTTCCGACATTGGAGAAAAATGGTACGCAGATCATGCAGGTGTTGCGCCTGATGTTTAGAACATGCAGTATGGTCATCTAAAGAGGCAAGGATAAGATGAGCTAAGTCATGGAAACAATAAGACATGGCTCGTTGAAAAGTGGCGCTGGCATTTTTAAGGCCAAATGGCATGACTCGGTATGTGAAAGTGCCCCACGGGCTAATGAACACAGTTTTAAGTTGATCAACACGATGGATAACGATTTGGTTATATCCGAAGAAGCCATCCATAAAGGATAGAATCTCGTGCCCCGCACACTCATCAATGATTTGGTCAATAAATGGTGTGGGGAAGTTGTGTTTGGGACAAGCTTTGTTCAGATCGCGAAATTCGGTGCAAACACGAATGGTGCCTTGTTTTTTGAGGACGGGAACGGGGTTAGACAACGAAGTGGTGTATTCGATGGGGTAAATGAAACCCGCCTGCCGGAGCTTATTGATTTCAGCTTTGATGGCTTCACGTCTATAGGGATGAATGGGTCTCAACTTTTGACGGACCGGAATGGCATCAGGCCATGTGTCGATGTGGTGTTCGACAATGGCAGGATCGAGTCTGAGCATTTCTAAGTAGGACCAGGCGAAAATATCACAGAATTCTTTGAAGAGTTTGGTGTAGGCTTCAATTTCTTCCTGAGTGCATTGGCCACCCATGGTGATATGTTCTTCAATACTTGGTTTGACAGAAATGTCTATTTTGATGGTAGGAGAGATATTGGCCATATTTCCTTCTTCGAAAGCGTCAGGTGCAAGGATGGGGTTGTTGAACCAATCAACTTTATCGGGAATGAAGTCTTTATATTCGAGAGCATATTGGTCATGGGATTGGTGTGGGAGGAAGTATGCATAATGGTGCATATCGTCCCATGGAAAATCAGGTTCGGTCATGGCTTCCATGATGTCTTCATCAGTCTGAAAGATGGGAAGAGTGGGTGGAATAGGAGGATCTAAGGAGGTGGAAATATGAGACACCGGATTTTGAGGGGAATGGCTCACATCCGTGTCGACATGAGGGGTGACAGCGGAGCAAGCAGATGAGTGGGTAGGTGAACGTCGGGGGAAGGCACTAAGGGGTCGGTTGTCGGGAAACGCGGTGATGAGGAAAGTTAGGAAATAGTGGCTTAAGGTTCAGTCATTTCAGTATCAGGATGAGAAATGGTAATCGAGGTAGGCAGGTGGTCTAGTGTTAGGGAAGAAGGATTACGGGCAAGCGCGGCTTCGAATTGGCGGTATGCGGCTAAAGAAGCACGATACTCATCAAGGCGGGGGCAAAGATGGGTATAATATCCATGGAAATCGCACAAATAACAAGGCTGATTGGTGTGCAAGTGTTTAAGTTTCGGAAGAGAATCAGGTATGGTGACATAGACCATAGGAATATCGGATTCTAGAAACATTTCATTGACCATGGTTTTGAGATGTGGTAATTCAGGACAGGTATGGGTAGCGTGGCCGACAACATCACACAAGGCACACTGGATGGGATTATTTGGAGGTCGAGGAGGGGTAGAGGTTGTTGGGGAGGCTTTTTCCTTTGATGCCCCCCTGCGAGCTTTGCTATTGTCACCTGACATGGTCGCAACAGGAGGTGGTTCCAGATGAGGGGACTGAGGTATAGGTGCAGCGGGAGAAGCCATGGGTATCGGTTGAACTGGGGTCAAAGCAAGATAAGGTTTGGGTTGGCCAGGTAGGGTAGTGGCTGGGGGGTCTAGGTACCAGACGGGTATACCCAAGATCAAGTTGAGGAGGGATAGGGTGGCCAAGATAGGGACAGAATGAGGTCCAGGAGGGGGAGCAAGGAAAGGAATCTGACCAGCAGGGAAATGGCCAGGAGGAATGGGGCCAAGGGTGTTGTGCTCGGGCCGGATCGACCCAGGAGGGTAGAGAGGCGTGCGAGGAATGTTCGGGGAAGGAGATTTCGAAGGAAGAAGGTTGGCTAGCGGGGGCGAAGGGCTAGGAGCTGGTGGGGTTGGGTGAGGGTGCGGTTTCTTACTAGCCAAAGTGGGTTGTGCAAGGTTAGCCCAAGAAGATTGCAGCATGCAAACATTCGCCATGCTAGGATCAAGTACGGGAGGAGGGTCTAAAAAGGTTCCAAGAAAGGAGGAGTCTTTATAGATGCCAGGGGAAACACTGGTCAAATAATCAACAGTTTCCTTATTAGTGACAGTGGAAATGGTGGACTCAGGGGAGGTCTGAGACTTTGGTTCATGGTAAGTCAACTGGTCAATGGTGACAATCTTTCCATTATGAGGGAAAAACATCTTGCGGTGGATTGTGGATGGGATGACAGACATGGCATAGGTGTAACTACGCCCCAAAAGAATTTTGTAATCAAGAGGGGCATCGATAACTTCAACATCGACACAAACAGTCTTGCCCGCAAGGGTGATAGGGCAGTTATGGAATAGGCCAATGGGCTGGGAGGCATGGCCATCCCACACACAAAGGGTGATTGTGGAAGGGGCCAGCTCACGAGATCCGAGTTGTTTCCAAACCAAAGCGGACATCACATAGGTAGATGCCCCCTCATCAATAATACACCGAGTGACATTGGAATTTCAGATTTTGACTGGGATTTGGAAAGCAACAGAGGTAGGAAGGGGGGGATGGTCTAACTAACAGGCATCGAAAACAATTAATTGGTCATTAGCAGGATATACAACACCCACGACAGATAGTAGAGCCTTCTTTTGAGAAGGACACGACTGGAGGAGTTCCAATGTTGAAATGGCAGTGGGAGATTAAGCCAGATCATCTACTATGTTGTATGAATGGGCAGCCTGACTAGAGGCAGCATTTCGGTGTAATGGACCCTTAGGAATTTTGGTATGAACCTCAGCTTTGGGTGGAGGGAGTTGCAAGGGACCATTGGGTGTCGAAAGAGGCTCTGTAGGATCTGAAGATGGGGACTCAGAGGCAGATGGAATAGGAGGCGTGGAGTACTGACGAGACCGAGTTTGAAGGTTAAGGTTGACGGTAAGACGTTGGTCAGAGGCCATCATGAGAATCTAGTAATTAGAGGAACCAGAAGGGGAAGGTTGAGTGGTTACCGGGGCATGAGGTGGTTGAGTAGCCACGAATCCTTGTTGAGGGAAAGGATCAGTAAACACAGTGGGTTGAGAAGTAGCCGTATTGGGAGGGACAGTAGGGGAGGAGTGTTGTCCCCACACAGTGGCTTGAGACTCCCAAATCTGCTGCATTTGTGGTAATAAGGGACAATTGTGAGTGTAATGACCATAAAAACCGCAACATGAACATGGATTATTGGTGCGAAGTGGCCTGTCCGGCTTGGGTTGAGAGCCCTGTGGTTGTTTGGTAGTGGTAGAGTCAATACTTGAAGGATTGGATCCATGATTACCAGAAGCGGATTGATTTCCTTTTCTCTTTCTTTGAGAAGGAAGAATATTATTTTCCCCCTGCTGCGCAAATACTTGCCATGGAGGGGGTAGTAAGTGTGGTTGCGGGGGTGGAGAAGGAAAGGGAGTGGGAGGTCCAAATGCCCGGAGGAGCTGGGACACCAGGCTGTGGGTACGGATAAGGGGAAGGATGAGCAACGTTGAGGTAAGCAGGAGTGTGGGCAAAAGGAGGAGGCATGCTGTATCCTGGATACATGCTACCTGGAGGGTGAAAAGTGCCGGAGGGGATAGCCCCTCCTGGAGGGAAACCATATCCCAAAAGAGGTTGAGCAGAGGTATGTGATAGAGCTCCAACGATACCGCTGGTAGAGTGAGATTCCCCCGAGGCATTAGGGCCACCAGGCTTGGGGAGGTCAGGAAGGACGGTATAAACATAACCCGATTGAGCATAGATAAGGTCATACTTCAAGGCTATTTGGAGGGCGGCTTCTTCAGTTTTGGGAAAATGGGATCTGACATCTTTGCTAATGGGAGGTAAGAGAGAGTGAAGGAACCGGTCCATATAAACCTGATCTTCAAAGGGGGGAGCGCGACATAAGCTCGCCGGGCCGCCATTCCCTGACATGAGCGGAATGGCGGGTCGAAGAGGATTGATGAAAAGAATTTAAGAGTTCCTAAGACTGGGTGGTTTGGGACGGAGAGGGATCTGAACAAGATAAAAAGGCTCGGGAAATGGTCGCAAAGGTGGCATGGGAAGAGGTGGCTTGACCAACATACCATTTAGAAGCTTCGTCGCAAGCGTGAAATCAAGACGGATGGAGTCATTGGGGATGGAATTGGAGGAACACCACATGTGAGAAGATCGAATATGGTTAGAGGATATTCACTAGCAAGGCTCTTCGAACTTGGGAATGTTGGAGGGGAGCTTGGTTGGCATAGCAGCCAACCGACAGGCGTATGGATAGTATCGTTAATCAACTGATTGGTCAGGAGACCGAGGGCCGGACATATAAGGGAGAAAGGGCGCCTAGTGAGGTCCCATAGTGGTCGACGGAAATAGACCCAGTAGAACTGGGGTTGCTGCTGGTAGTAGGCCCTAAAGTAGACATGGTGAAAGTAACAGGGGGAGAACCAGGAGTAGGGGGAGAACCCGAACAATCAAAAGAAGAGTCAGAGTGTGGACTTGGGGGAGGACTTACTCGATGACAGCGAGAAGGAGGAAGTCGACCAACCGGAAACTGAGGGTGAAGGCTAAGAAGTCTTCAGGACAAACACCTTGGGGGCGCAATGATGACGGGAAGAAGAAAGACCGACAAGGGCAGGGAGAGGCAAAATCAAGTGAGGTCAATGCCGAGACAAGGGCAGAGAGGTGCAGTGTAAATTTATTTTAAATTCTTTGCCAGGCAGTGTTAACCAGGCTCTTCTTCACTTAGGGTCAGTGTTTGGTGTGCGTTAATTTTAATTGTTTAAACCCGGGCGTTTTGAGTGTAAAATAAAAAGTGTGTTGCGTAACTGAAAATAAATCTGCAGTAATTAAGAGTGAAAGAACAGAAAATTAATAGCTATCAATGCATCAATCTAACCCAAGAAGGCGGGTCTCTCAAAACTAGTCTAAAAGAGGGAAAAAAATAAGCAAAGCACGCGAAAAAGAGGTCACTAGATCTAAGGTCGGGAGGGACAGGGATCTAAAGGAGAAATCTGCTGAAAAGAGGTGCAGAGAATAGCAAAGAGGTAGAGGTAAGGTTGCTGCTAAAAAGGAGGAGATCAGCTAAACATAGAAGGGACAATGAGGTAGTCCTAGAAATGAACCCAAACAAAACTATATGAGGTGATTTGAAAGGGATAAGAGCTGATCTAAAGGGATCTGAAAATGAGGTATCAGATCTGAAAGAAATAAGGCTGAAACTCTAGAAATTCAGACATCTGAAACAACAAAAACTCTCCCATAAAAAGTGGAGGGTACTAGAGCCCTAAGGGGAAATATTCCCACTTAGTTGAGTGAAACAGATCAGAAACAGGTGTAAACCAGTAGAGACAGAGGCTGGAAAACCCTGACAGAGGCTTCAGACAAACCCAAAAAAAGTGCTGGAAAATTCGTGCAAAAAGTGTGTCATGTGTTCGACTCGTTGGGGCCTAGGTCGCAGATTTTGGGTGAAGCCTTGGACAAAGGCTGTGTCATAGTTTTTTGGCTGATAAGTGTGACCTACGATCCTGGTCTCTGCCGCGCATTTCGTAAAAGTTGTGGTCTCAAACAAGTGCTGATGTCTCACACTGCGCAATAGGGCCAGAAACACACATGGTTAAAAATTTTAATGTTAGAGGGTTTTAGAGGTGGAAAAACACCATAAAAATAGAAAACAAAAATGGAAGAGAAAACCCTAGGGTCTCGAAACAAATTGGATATGCGTGAATACACTTTGGAAATGCAAAAGAAAACCCATGTGGAGTCGCCAATTGCTAGTATGAATCTTTTGTCGTAAAGATCACTTTAGCTAATAAAGATAACAACAGCGTCTCAACATCAATTATGGCTTCCAAATATCTTTAAATCTGCAATTAGGTGATCCAAATAATGATGCACAAATTCAGATCTAAGCACAAAAGACATTAAGCAGATAAAATATAATATGGCTCCATGAATCCAATAGACAAGACAAGAATAATGTATTTGAAAGAATTTTATATTATATTAAAGAATGGGGCACCTGAGAGGAAAACAAGAAAGGTGTTTTCCGGTTCTCCTCAGTGGGATGGGTTCTTGAAAGTCCTCAGTGTTTCAGATCTAGCATTCTTCTCTCTTATTGGTGTAGAAAAACAAACATAGAACTCAATGGGAGTTCACAAAGCAAAATGGAAAATGGTGACCAAGAGTAGATCCAGAGTGATCTAATGCAATGAAGGTGACTAATGAATGGGGAAAACCCTTCTATTTATAACAAAATATTAGGGTTATCTAGAACTTGGTGTATGAATAAAATATTATTAATTAAATTCTAGAACCACCCTTTAGGAATATTTTATTATATTTGTTGGAGGGAAAAGGTCTTTTGACTTGGGTCAATTCCTTTATTTATAAACAATAAATAAATAAATGATTTATTTATTATTTTAGGGAGATGGTAGGAATATAATTAAATAAATAATGATTTATTTAATTATTTAAAAATGATTTAGTCAAATTTAACTAGGAATATTATTTAAATAATGATTTAAATAACTTATTCCTAGGAAATAATCAAATAAATAATGATTTATTTAATTAATTTCCTTGCTTTGGGTTAAATATGACTAGGAAATATAAACAAAAGTTATTTTACATGGTGAAAGCAATTTTACTTAGGGTAAAATTGGTCTTACATGGTCTACTTGGGTTCATCTAATGATAATAGGTTAGATGACAAAAAAATGGTGTAACAGGGCACATACTTAGGAAGCTTGTAAGGGGCAAATTCACATCCATAAATCCTAATTTATGAGTAGCTATGATATAGATACCAATCACCATTTTTTTTTTAGTCACTTAGCTATAAAATGCTCCTTATCTTTGATTCTATCCTCGGCTTTGCATTGATATTTAATAAACTTGTTTCCACATGAAAAAAATGATCCACAAATTGACTGAAAGAAAATTATGAGCTGTCCTTTATAACCAAAGGATTCTAGTAGATTAATGATAGAGGATTACCCTGATCATCAATTTTATGTAAATTAAAGGGAAATATCTCTGACTAATAATAAATAAAAATATAAAAAAGGATTGATGCATATCTAAAAAGTCCTACATTTGATAATTTCATAAGTTGCTCATGGATCATCTCTGCTATGAATTCACTATAACAAAAGATGATGGGTGGCTTTTGTTCTCTTAAGAAAATGGAAAGAAAAGAAAGATATGCTCATCAATCCACTAGTCTAAATTATAGCCCAAAATATAAGAAATAATGGATACAATATCTTTGGTCGTTTTAGGAAAAATTGAGACTAAATTTGGAGGATTGGTTTTAGGTATTTGAATATCATCTCATAAAAATGTTTCAAAAACTTTTTCTCTTTGTGGAAAGTCTAGTTTGTTGTACATTTCCATAAGGAAATATGGGTTAAAGGGTTTTTCTAGAGGTTCATATTTGATTTCAAATATTTTAGAGATTGAATGGGAATTAATGTGAAACAGGATTTCACCATTCTGGGCAATTATGGCTCTTTGAATGGGCATATAATGGAATTGGCAGGAGGTGAAAAATTCAGAAAATAGGGCATATGACGGAAGATGAATTGAGGTAATGTTGACTTCCATAGGTCGATTTCATCATTGTTTTCCATGTACTTTTGATGGAACCAATTATGTATTTCATGAAGATAAAATTCATAATGTGCCTCAGATATCTGGTATAGGTGGTCCACTAATGGTTGATGATCTAAGCCTACTATTGGAGGTGGCACCAGATTGTCCTGAGAAGTGGATTTTACTTTAGGAGCCATTAAAAACTGAAAATGGCAGCAAATTGTCTATAAATACCTGTTGAAAAATGGTTTCGTGAAGGTGTACAAGCACTTTAGACACTATTGAACTGGTATGAATGTTGCTTCCATGCTTTGTTGGGACTTAGAATGGTTTGAAAGCGGCATTGGCAGATAGAGAATAGTTCAGAATATGTGATGTGAAAAGAATAGTGAGAAATATTGTTTTACAGTGAAACCACAGGTATAAAACAAGATGCATGGTGAATGTTCAGAGGCACAGGAAGAATTTATTATGAAAATGTTACTAATAACACATGTTTTAACAATACATTCATAGTGGGTAGACGGAGGAGAAGTGGTGGGCTATGATTTCATTAGTGAGATGATGTGAAAAAGTTGACAGGATGGCGGGGATAGGACATAACCATCAACTATTGAGCAAAGGTGGTTTTTGAGCCGAACCAGAGGGGGGGTAGGGAGTGAGTGGATTTGAAGGGGGGTGGGTTCGGTCTTGATGAGGGGATGACACATATGGCTAGGTGAATTTTGAAAAAAGACTCTACCCAAACCCCCCTCATTGGATATCATTCGGAAGCACTATGGGGTGAAATTTTGTATGTGCGTCATAGATCTGGGTGCGCCAGATCTGAGGCCTTCAAATATACACAATTATTATGGTATCTCACAAAAAACAAAAACAACCTTTTTTTTATTTATTACAAAATTCCTAATAAACCATATTAAGGTATTGTTAATTATTTTTAACCATACTAATAAAAACATTTCTAAGTGGATTTTAAAGTGGCGCGATTCTTTTATTTTATTCAAAATATTTAACGATTTCATTTTTTTCTTTTTCTTTCTATTGCCTATGCCTAACATTTTTTATTTTATTTTTCTACTACAATATCTAACTTATCAAAACCAGATATGTTACAACAGAATCTAAGGGACTCATTGTGAAGTCAAGAATGGAGTCTCTTCAATACTTCAAGAAGCCTTGTGCAAAAAGCACAAATATCTTCCTTTGTTGAGGGCATGCTTATTGCATCCCCTCAGTGGAGTGGTATTTGCATTGCGTGTAGCTTTTTTTTATGAACTAGTTGAACCTAAGTATAGAAAATGGAAAAGTGGAAGGAGAAAATCTTATAAATCAATGTCCAGTGCTCAAAAAAGTCATTGAAATGATTCCAACACTTTCAATTCAATGTCGTTTCTCCACATAGTCATATAGGACATGGTTTCATTTCAAATTTCTGGCACCATAAGATTTTGATGTTAATGATCATGATTAGTGATTAATTTCTATAGAAGATTTGTAATTTTATTCCATGGTTGGAATTTATTTAGAAATATGCTACAAATATCCTTGGTTACTCATTGCTTAAAAAAAAATCTAAATTGTTTCTTAGTTATAACCTAAAATTTGAATCAGAAGGCTAAGGGTTTTTGCAGCTCTAAAAAATTGGCTTCTTATTGGTGATGTTTCCAAAAATATATGTATCAATTTCACTTCATAATTTTTGAAATTGTTTATGGACGAGGATAATATCACGTTTTAATGTTACTATAAATTTTGAATAAACCTTTATCTTTGTGACAAGTGTTATGTGGTGGAGATGAGATCTTTGATAAGAAAATATGCATGGAGGCTTGCATAGAGGCATTAAAGCTTCATGTGCTTTTCTATTAACTCTTAGAAGGGTCACAATGTTATCACTCATACTTCTTGATTACCTAATTTCAAAGAGTACATAAATTTTGTGTTTACAATATATTTTTAGGTGTTATCTCTGACTTCTGGGTTAATTCTATTTAATTCTCAACTTGACATGGGTGATCCTACCCTTTCTCATAATAAGAGAGGGTGACATTAACTGGTCTTAGAAGATCCTATATAAAGGAACCAATTTAATACCTTGGGTATCAATTGCTTTAGATATTTCTCACATTTCTGTACTATGCAAAGATGAGTCATAAGTAGGACAAGCATCATGCAAAACAAAAGGAGCAGTGTAGTTGTTGCATATTACTATGGTCGTCATTGATAATTTGAGTTTTGAAGAGGTTCAAAGATGTTTTTCGTATCTCCATGATGCTATTGAGAGTATCCAAAATATTTTTCAATGAACCATAAGCTAAATTGAATGTAGAATAGGAAAATAAATTTTCAATGAAATAATCATTTGATGGGTTTGAAAAAAGGGAAAGAGATTCATTTGAAGCATGTAAGGTTATTATAGAGGAAACAAAGGTATCTAGGAAATGGAGATTTAGAATTTCTCTTTAAAGGTTATAATGAAGTGTGTCATGAAGCAAATTAATTGATTTTATAAAGAAAAGACACTACATATAATGAAGATGTTTGGCTTAGAAAAACATACAAAGGAGGTAGTTTCAATTATTTAAGACATTGCAATGCTTCGTTGAAGGTAGATTTATTTTACATGGGGACATGGAAATGTTTCAGTATGGGGGAGATGTTGGGCTTCCCTTTTTTCATGTTTTAAACCATTTATTTGACCTTTTTACCACATAAAACATGTACATATAAGTGTATATTGTATTCTTATTGTGCATTTTTAACCCTTTGAGCACAAAACCATTCATTAGAGAAATTTTGAGGTCTAAAACTGGCCTCTTAAAGAATATTATAAAATAATATTTGAAATAATAAAATAATATTAGATTACATCATCAAATTTTAGAGGGAAAAAAGAAAAAACTACTTTTCAACACATATTTTCAACTTTTATGCCTACGATTTTATTCGAATTTCGAGAGGGAGAAATCGTTGGATTTATAATTTAATTCATCATCCAAGGAGTACCCATGTTGCATACTTTCAATGGACCATGCTGCATAGAAAATGAGAAAAACATGAAAAACTTGTCACCAATCACATTTTTCAGGTATTTTTTATTTTTTGTGTAATAAGGTCCATTGAATGTATGCATTATGGGTACTAATTGGATGAGGAATTAAATTACACATCCAATGAATGCTCCCTATTGAAATTTGATTAAAACCATAGGGAGATTAGTTGAAAATTAATTTTTTTATATATATT
The DNA here is from genome assembly GCA_034641835.2 of Pinus albicaulis. NCBI lineage: Eukaryota > Viridiplantae > Streptophyta > Pinopsida > Pinales > Pinaceae > Pinus > Pinus albicaulis. The sequence continues at coordinate 1,478,170,484 of CM076577.1, forward strand.
TTTTTTTTTAACCTTTTTACTTTTGTACTTCAAAAATGGTGAATCATCCCCCATGGTTGACATTGTTATCTTGAATCCAATTGGTTTTTATAAAGTTGATTTTCGTTGTACAATTTTGTTTTGTGAACAATTTTTTACCTCAAAATTTCTCTAATGTTGACATTCATCATGAGGTAAGCGTTTCTTATTTTTATTAATTCTGAAGTCTCTGTCACATTAATTGAGTTTTACATTATTTTTAATAATGATGAATTGTCTAGCTTAGTTTCAATACATGGTTGGCATATTTGAGCCCCTATAAAAGAATCTATGCCACATGGGTTTTTTATCCAAAGTTCTTCAAATAATTGTATGACATTCAAATTGCACCCAGATTGAATGTGTGAAGAAACAAATCAAAAAGAACATTATAGGTGATCTAGGTGGCTCCAGACACCCTTAGGAGATCAAGAGGGCTTATATATGGTCAAAATTAAAAGTGGTAGGATTTATCTCAAACTAGGTTGAGATTGAAGTACTAGTTATTGTGATTCCAAAGGTGCAAACAGATCTCCAATCCGATCCCATATGGAGAAGTTAGAGCGAGTCAATGTTTTGGTCAAAGATGGGCAGTGGGCTAGGTTTAAGTGTCCCACAAAGTTACCGTCAACTGGAAGGGAACTTAGCTCCCAAAAATGGGAAAAATTGTGGCCTCTTTAAAAATCCCAATAACCCTTATTTTTGTTAAATTTAAAAATGGTTAATTGGTTTTAAATATTGAAAAAAATATAAAGCAATAGGGGTGGTGGGCTACCACCCCCGCACGAGTCCACGTTATATTAATAAATAATTTTTTGGGGGGTGGGCTGTCATCCCTTCCACCCCAATGGTTGTTATATGCTTATAGGTGGAAGTGGGGACGCAAGCCGCCACCAACGGATGTGCCTACCCCTTTAAACATTCATGCCTTACCATATTGTAACCACTTGAAGGCAGTAAAATGAGACCAGAAGGGGTAGAACCTGCCCGGCCCATGTGGCTGGCCCCCGAGCGTGCTGTCCCTCTAAAATTATCACCCAAATCAAAACCAAAAAAATGCGCAACAAATATTTCTAAGATGGGTCGGGTCGGGTTTGAACTCGGACCCTCTGCCATCTCCAAAACACTCCACTGATGGGTGCTGTCAACGCACCACCAGCCCTGACGTTGAATAGTCCGCTGCCAATATTATATAGATCGTGTCATTTGTGTAGTGCACCCAGGAAGGGTAGAATAAGAGCGAGCCAAAGGGGTGGAACCCTACCAGGGAATATTGAGGGCATCAAAAATATTCCCAGGGGTGTAGAACTTACCAGTGTCCATTTGTGACAAATGTTATGTCGATTTTACACCTCTTGGTGACGGGATCTCAACGATGATGTTCGTTTCTACATCAGATCTCTCCATTTTTCAGCCATTTTCCAGATTGGAGGTATAAGGGTGCCTTATGTAATTTCACTTGTACTTCTTCTTCTTCTTGCCACCTAATGAATGAAGGCCTTTCCACTGTTGAGCAGGGCCCGAAGATGTAGTCAAAATTGGACAAACTTTGTAATAAAATTTTTGGTGTCTTAATCTCATGCATGTTATGTTCTCTTTTGTCTTCGCCTTATGTGCTTATGTTCTCATAATTTTAAGTTCTCTGTTATATGCAATTTTTTAATGCATCAATAAGAAAAATATCTTGGATAAAGTGGTATCAGAGCAAGTCTTCGTTGATGCGAATTGCACGTACATGCTAACCAGAAACAATTTTGAAAGAGGTGAAGGAAAACTTAAGTTATTTGATCCCGAATTAGGAGGTGCACCACGAAGAAGAGACATGGTAGATGAAGGATCTCGTTGGGAAGAATAACAGAATTATCGCAAGGCATTCTGCAACATGGCCGAGAAAGTAGACAAATTGCTTGCAAAGTATGAAAAGACTGTCAAGCCTGAGAAGAAAGGTGCATATGACCATGGATCAATAAATCATGGAGATGGTGGAGAAGCGCCCCTCCCTCTCCATCTTTTAGTGGTAGTTCCTCTTCTTCTTCTCATCATTCTCACGGACGTCATAAGAATACATCTAAGAAAACTTTCCTTAAACTTGATGTTAAGTTTGACTTGCCTATGCATACTGGAGAATGTAATGTGGAAAAGATAAACAATTGGATTAGATAGATTGAGGTCTACTGCGAGATTCACCAGATCAAGAAATAAGAGGCAAAGATTCGGCTGGAATCCCTTCGACTAGGTGGCACTACTCTCGTTTGGTAGGAGAGAAAATTGCAAGGAGGAAACAATCTTGGTAACCTTCTCTCCTCATGGTCAAATTTTATTTCTACATTGAAAACTCAATTTTACCCATTGGGCTATAAGAAAAAAGAATTAATGAAATGACAACACCTAAAGCAAGGAAAAGGCCAAAATGTGCAAAAATTCACTGAATAATTTAGAAAAAAAACATTGAACTTAGACATTTCGTTAGTTTCACCAGAGATTGTAACTAAGTATATCGGTTCTTTACATGGTTACATAAGACATTCATTATTATTTTTTGAGCTTTCTACTATCGATGAGGCCAGTGTGAAGGCCATAAATCTTGAAAGCGGGGAGATGCATGAACAAAATGACCACCCAAAAGGAACCGCAACAGCCAAGAGAAGAGGAGAAAATCCATTTTGTACACATTGTGAGAAAGAGGGACACAACGAAGAGAACTGCTGGAAATTTCACCTTGAGCTGAGACCTAAGAGGGATGACAAAAAGGAGAGGCAAAAGAGAGTTTCCACCATGAAACAAGATCAAAATTCTAAATCAGAGGAAGATGAGAAGATCACGACTACAAGAGTTGCACGAGGAAGAATAATTAACTTGGGATCAAATTCTGGTGATGAAAGGAGGATTGCAGCTCTTGGAATGAAAACAGATGGACCTATTGATTTGGGTTTAGATACGGGTGATGAAAAAAAAAATTTAACAGATAATGTACCAAATATGAAAAGGTCGCCCAATGTGACACGGCTCTAGGAACTTGAGGAGATCAATCAAATAATTCAAGTAGATAATATTGAGCTAAGGAGACTCCTACAGGAAGAAGAAAAGCAGAAAAAAATGTTGTTATGCCAGTTGCAAGCTAAGGACGAGGCCTTGGAGAAGCTGCAGCATAACCTCCTTGAGGTAAAAAATGTTTCTCCGATTTCATATACTCTTCATGATGACGATTTCGTTGCTTTTGAAAAACACACAGTTACAGGTATTGGATCCAACTATTGAAGAATATGGGCTATCAGGGAAAGGGCCTCAACATTAATGACCAAGGAATCATAAACCCTATCAAAGTAGAATAATTACACTATCATGCAGGACTTGGGTATGTCATGAAGGAAGTTGGGGAATGCTACAGGATAGCCAGTGACCCACCAACAACAGATGATGAGAGCACCTCATCATATTCTAGTGACAGAGAGGGATACATGACCACTTATCAGAGGCACATCGGGAGGAAGCATTCCAAGACAATCCAAAGAGTTTGGAAGTAGAAGGATCATTTACACAAGGATGAACAACATATATCTATATGTCAAACACTTCAGGCCCAAAAAGCACTCATGAAGAATCCAATCATAAAAAATATTCCATAAGAAAATCCACCACAGGGAGGTGACCCATTTACTTTATTAAGTAAAAGATGGTTTTTTTAGAGGTATTAGTTTTTTATGGCCACAGTTTGTAAATCATGTGTTGTGAATAAATGTAAAAGTGATGATGTGTCTTCCATCACTTCAAAATGAAACAATGATATTTTTTGCCTTTTGAGTAGATGAAATATTGGGTTCTATTATGTAATACTTGACCAAAGAGTGTGTGTTATCAACTCTTAGAAAGTGTGGGATTGATTGAGTTGTGTCTGGTTGTATATGATTGCAAATGTTGTACTGGATTTGTGTGCAGGTGATTGAAAGTGTGGTTTGACGAGGACAAGAAGTGTGTTGGATGTGTTATTTCTTTAGGTGGTCCAAAAGCTCCTGAGTGGGGAGGATGGATGCAAGTGGCTCTAGAAACCCTTAAGATATCAAGAGGACTCAGATATGGTGAAAATTCAAAGTGGTCGGATTGAATTAGTTCTCGCCCTGATTCCAACGGTGCGAACGAATCTCCAATCCGAGCCCGTATGGAGAAGTTAGAGCAAGTCAAATTTTTGGTCAAAGTTGGGCAGTGGGCCAGGTTTAAGTGTCCCACAAATTCTCCATCAACCGGCAGGGAACTTAGCTCCCAAAAACAGGCGAAATTGTGGCCTCTTTAAAAATCCCAATAACCATTATTTTTTTTAAATTTAAAAATGATCAATTGGTTTTAAATAATGAAAAAAATATAAAATAATATTGGTGAGGGCTACCACCCCCGCCACCCCCGCATGGGTCCACGTTATATTAATAAATAACTTTTTGGGGGGAGGGATGTCACCCTTGCCTCCCTGGTGGTTGTTATATGCATATACGTGGTAGTGGAGAGGTAGCCTGCCACTAGCGAACCTGACTACCCCTTAAAAATTCATGAATTACCATATTGTAAGCACTCAAAGGCAGTACAATGGGACTGATGGGGGTCGAACCTACCCAGCCCACATGGCCGCCCTTGAGTGGGCGGTCCCTCCAAAACTATCACCCAAATCAAAACCAAAAAAATGCGCAACAAATATTTCTAAGATGGGTCGAGTCGGGTTCGAAGCCGAACCCTCCGCTTTCTCCAACGAACTCCATCGGTGGGTGCTGCCAACACACCATCAGCCTCGACATTGAATAGTCTATCGCCAATATTATATAAATCACGTCATTCGTAAAGTGAGCTAAGGCAGGACAGAGCAAGAGCGGAATCGGGAGCGGGCCAGAGGGGCGAAACCCTGCCCAGGGAATATTGAGGGCATCAAAAAGATTCTGTGGGGTGTAGAACCTATCAGTGTCCATTTGCGACAAATTTTATGTCAATTTTACACCTCTCAGCGAGAGGATCTCAGTGGTGATGTTCGTTTCTACATCAGAGCTCTCCATTTTTTGGCCATTTTTCAGATTGGAGGTATAAGGATGCTTTATGTAATTTCATTTCTACTTCTTATTTTTCTTCTTGTCACTTAATGAATGAAGGCCTCCCCACTGTTGAGTAGGGCCCGGAGACGTAGTCCAAATTGGAAGAACTTCGTAATCAAAATTTTGGTGCATTGATCTCATGAATGCTATGTTCTCTTTTCTCTTCACCTTATGTGCTTATGTTCTTATAATTTTAGGTGCTCTGTTATATGTAATTCTTTAATGCATCTATAAGCACAAGATCTATCAATAGGTCACAATTTCTAGACAACCGAATTTAGGCAGAATTCCCGAGGAGATGAAGGTGAATATGAAAATTCCAAGACACAGGTTTTGTTCCTAGTACTGAAAAATGATTAAGTATCTAATCGTTTCCATAAATTTTTCATGTTTTGGAAGATACACATGGTTATTTGACGCCAATTTCCCCAAAATGCACATTTTTCCAATATTTCCAAAGCATGCCTAATTTGAGGAAATTGCAAAATTAGTCATCCAAACAACAAGGGGAACAAATATCAACTATTTTAAAAGCATAGGAATCATTTTTTTTGTATCTTATTTTTGTTTTGGGGAACAAGATTACATAATCTTACATTGAAAATCACAATTTTCTAATTTGTATGTATTTCATAATTAGGAAAATTAGAGATTAAAGGATTGGTTTTGATCCACCACACTATTCTCTTTGTACTTATAATTATACTGAGAATAGATCTAGAGTTTTTGATTATTCATTCATGTAATGGACTTGAGATAGGTAGGTGATAGGAGGTTGATGATGGAAACAAGATTGAGTGTTAGCCTCTTTGTAATAGTGTTAATTTCGTCATTAATGGAAGTTGTTTTTGTACTATCTCATTTTAATATTCTTGGTTTGAGCGACATCACTCAAGTTGAGAAGGATCCCTCAATGCTAGATGATGCCTTGTCTTTTCATCTTACTTTTTTAGCTAGATTTCTATTGATGCCTTTACGTTACGTTATTTCAGACTAGTCTATGATTTGTCTCTTTATCTTGATTGGTTTTATGCCTTTACATGACTTTTCAATTTAATGTATTGAATTTAATATCTACTTTTGATTTTAAAAAAATAACCACTAGAATTAAAATCCTTTGTTTTCTTAGATCCAACTTGCAATTGAATCCATGAATGCTTGCATAGGAGTAGTGAAAGATTGTCTTCCAAGTCTTTGCAGGTGGATGTGAGATAAGGACTAGCTAGACGGTCTTTGGTTTCAACTTATGTTATTCACATTCATTTTCCTTCATGAACATGTCATTTACTTGTCAATTTCTAGCAGTAATTGTCAGCATTAGATATTAGCAAGTTAGATTAGATTAAATATTTGTGTCCACTTGTATTTTTTTAGCATCTCTAAGTATTAACATCCTAGTTTGATAATTAAATGTTGGAAATATAATACATGTATTTTGGAAAACATTTATGCATAAGTATAGTTTGCATGCATATGCAATAAACAATACTTTACATATATATAAATCTAAAGAGAATCAACCCTCATAGAGTAGATTTTTTATTTTTATATTTAATTTTATCAGATTTGGTGTGACAAATTGTCTACTGGAATATCCATGGTAGTTTACAGATCATGTGATGAGTTTGGGGCACTACCACTCATGCAATCACCACAAATGATGTTCCCCATCAAATCTAAATCTCTAAAGGTTGTGGCTTAATCAAGGAGTTAATGTAAGCAGGTGGGTTGTAGAAGGTTAATGTTGAGCGTGCACATAACTATGTGTAAGGCAATGCCCATCATTCCTCCTCAATCATTTTAAAATAGATGCCCCCCTCATTTTCATCCATCCTTTTTCCATATGGTTGTTATCTTTGTTTTGAACTATGACAAATCTAGATTTTCCATGCTAAAATTTTTTGTTTCCCTTCTCTAAGCTACTAGTTCAAAGAATTCATTCTAAGTTCCCTTTGGCTTAACTCACTACGAGTGAGGTAGAGTTCTCTTTTATCGCTTCTCACCTACATTCTACCAAGACCGCACAATTCTATTGTTTGGTTACGTGCGTCCTATTTCCCTTTGAAATCCACTATGGTTAGGCAACATGATCATGGGGCTAGTGGAAGCGAAAAAGGATAGGAGATTTCACGAGCTTGTGTATGGTTGAAGCCCTAACTCTAATGTATCTTGTGCAGACACCTTGAATAGTTTGAGGAGTTAAGGGAGTTGGAGGAATGATGGAAACCTCAAGCCCCTAATCTAAGTGTCTATAACAAGGAATGCCTCAACCCAATTGAGGTGGATGCCTTAGGTTATACTTAGTTTATACCAATTTTTTTACTTATCTCTGTTGGTCCTTTTGTTTAGCTAGGAATAGATGTTTTAGACATTAAAGCTTTCTTATCAGGCTTTCTCTAGACTTGACTAGGTCTAGTGTATTTTCTATTTTATATTGAAAGCAACTCTATCTATTTATGTCTCATTGATTTAAAACTATGATATTTTTAAAAATATATTTAGTGGTATGAATTTCCCCAATAAAAAATCACTCATAGGTAAAGCTTGAATTCTCTATATTTTCCTAATATAATGGAAAGTTAGCTTACAAAAATAAAAACACCACATATATTACTCATTTTTCAAAAACTTGACTCATCACTTCAATGAAATCCAATTAATATCCTAACATCCCTAGTTATAGGTATACATGAACTAATTAATTTATATAAATAACCATATTTTTCAAAAACTTGAGCCATCACTTTAATGAAATCCAATTAATCCCGAACATTCCTAATTATAATTATACATGAACTAATTAATTTGTATACATGACCATCTTGGGAGATATGCATCTCATTTAAATATTACCCCATCAAAAAAAATTAAAATAAATATTATTTACCTTTTCAAATATTAATAAAGAAAACTATTTTGTAAGTTCTATGTTGCTCTTAAATTATTGTCTACAAATATTAGATATTATTTAAAATCGTTTCCATATATCAACATAGGGTTTTGAATTCTCAAGTTATTTTTATAAACTATGTGTTTAGCTATCAAATTTTAACTATAAATTAACGAAAACCTAACTAAATGCCTTTGCACACTCAAAAAAATAAGATTTTGCACGCTTATACCTCAACAATGAGCCACCATTGTTTCTTCTGTGCTAAGTTTTTACTCCACAAGTTTCAGTTTCGGGCTGTAGTTGTTCAAACGTTTTCCATTGGCAATAATAATGTAGCACAATATGATCCAAACTTAGTCAACGAGAGTTCATCTAACAACTTTGACCGAAAGATTATTGCAGCACAATATGATCCCCACTTAGTCAACGAGAATTCGTCTAACAACATAGACCGAAATATTATTGCAAGGACTTGAGGGATTGGAGGGGTCAACGGCTTACTGTTGACTTTGCTATTCACCCCTCAGCACAGTTGGTGAAGGATGGCTTTCTAATAGTGAGTGTAGACCAATTACCAATGTAACAGTTTAAAAACAGTCCAGTAGTTTCAGTCTCTTCTGTTAGATTTTTCTACTCATCCCTCATCTCAGTTGGTTAATGAAATCTGAAAATAAATTGATTACACGTATCCTAATATTGTAAAATTATATTGATTTCAACATATTTTGAAAATTTAACGAACACACTTAAAAACAGTTAACTTCACTTATATTTCAGAACTTGCAGTTAAAAAAAAAAAAAATTCAATAATTCTATGGGCCATCCTCTAAATCTTGAGTCACAGCTTCAGTTAGCTATTGGGATTTTTTGAATTTTTTTTGGCAATTAAAATTATACTATAGTCATAATTTAAAGTTATGAATCTTAAAATTTTCTATTAACTTTTTGAAAAAAAAAGAAAGGCAAAAGATTATTTAGTCTATCCGTTACATGAACAATTATGAAATAATTTATTTGATACCTATTAAATAAATTAATGCACATACACAGTTACTAGCCATTTAATGCATATAGTTGTGCTCCATTAAAATCAACTGAACTTGTTAAATAATATTAAAAAGATGAGATTATTTTAAAAACAACCAAAATCCATCTATCTATTCTCATTTCACTCTAAAAAAATGGTTGCATCTTAAGAGATTTGATCCCTCTTATTGTTTGATAGATCCATAGTTAAGATGGATCTAAGCTGATTTAATTTCCCACTTTAAATAGGCTATATAGTGAATGCATGAGGATGTGTTACACTTTTGGGCCAAATTAACATTGAAAAATCAAAATTTTACTCTGTTATTGAATTGAAGCCTTAAAAATTAATATAAGAAATGTGAATTTTTATTTAGAGTAAAAAGATAATTTGTGGAGAATCATGTTATTTTCCTAATGATATTAAATATATATATATATTAGTGCCATATAATCTATCAATTTTCCATTAAATGAAATATTTGTCCTTACAAATTTTCACACGTCTTAAGAGATATACTTGTATTCATGTAGCATAACTTACTCTAAAATGTGTAATTATATATATATATATATATATATATATATATATATATATATATATATATATATAAACATGATCTACAAAGAGAGAACTGATTTATTCATATTAGAAAAATAATTTTTATGCAAAAAAAATTATAATTTTTATTATTTTTTGAAATTAAAAAAATAATATTTTAATTAATTTATTCATATTAGAAAAATAGTTTTTACCCAAAAAATTATAATTTTTATTATTTTTTGATATTGAAAAAGTAATATTTTAATTGCATTTTGAGGAAATGTGCCACTTAAAAAAATTCTACTAAAATACAAGATAGTGTTGTAAAGAAATTTAATTGAAAATTTTAAAACCACAACTTAATCTAACACTTAAAAACACTTAATCAAACACTTTGAGTTATAAATTCAAATAACTTGAACCATATAGATCGAACTATAAAATTTGATCGAGCAATCAAGCTATATAACTAGATCGAGCTTCATATAGGCCAATCGAGCTTCAAAACCCAATCTATGGAGACTTTGCAAAAATAATGTCTATATGTATACACTAGTTATGTTAAGTTATATGCTATATATATAGCATAGTCAATGTAGCATATAACTATATATATATATAGTTATAATCGACTAATTGTAATCTAAAACTATATATATAATAATATGTAACATAACTATAACTATATAACAAAACTATAAAATAACACACATATATAACATTTAATTATATAATTATATTGTTTTTTTACTTATATTTTTTTTTCTGAGTAATTCTAAATCTATTGATATGTAACATAATAATACAAAACTGCCACTGCCTCAGCTGAGAAAGCCTGAGAGCAGGGCCTGATAGCCATGAAAACCAAGAGTTTGGACTGCCCACAAAGGGGAAACCAGTCCCTGAAAGTTAAGTCTTGTCGCCCTCATAGGGGAAACCGGCATTTGAGGCAAATAGTTTGACAAAAAAACAAGTAAAAAGATAGACCACTCTGCCAGCAGAGGGAAATTAAACAAGAAAACAAAAGCCAGCCTAGGAAACCTGGGTTGTAGGATCGAAATCCGCTGAAGGTCTTCCCGGCTATTGATCATTGGCTGGAGAAGGAGGCTCCTTCACGATTCTGCATCTGTACTCATCGCTTCTTCCACCATCATCTGTAGAGGGAGTCACAGTATCTTTGCCCTTGTCATCCTTCACCTGAACCTGCATTGGATCATCACGGGTGATCTTCAGCTGTGCCAAGGATACCTTGGCTTTTTCTGTAGGCATGGGAGCAGGGGCAGCAGAGGGACAGGGATAACGACAAAGGGACCAGGGGCATTGACAGAGGGGGGTGCAGGGAAAATTTTCTCCTCCCAGATAGTGACCGTGACATAGGCAGTAATAACCGGCTTATCAAATGAACAATCAAAATGGAACTCCATCCGTTGAGAGGATTATCGCAGGGGAATGGAGGCTGACGGAGAGGGGGCGAGATAGGCACCAGAGTGGAGAACCTAAGGCACAACAGGCACGGTAGAAGGTACATGGGGAGGCGGAGAGCTTGGGAAGGGGTGAGAATGTTCGCTAAAATGAAGTCTGCCACTATGGTTCCGCGTTTAAGGAATGTGGTCATAGGAGAAGTCCTTGGAGGAGGAATATGAGCTAGGGGAAGACAGAGAATGGATGGCGCGGCCACGACTGCTCCCACGTCGACATCGCTTCCTATGGTGCAGTATGGGCATGGTGACAGGGAAAAGCTCCCAGCTTCGTTGGTGGGATGGATGGAGGAGACAGGCAGGGAATTCGAGCAGCAGAGGCTGCTTTGCGAAAAATGACACTCCGAGATAGTTTCCGAACAACAAAGAAACACACAACGCCTACCAGTCTGCGTTTGAGTTCTTGGCTTGGCACAGGCGAGCGGGAAAGAGCCTCTTCATGGGACAATAGATCTACAGACAAAGCGCTCGCCATACAACATTTCAAACTCAAAATCGAAAACCATAATGAACCAGGGGAGGTGCACAGGGCATCGACGGTTCGAGAGAATAGAATTAATTGATCGTAGGGTGGCAGACTTAATGACAACATTAATGCCTCTGTGGGAGACCACATGGCCACCCCACGCCATCGCCCTTGGGATGTGGCTTGGGATGGGCGTCCCATCATGCCCGAGTGTCATCCGCATCCGAAGCTGAGGTATCGTTGTGCACTAGAGTGCTGCATTCCTGTAGTTTGTCTTTTTCATGGATAATGCTGAGAGGACCATGATTGAGAGTATCTATACTTTCAACTCCCAGTTTAGCTAGAAAGTCGGCAACCTTGTTGCCGTCCTGCTTGATGTGAGTGAAAGAGACAACTTGTTGATCCTGAGCCACGCTTCTAGAAGTTCGAGTCTGGCTGTTAACCGCCAACTAGTGGAGATCTTGGCAGCAGAGGATCCCGAGAGCAGTTGATTAGCAATGTTGATGAGCACCTGTGAGTCTCCTTCGACAACAGTGGGAAATAAGTTCTTTTGTTGAGCTAAGCAAAAAACTTGCCATAGGCCTTCTAACTCTGCAGAGTTGTTGGTGTCCCAACCAAGAGAACCAAAGTAAATTGCTAGAGTAGCACCTTTGGATTCTCTGAAGATACCACCAAATCGGGCCTGTCTGGGATTTCCCTTAGATGCCCCATCAAAATTTAGTTTGACTACTCCTATAGGGGGTGGAGACCAATGATCAGGGATCCTCTGGATATTCCTTGCCGGAGTAGATGGGGTTGAATTGATTCTGAGTTGCCAGTTCTCCCAGATAGTAATTTCCTGAGGCTTTGTGGGGAGGTCCTCTTCCTTCCAGCTGAGAAGAGCCAGGGAATCTTGAAGATTATTGCTGAAGGTACTCCAAATTGTCTCTATAGGTGTTGTTTGGTTCCTGAATACTCTTTTGTTCCTTTCTTTCCAGATCGACCAATATAGTAGGCAAGGGATGAGTTTCCAAAGAGCGTTGAGAAGTGCACTAGAATAGGGAAGCATGGGCCAGTTTCGGATAGCACAAGTTAGATCACCCCTAGGTTTGCTCTTTCGGCAGCGAAAGCTAATTTTCTCCCAAAGTGTATTTGCCAGAGTGCAAGAGATCATGAGATGCTAAGCTGTTTCGTTGCTTTGTTTGCAATTGGGGCAGCGTGATGGCCCAATGAAGCCCCTTTTAATCAAGTTATCCCAAGTGAGTATTCTCTTGTGGCTGAGAAGCCAAAGGAAAGTTGATACTTTGGGCCAAGTACTAGGAGCCCAGACACGCTGCCAGAGTGGATCAGGAGGATTGGTGGAAGCAAGCATCAAAGTATAGGCTTATTTGGTGGAGAACATTCCTTTAGTTATATAGCCCCATCTAAGAATATCCGGATCTTCTGACCATCTGATATTTCTTTGCTTTAACTCTGAGCTAAGGGCTTCCTTGATATCTTCCTGAATTTGGGGGGCGATAAGAGCAGACTGCTTCCATTGCCTGAACCCGTTGTTATTCGCCATGAGCCAGTGCTGATTGACCTTGTCTTCAGGCTGAGTGACTGTGTTGTCCATATTGAGTTGATTGAGAATATCAGATATCTTTGGTTTTTGCTGCCATGCGTCCATCCAGAATCTGGCTGAGCCTCCATTCCGAATTTCCCAGAAGCTGTGTTTTTGAATCAGTGCACTGTGTTGTTTGGTTGCTGACCATATTAGAGAGCTAGAAACCTTAGGGTAGAGTCGAATCAATTATTCTGAGGGTTTTTTGTTAGCATATTTCGCTGTCCATAATTGCCAAGTTGAGAGCTCTAAAAGTCCAAGAGGAAAGACGAGCTTCCAGCTTTTCAAGGAGAATGTTCCAGGAATAATGCTTGATAGCAGAATCTATAAGGGGGGCTCCAAGGTATTTAGCGGGAATGGTGACAGTGGAAAAGCTGAGGATACGAGCAATGTTGGCTTGGGTTTGCACAGGAGTATTAAAGAAAAAAAATTGAGATTTGGCAGAATTAACAGAGGTGGTAAAGGCTTCAGAAAAAACGTTCAAGATGGATTTAAAGGAGAGAGCTTCTTGCACTGAAGGGTGGCCAAAAAGCATGTTATCATCCACAAATTACTTATGGGTGGTAGCAGGGGAGCCATGAAGAGAGATTCCTTTCAGCTTCTGGGTATGAAGAGCATCTTGAGTGAGTCACCCAAGGCCTTCTGCCATAAGCACAAAAAGGAAGGGAGATAATGGATCTCCTTGTCTGATGCCCCTGGAGGGGGAAAATGGATGAGAAGTAATCCCATTAATCAGGATGGAGTAAAAGGTGGAGGAGATGAGGTTCATGACCCATCTTATCCACATTTGATTGAAACCAAAAGCCTTCGGAATCTTTTGAATATATGTCCAAGTCAATTTATCGAATGCCTTTGACAGATCGATTTTAAGAAGCATACCTGCTTTTTTGCTGACCTTTAAAGAGTGGATGACTTCATGCATTAAGATAATTCCATCCAAGATTTTTCCACCTTACACGTATCCAGTTTGTTTTGGTGAAATGAGCATAGGCAGAAGTGGCTTGAGTTGATTGGCAATGACTTTTGAGATTATCTTGTAGATCACGTTGCATAAGGCAATGGGGCGGAACTTGTTTGGCTTGCTTGGTTGATCTTCCTTTGGAACCACAACTATGAAAGTAGCATTGAGAGAGGGAAGCAACCAGTGCATTTATCTTGATTCTTCCACTAATTGCCAGATTTCCAATTTGATGAGATCCCAAAAATGGTGAAAGAAGTTTGAAGTGAAGCCATCTGGGCCTGGGGCCTTACCAATCTTAGTTTGGGCCATTGCTGCTTCAACCTCTTGCAGAGAAATTATCCTCAATAGCATTTGGTTATGCTCTTCCATTATCATTTTGGGAATGAGTTGGGTTATTTGGTTGATAGTTGATTGTCTGCAGATTGGAGGTTCTTGATGGACATTTTTGAAGTGATCCAACAATTCGCCCTCAATATCCTCATGGTTTTCCAATCACCCTCCAAGCTGGTTTGTAATGTGGGAAATACAGTTATGCATTCTTCGTTGAATGGTGGAGCGTTGAAAGAACTCTGTGTTTCACTCTCCTTCCTTAAGCCAGCGAACTCTGGATTTTTGTCTCCAAAGGATTTCTTATTGTTTGTATCTCTCATTCAACTGCTGCTGAAGAAGTTGTTTCTGGGTGTTGATAAACTCTGTTCTGCCTTGATTGATAATTTCCTGTTGTATCTCTGCCATTTTGAGTTCAAGAGCTTTTTTTTCCTGAAAGATATTCCCAAATACCATGTGGTTCCAGATTTTAATTTGGGATTTAAGGAACCAGATTTTTTGCTGAAATTGAAACATTTTGGAACCTTTTGGAGGAATGAAGCCTTTCCAAACTGTGTGAACCAGATCCTTGAAGGAAGGATGATCAAGCCAGAAAGCTTCGAAGTGGAAAGACCGCTTCAAGTGTTGATTAGGGCTCTGCCATTGTAGGGAGATGGGCCAGTGATCCGAGCCTGATATAGGTAAAATGGAGGCAAAGATGTCTCCCCCCAGGTGGATAGCGTTATCAGAGATTAGGAAGCGATCTAGCTTGGAGGCTATATGTTGGCTTCCAGATCTTTTGTTATTCCAATTGTACATCCCATTAGAGAAAGGTAAATCAATCAGCCAACTTCGGTTGACGAAATCCCTGAAGTGAGAGCTATCCAGATCCAATCTCGATCAACCCCCTGTTTTTTCTTCCAGCTTTGTTATCATATTAAAATCTCCCCCCAAAATCCATAATGGATGCATTCTATTGGAGTTTAGGATCTCCATTGTATTCAAGAGTACAGTCTTGCTTGCCAGATCTTGAGGGAAATAGACATTTGAGAGGTGCCCATGGATATTAGTACCTATAAGATGGAAAGTGGCTTGTATGAGATTATGAGCTGCATGAAAATCCACTAGATCTATGGCTTACATGTCCCAAATTATGGCTAGACCTCCTGACAAGTCGGAGGCATCTACTGCTACTGAGTGGCATCCAGGCCAGGCTTTGGTGAAGATCTTACCAAGAGCCTCACTATTACACTTGGTTTCTTGAAGAAATATAATTTGAGGTCTTTCTTGCTGAATCATACTTTTGATCATTCTGTATTTCCTGGGGCTGTTTAGCCCTCTTACGTTCCATGAGACTAGCTTCATGAGGGAACGTTTGGAAGCGGTTTGAAAAACCTCGTGAGCTTGGGATATCGTCTTGAATCCACCAACATTTCCCCTAATATGATTGTGCGTTGCCAATATGGTTTCCGACCTCTTTTCTTAGATTCTTTTATGATCTTTAAACCATCCCAGTGACTTCCTTGTTGAATACCCAGTTTCTTGTGTTGCTGAGCTTTGGTGAGTATGACTTCTAAGGTATCAATCTGGATGGGTTTGATTTTGTCAAATTCCTGGTGCCTGCATGCATCTTATAAACCCAGAAGATCAAGTTCTCCTAGTTCGAAGCCCTCAGAATCTTCATCCATATGGCAGGGCTGACTGCTTTCAAGGTTTTCCGGATTGGTATGGTTAGGGTTGAGCAAAAATTTGTCAATATCCATACTATTTGGCTTCCCATTGACAGGATTTGAATCTAGGGTTTGCTTGGATCTCATATTCTCCGTATTTTCCATGCCTGCCAGGCTTGGCTTGGTGCCAGAGGGATTCGGGGAGGCAGTGGGAGAGGAGGGATTGGGGGGGGGGGGGTAATAGTGTTTGTAGAAGGGGGTTCCCCTGAGGGATCAGATTGAGCCAGGATTTCAAAAATGTTACTGGTAGTAGGGGTATTAGTTCGCAGATAGGAATTTTTTCTACCAGAAGGGGGTTTTTTATTGTGTCGCCTTCGGTTTGGAACTTTAGTGAACCCATCCGCTTCAGATTTGTCTTCGGCTTCGTTGGTCTTGGTAGCAATGTTGAGTGGACAATCCCTGAAAATATGCCCATGGGCATGACATCTACGTCATCTAAAGGGAACATGTTCATAATCTATGGGCTGAATCCATTCAAATTCATCATGAAACAAACTTACCGCATCCGGAAGAGCTCTGTCCAACTACATGTAGACACAGATTCGTGCATAAG
The DNA here is from genome assembly GCA_034641835.2 of Pinus albicaulis. Classification (NCBI taxonomy): domain Eukaryota; kingdom Viridiplantae; phylum Streptophyta; class Pinopsida; order Pinales; family Pinaceae; genus Pinus; species Pinus albicaulis. The sequence goes on from CM076577.1 coordinate 1,478,187,110, forward strand.
AAGTGTACCTTCAAAGCTTTGTTTCCTCAGCTATCTTGATGAATTCACCCAATCCTCTACCGATGGCTGTGAGGGATTCTTCATCCCAATACTTCAGAGGGAGAGAATATAGCCGTATCCAAACTGGGGCCCAGTTGAAATTTTCTTTGTCCGGGTTGAAGCGTTCTACCCAGTCTCTAAGGTATAGGACGACAGAGTTAAAGAAGTAAGGCACCTCATCCAAAACTTTGTTTCGATCCTCAATGCAGTTGAATACAACATTGAAGAAGCCTTTTGGCCCTAACTGAAGGGTAACGTGTCCCTTAGGCTTCCATTTTGTAGCAATCCATCCCTGTAATTCTTTTTTAGTGGGCCAGAAACCAATAAACTTCCTGATGAGTGCATGGTCTTTCATGTACTGGATCTGAGAATTTATGCGGTGACTTGGGAGGTCGATCTTTGGTCTTTCAGCAGCTATGGGCTTGCTTGTAATGGAAGACGCTATAAGGGTGTTCTGAGTCGACTCGGTTGCCTGTGTTTGGGGTGTTTCCTTGTTCTAGTCCGTTCCTTCTGTGTCAGGAGCAGATCTTCCCTGTTCGAACGCTGCTTTGTTTCAATCTTCCTTTGTAGGGGGAAGTTGATCACCTCCCCCCCAGAGCGGATGCCATGGTTCGTGCGCAGAACTCTACGGGCTCACTGCGCCTCGTGTCTGCAGAACCACCAGCTATTCTTTGGCAGCAAGGACAACGTCATTGCAGGATATGAAGAAACCCTAGCTAGGCACTCAGAGCTCCGATGAATATGCCATTTTATGTTTTTGTACTTATATTAACTAACTATAATTGTATTTTTTTTTACTTATAATTATCTTGTTATAACTAAGTTTTTATAGATAATTTCAAAAGAAATAATATTGAACAAAAATAATTGGTTGTTTAAGAGAAATATTTTAAAATTGAGTAAAACTTATTTCAATTTTATTTGTATTTTTTTAATTAAAAATTAAGATAAGGAATTGATTAAAATATTTAAAATAGAGTTCAAAAATTTCCATATATAGATTTTTTATTATAATATGAATGAATTTAGAATTTAAATAATTTATTTTTAGAATCATTGTAATAAATTGCGCCACTTACTAATTTTTATTTGAAATCATATTTGTAATTTATTACATGCTCAATATTAAATTGATACATTCTATATGCTATATTTTAGTTTATTTTTAAGTACCATAGTGACTTGCATCATAGTAAGATTGTACTTATATCATGTTATGATGAAGCTTTTCTAGATGACCTAAAAAAAAACTTTAAAACACAAAATAATTAGAAAATTAAGTTTTTACCATTGAAAATCAGAAAAAAAAATTCATAATATTTATAATAAACATGTTACCATTGAATTTATTGAAAACTTATATAATGAAATGAAAAAAAAAAAACCCTAAATTATATAGTTTTTTTGTGGTTTTCAAGGGTTTTCTTGGCTGTTTTTTTGTGGTTTTCTAAGTTGTTTTTTTTCTAAGGGTTTTCTTCATGGTTTTTTGTGGTTTTCTAGGCTTTTTTTGTTTTCTAGAGTTTTCTTGGTGATTTTTCGTGGTTTTTTTTTTTGTTTTCATGGTTTTTTTAATAGTGAGTTTTCATTTCAAATTAAATAATTTCTTTTGCAAGAAACAATGATAGGAAACCTACCTTAGCTTGTAGAGAGTGGTTGGTTTGATCTTAGAAGACATTGGTGGTGTCACTGCTCCATCTCCATCGAGCTCCAAAACCCTTGATCGAGCTATCGTTTTCCTCATGGTCTGTAAAACTGACTTAGAAGACCACAACTAGGGCTTTTAATGCCAAATAGAGGCTCAATTGAGCCCACAATCTAGCTCATGTGTTTAAAATCTCAATCAAATTATGTCTTAGCCTTTAAGAAACTCGATGCTCGAACCAATGATTCAAGCTCACCAAAACGTGTCCTCTTATTGCCAAAAAAAATTGTAACCAAAACGTGTCCTCTTATTGCCAAAAAAATATAACCTAGGTCCATGCTTAGACATGAATACCATGGATCAATACCATAGGTGAATGCCATGAAGTTGTATTTATTTTAACAATTACATTTTTGATTATTTTTATTTTATTTTCACCAAATAAAAATGTTTTGAAGTAAGATGATTTTTATTTTCATTACATTACATTATATTACATTTTTTTTACATTACATTATGTTATATATTTCTATCTCAGTGGAAAAAATAATTTATTAATATTTCTCAAATTATTATTAAAATATGTCAATCAAATATCTAAAAACTTAATCCCTATAATTGAACCAATGAAATAATAACCAATCATTACATTACATTATATTACATTTTTGTTTACATTACATTATGTTATATATTTCAATCTCAGTGGAAAAAAGAATTTATTAATATTTTTCAAATTATTATTAAAATATGTCAATCAAATACCTAAAATATTAATTCATATAATTGAACCAATGAAATAATAACCATTCATAAAATTCTTTATGCCACATACTTTACTCATATTCCTTTACATAGATAAACAAAAATCAAATAATCCATAGCTTGTCCAAAAAAACAAGAGAAATGGTTTGTCCAAAACATATTTAGAGCCTTGATGCACAGATAGTGAAAATCCAATCATATTTTCATATAATAAGGAAAAAAACAATTAATATTTATATAACCATATATTTAAAAAGCTTGGTTATAGATAAAACATAGAACTAGAGAAATGGTTTGTCCAAAACATATTTATAGTCTCTAATTATAAAAAACATGAGAGTAGAGATGCACAGGAATAACATACAAAAACGATAATTGTATTACTGTACACAAAATCAATATAGATTACATACGTATATATAGTTGAACTCAGATCCAACTAATTCTGATCTTAGAGAGAGAAGTTGAGAGAATCTCTCAACTTCCTCAACAAACCCAAACCAAACTAAGTAAGCATAATCCTAACAAATCCTAATACCCTCCCTTAATGCTTACTTTACAAAACATATAATACTTAATCACAATTACAAAAGAATTACAAAACTTTGTCTGATCTGGTCTTCATTAGCAACTCTACCCACTCTGCAGTCTTCTAGACTCTGCTCTTTCTTTCTCCATATCTTTGAGCCTACCTTCCAACTCATTTAAAGTACACCTACTTCTGACCAGCAATGCTAAATTTGTAAGATTAAAAATCTTGACACCCTCGAAGAAGAGTCTCGACACTGAACTAACCTATTGAAATATTTCCATCTGTGAAATAACCCCAAAGAATAAATTTCAACAGTCGTATAGGAAAATATTCTAGGTACAGAATATGATCAACGATCAATCCTACAAAGTGAACTTAACACATAAGGATCTCATTGTATAACTTGTAACCAATGCTCTTGAAGCCCAAAGCACAACAAGACCCATCAACATATAACAAATTCACACAATCAAATTAGCCAATTTTTCTCTCGGCACCGAATAACTTTGAGAACAACTAATTTAAATAATGTAAATCTATTCAATAATTGGTTCTTTATTATAAAATTTTACAAACCAACAAAACTTCACCAATAAACCCACACTATAATGATATATTCCACACCACACCACACACTTGCACATCACATCACAAAACGTTCTTTAGAAAAGTTTGAGAGATGGTTTAGAAGGTTCATTGCCACTTGAAGAGTCTTCAAATATAGCATCACGTGAATCTTTTGAAAATGTTGCATAGGCTGTTTTTTTCAATTTTCCATTCAAAATATCTTGAGCTCGAATTTTGCAATTGAATGTCGTATGTCCATATTTATGACAATAGAAGCATTCAGTCTTATTTTTATTCACCCTTTCCTTGGAAAATAGTGCAAGTTCATTGTGTGAACTAGCCTTTGTGTCACATATCCTCTTTTCTTCTGCCATAAGAGCTGATATCTTTTCATCAAGTGATTGAAGTGACATTTGACTTAGATTAAATATGACATTATCATATTTCAAAGACAAACTATTTAATAAAATTTCCTTTGCATCATCGTCATCTACTTTAGAATTAATTTCTGACAACTGTCTCATCAAAGCTCTTAACTCATTTATCTGTGTTGACAATGATGTCTCACTATCCATTTGGAGTTTAAACAATTGTAACTTTAAGAAAAAAATTGCATTAACAACTTTTGCCCCAAATACCTTATTCATTTCTTCCCATATTGCTGCAGAGGATTTATGTAAGTTAATAAGATGTAGCTGGGAATCTGCAAATGATAGTCCAAGGATAGACTCGGCTCTTTCCTCTCTTTTTTCCCATTCAATTAATTGTTTAGCATCTGTAGGTGATTTTTCTGAGCCTTCTACAATATTCCATAGATTCTTACTCATCATTTGCAGCTGAAATTTTACCTTCCAAGTGTAGAAATTAAAGCCATTAAACTTTTCCAATGCAATAGGCTCCATGTTGGAAAGAAAATCTTTAGCCTTTTTTTTAATCAACAAATATTTAGCGGATTAAATCTCAAAAAAAAATTTAAAAAAAAAACTAATACAATATTATCACAATGAAAAACCACCAAATGTAAGTTAAGTAATTGTGGAGTCTAAGCCAACAATATTAAAATGCACTCGAGGTAAAGAGATACCACAGGAGCTATCTTGGCAAACTCTAAGCTTTCACCTGAAATTCCATGGCTGAGCTCAAGAAAAAAAAAAGCGGATTTGATATATGAAAGTTTACTGAATATGGGAAGCCCCGAATTGCACAATTTGGCCAAACACAGATTTTGACCTTCGAATGCCGAACACAACTCTGGAAGCTTTAGGCAGTGTTGGAATCTTCTCGGGAAGCCGGAAGAATAATTGGATATGTTGAGAGACTTTCCACTGAGCAGAAAAAGATATTGGTTAGGCGTGTCACTCTGTGTTCGTGTTTCACAGTGCGTGTCGCTGCGTTTGCTGAGAAAAATCACTGCTTTCATAGAGGACAGGGAGGCAGATGGGATGATCAATTCCAGTAGCTCTGATACCAAATTATAAAAAACATGAGAGCAGAGATGCACAGGAATAACATACAAAAACAATAATTGTATTACTGTACACAAAATCAATAGAGATTACATATGTATATATAGTTGAACTCAGATCCAACTAATTCTAATCTTAAAGAGAGAAGTTGAGAGAATCTCTCAATTTCCTCAACAAACTCAAACCAAACTAAGTAAGCATAATCCTAACAAATTCTAATATCTCTTAGATGTATTTATAGTTAAAATCCAATCATATTTTCATATAATAAAAAAATTAATATTTATATAATCATATATTTAAAAGCTTGGTTAGAGATAAAACATAGTGGAGAATAACTCATATATGCTAAATACCTCAAGAGAGATATATTGAGAAAACACATTTGAGAGATATGGTCAACAAAACAAAATTTTTAATATTTATATAATCATTAATTTATTTTTTTTAATATTAAATTAAAAAAATGTACTAAAAAATATTCTTAATATTTATATAATTGTAAATTTTTTATAAAATATATTTATATTTTTAATATTTATATAATAATTAATTTATTTTTTAATATTAAATGAAAAAAATGTACTAAAAATATTCTTAATATTTATATAATTGTAAAATTTTTAGCCAAAAATAACTTTTAATGTTTTTTTACCCTGGACATGGATGAAACATAGTGCACGTAAGTTTATATCTGGAAGTCGATTTTTTTTTTTTAAACGAATTCGTGGAGCTTTGGGTTTTAAATCAGTAAAGTTATACTGTTCAAAAACTAGCATTTTGAATAATGCCTCGATATTGTTTTGGTGGAAATTACTGAAGTTGTAAAATCTTACAAAAATAGAAGAAATAAGTCAAGAATTTCAAGGCAACTAATAAGAAGAAAATAAAATTTAACCAAAAACCACAAAATAAAATTTAACCCAAAACAGCCAAATAATCAATCAAGATATTTAAAATCCACTTTATAATGTCACACTCCCTCAAACAAATGATTTTCCCACTCAAACAAATGATTTCAGTATTTAACCAAAACCTAATCCCTAAATATTTTGAGTTCTTCAATATTATTCACGCACTAGGAACAATAATGACAGCCAACAGTTGGCCTTCGGGAGAATAAACAGGTGCCATTAGTTACAACGAATCACTTGAAGGCATCAGATGTAAAATCAACTACACGGTAAAACCTCCTTGTAGACAGCCAAAAAAAAACCCATGAATCCAAAACAGACCATAAATACAAATTAGTTTTATAGGAAAAAAGAGCATGCATATTCAGAACTCCCCAGATTTTACAGGCCTAAGCTGCCATTTGAAAGGGAAGGGTAGGGTTTCGCATAGAAGGAAGCCCTAATTCCTACCCATCAGAAGTAGCCGTAGAAACATGGCTGCATTCATTAGTCAAACATACAGAATCATACGGAATCTTGTTTTTAGTAGGATGAGATTACAACAAATGTTGACTAATATGTTTTGATAATTAAGTTATTTGAGGGTTTTTAAATCATTGAAATTTGACATTTTTTTTATATTGTATGAGTTTTGACTTTGTGATTTTATAAGGTTGAAGAAGATTTTTGGCTGGTATTTTAGAGTTAATTAATTTGGGGATACATATTTATGGAGTTCTTTCTCTATATGGCATTGGATTTTATGGAGAGCTGTTGGGTAGTTTCACTTTTCTTTTGTTGAATGATTGTGCTTATTGATCTAGTAGTCTTTTCACATATGCTTGCCTAGTTGATCACCCCTTGATTGTATATTGTTAGATATTCATCACAAAAATCTACTAAAATATGTTAGAAAATCGGAAATCTATAATCTAAGTGTTAATTTCTCCTTACATTTATGTATCTCTTAATTACTATTTATAACCTATGCATGGAAAATATAAATATGGAGAAAATTGAGAACAAATAGAATAATCACTCATAAATCACAATAACAAAAAATATGACCTAGAAAATCATTTCAAGAGAAAACTCAAAGAGACGGTAAGGCCACTCTACTCTCTCTTTCTCCAAATGGAAATGGATGCAAGTACGATTGATTTTTGTAGCATCGGAAAGCGATTTAAGTTTCAAATTTGGTGAGGAGGCTTAAACACCAGTATTCCAAAGAACCGAGAATCTATTTGTGGAAATTTCACTTGGTTCATGTTTTATTAAAATAATTGATTATTTTAATGGAGACCCTAAGTCTAAACTTAGGAAAATTAAATAAATAATGGGTATTAATAAAATAGAGTGTGAATCTTCTAGAGAACAAAGATCAATTCAAGTTTTAATCTTAGCCATTGATTAAATTTCTAATCTAGGTCGTTGATTCTTCAATGAGAATATTATAAAAGAATATTTGAGGGTCATTTGGAAAGCAAGTCGGGCAAGCGTTCAGTAACTTGAGAGAAGTCGATTATGAAGGAATAAAATTCGATTTCAGAGGCAGATTTGCAAGGGCAGAGGAAGTAAAAGGCATTAGCAGTGTCACGGCACGAGGGAAGGAGGAAGCAGGGAAGCAGAGAAGTAGCACTCAAAAGCAGCGCAAAGGCCTCACGCAGTAGTGACATAGGCTTATGCTGGCTCTGCATAGAGAGGTATGTAGGAGGTACGCAGAGTGACCCAGGGAGGGCTAGGGAACCCCTGAGGTGTCAACAATTATAAGAAGAATTATCTCAGGTGTATTTAGAAAAAATTTCTAAGTTGTTTCTACCAGACTTTACTTGTAGAGATTTTACTGCTGAATATTAATATATAAACCCTCATTTGCTGCACCGGTTTTCTCACATTGAGTTTTTCCACCTGGATCATTCCTCCCTCCTTAGGAAGCAATGGTCCCCATGCATTAAGTTCCTCCATGAGGGGAAAATTCTGCTAAACTTGGTATTGAATTTGTCCAGGTTTTCGTGGACCTATTGGCGGACGTGCTGGATGTAGATGTGCTACCGGTGGGCAGCCATTGAAGGATCTAGGCAAAGTTATCCATCATCGCGTTCCTCTGTTTCTCGAGGGCCTCCTCGAGTAATATTTTGATAGGATCTCCTACTCCCATGTTTTTCTTTTCTTCCTCCATGGGGGGTCGTCGGGGTTCGCAAGGTTGAACTCCTTATACCCTAGCCGTGTTGGGGACATGAAATGAAAAACAGAGAAAGAGCAGACCGCTATGATACCACTGATCTGGATTTTTTTCAGGAATGCAACATAATACACATATAACCATAGATATAGAGATGTAATGGAAATAATTCTTCATTTTATTTAAATAAAATGACTGAAATAAACTAGCTAGGGCGCTGGTAGCATATCTCTGAGAAGAGATGTGGCGGCCACAGGCTTCGAAAGTATGTTACAAAACTGAAAGTTTTTTATAGACAGAATGTAAATAAATAGCTAGGGCGTTGGTAGGCTTATCTCTGGGAAGATATGTGGTTGTACAAGCCTTTGAACTGTGTTACAAAACAAATGACTGAAACATGCTTATAGAAATAATGGAAATAAATGAGCTAGGGCACTAATAGCATATCTCTGAGAAAAAATGTGTCGGCTACCAGCCCTTGAACTATGTTACAATGAGGCTCAAAGGACTATTTATTGTTGAGAAACAATGTAAAACCCTAAACATCCAAAAACCTAACCCTAGGATATGAAGCGCCAAAACTATGGGTCCCATTTGGGAAAATTGGTGTTTCAACTACCCAGGGACGTAACTTTGGCATATGATCTTTGTTTGATGCGCTCAATGCCTAATTAGAAATATCTATCCTAGGACTACAACTTTGGAGTGAGAAACATCAATCTTTACACCCATGTTGCTCCCAATTTCCCCAAAATCGTCGTTTAGGGCCTCAAAATGGGTCCGGAAGTTCAGGACCTGAAAAACTACTAAAAATAGGAAGTTGTGCTGAAACTAAAAAACTGAAAGAACTGGTGGTGGGGGTTAAAATGGAATAGGTGGGTGGCCACCAATATCCACCTGGATCATCAAGGCCCCAAAATGGCTCTGTGTGTCTAGGACCCGAAAACCTGTTAAAAATAGTAAGCTGCTTGAAGTGAAAGGTTGAAAGAATTGATGGTGTGGGTCCAAATGGCATATGTGGGTGGCCATCGCTATCCACCTAGATCATGCACCGTCTTGTGAACCTAGCTACCACTTCTTACATCTTATACCAATACACATACCTCTGCAAGTTGGTCATTCTGTTATAATGTAGGATCACAGACTTGTGATTTTTTTCCTTTTAATATGATAAAATATTTCCTTTAGAAAATATTTCTAGTCTTGGGAATCTGTTAATTAGGTGAATTTTCCCCATAGGATAAATGTAATTAATTGATAGTATAAGGCAACACTAGTCTTCTAGAACAAGAACACTTGCAAGAATCTCCAAGAATTGTTTGTTACAACTCCATATTTCCTCATGGATTTATTTTTTTCTAGAAAGGAGAGGATACCCAATGTTCGGAAGCTCTCAAGTCTCTATAATGCTACTTTCTATGTAAATTCTTGAAAACCAAATATAATGGAAAACCCATGTGCTTTTGTTGATTAATAATGTGATTAATCTATGTTTGTTGATGCCTATGAAAAGGAAAAAGGATTATAATTTTTTGTAGGTTTACATTCACATAAGTTGATAGAGTGAAATGAGTGGCTAGAATCCGTAGTGAGGGTCAAAGTCATAAGATGAGTGACTCTTGTAGCTGAAAGCTGGTGTCTTGGGAATTGAATAAACTAGGTTGAGTCGATAGGATGGAGTGAGAGAAAAGGAAGCACTAACTTAGTTTCATTATCATTTTGGAATGATTTAGCACAAGGTTCTAGTGTGAATGAAACCCTGATTACATACCCCCCTCCTTGTTATGTCAAGAACCACTCCCTCAAAATCAACGAGAGTTGTTGAACCTCTTATGCCTAATCCCTATCATCTGATTGATAAATTGGAACCTAGAGCTAGAAATGAAATTGTAAACTCCCACCTCAACTGACTAAGGGACTCCCCCCCCACCCACCGCACCCCCCCCCTCCCCCTTACCCTCGAACCCCATAATAAATGAGCGTCATCAATCCTCCTTCGTCTAATCCCCGTCACCCAAATGATAAGGTAGAAATAAGTTAGAATCATGAAAGCAAACAACCCCCTAACTAGGAAAGTTCATTTATGTTGTTCATCCTCCCCCTTTGATTTATTTCACTAAGGCCCCACTATCTTTTGATGATCAACATAACAAGGGAGCAAGGAAAATTACTCGGAGTTGGGTATTGTGGGAATGAAAAATATCGAGCTAGGTAAGGGAGCTTCAGTACCACCAAGAGGAAAGAGAAATTTTTAATATTAAACTAGATTCGAGGAGAATATGAGCTCAACAACCATTGTTGCACTAGCATGGTGTCAGAGCCAATGTTTAATAAATTTTGTCAAGAACCAAACAAGCAGCTACATCAGACATGTCAACCATATGAGGAATTTGAGAGTGAAATGTGATGGACAAGGAATTAAGACTAGAGCCAAGGTGTATCTAGGAAAGAATGGAAGCCATGGATATAACTCAGAGAAGGGAACCTTTTGTGGGAGACATTAATGAGAGAAAAATATGAGCTCATAAGAGGAGATGGAGGTAGCTACATGAGGAGGGGAAACAAAGGAATATTTGATAAAGTTACTTACCAAAGTAGGATGCAGGCCAAATATGTAGGTGCGACTATATGATGAAAACTTAACACAATTACTTGACTAGATCAACACACTGTATAAGTACTTCGATTATGAAGATGTGGAGGATGAATAGAAGGTCAAATATGTAGTGACCAGACTAAGGGGACACACAACATTATGGTGGGAAAAATTGTAGACATACCTAAGGAAGAAAAGAAAGAAAACAATTAGGATATAGGATAGAGTAATGGCAAAGTATAAAAGAAAATTATATGCATAGGGATTTTTAGTTGAATTATTCACGAAATCGCAAAATATAAGGCGTAAAACTATGATGGTGAAGGATTACACCGAATAATTTTACAAACTAAACATCAAAGCATGCTACATAGAGTAAGATGTTGAGAAGGTGACTAGATATATAAATGGCCCAAGGTATGATATTCGGGATGAGATTTTCCTCTTTCCCTTTAAGATAGTGGAGGATGCCTATCAAGCAACCTTAAGAGTAGAAGATAAATTAGCTAAAGAACAATTATAAAGAAATAAAGGAAGGATTTGAGAAAAGGGAAATGGATCTTCTAGTCAATGAATATTACAGACTCTAAGAGAAGAAGTATGAAGCTCTAGTAGTCAATCTACTAAAGAAGGAGAAACCAGGGGAAAATTATTACTCTTGAGAGGAATAGGAAGAGGAAGAGACTTGATGTGTTATATATGTGGAAGGATATGACATATGTTGTTGACATATAATCCTAAGGGATTGGGAAAATTTTTACATTAATGTAAATAGGAAATAAGGAAGTTGAAGAGACGCTCGGAATGAATCCCAAGGGTCCCACCTCGATGTATATATTCATAGGCATCCTTAATAAATTTATTAAATATTTTTGGTGGATTTACCTCCTGGCCTAACATGGTATCAAAGCTAGTTATGTTTCTGGAATTACTACCCTTGTAACTCCCTCTCTGCCTTTCTTCTTGCACCTGGAAGAACTGTCACTACAAGTTCTGCTACTCCTTCTTTGTAATACTATCCATGTCATCCCCTACCCATTATTCCTCATTCACCATCGAATTTCACTACCCATTGAAATAATGGGAAGCCTGAATGGCGTAGATGATATGTAATTTTTTTTTAAGACAATCCTCATTCCTGCACCTTTTGTGCATTCTTGATGCTCTCTACCCCTCCCTTCTGACTTTGCATATCAGCATCTTCCTTAGCCCTCTCATAAATGTGGCCTAAGAACAATCCTCTACCCTCTCCCTCATGCTCTAGGCGCTCCCCCATGCTCTTGGCCCGACTTCATACACAATCGGCCTCCCATTGCCTTCCCTTCTACTATGCTCCCACACCTCGCTAGTCCTTTACTCCTCCGCTCTGGACCGCTACCCTCCCGTCACCCCTCCCATGGCCCGTGCTTAGAAACTCCACTAACCTCAATGGCTCTCCACCCCCGCATGCCCTTGTGGCAACTCCCTTCTATCGGCCTCTCGGCCCTCTTGGCACCCAACTCCTCCACCCTGTTGTATGGTGTTTCCAACTCCCTATCGGCACCTCATATACTCCACTCCCCTGGATCCACCTCTACCAAATCCACCTTCCACACTCCCCTTTGTCAGCTCTACCTCTCCCCATCACTCAGACTTCCCCAGGTCGACCTCCAAATCCGACCCTTCCCCAAGTCGACGTCCCCCAGTCCGACCCCTCCCTAGGTCGACATCCCCTAGTTGTCAACTGCCCAAGTTGTAAACTCCCCTAGATATTACCTCCCCTAGATAATACATCCCCTAGATATCAGCTCTCTTTAAACAAAAAAAAAACAATTTCTTTTACAATTTCTTTTTTTGCATAATTCTATTTTAGCACAAGAATTAATTATTTTTTACATAGGAAACAAAGCTCCTTTTTTACAAAATTCATTCACTCATATCTATTGTGAGACTCATTCTCTCAGGAAAACAGAACTATCCTGAATGGTCAAGGAATATTAAACACATACTCATTTTTAATGAGTTGTGGAAAGGAATTTGTGAAGGATACAGAGAAACTCCACCTACAAAGCCTGCAATAGAAAATGAGATCGCCATTTGGGACAAAAAAAATAGCAAGGCCCATGCCTTGATTGAAGCATCTATAAGTGAAGAGGTGAGTCACCTATTTACTCCATTTTCAAATGCCTATGAAGCCTTGAAGAATTTGAAATAACTCTATGACTCACATTCAGAACTTGATGTTGTTCAGTTAATGATTAAGCTATCTAGCCTTGAATTGAAAAATGATCACCCTCTTGCTTTAGCATCAAAAGTAAGGTCTATCGTGCATTACATTAAAAACACTGGTGTAGAAATTGACATATCTCTCATAGCTTATGTAAAGGCATTGTTGTTGGGTGTGGAGCCTGATTATCTTGTATCATAGGATTGGAATTTTCTACCTTAAATTAATCGTTGCCATGGGGGGTCTAGGGGGGGGCGACAATGACTTTATGGAGCCCCCCCCTAGTGGGGGGTTTCGGGGTCAGCGCCCCCGAAGCTAAAAACAGATGTAAAATTTCCTTGTAAAAGTATAGTAATTTCTAGTCAATTTGGGTTGTTCATTACGCAGATGATCTGATGGTAGAAGTTATATTTAGTTTATGGTTTTTTTCCCTAGAAGGAAACCCCTCTCTTTGTATGAGGGTATTGTATTGCGGCTGTGTATTACATGTGTATTCTCTGAGCGAGGAACAGATAGCGAGACTGTGAGAGAGAACAAAGGATATTACAGTGGATCTGCTGTAGGTTTTGTCTCTTCATTTTGCTGGATAATAGAAAGGAAGGACTGGCTGTTTGGGGTGGACGAAGCCTAAACTGGGTGAACCACGTATATCTGTGTCTCTCTAATTTTATGTGTTTTGTGTGCTTGTATTTTCTGAATATTTTATGTGTTGCATTGCTCTGTAATATATAATTTTCTAACAACTGGTATTAGATCCGAAGGTATATTTGGCTAATAAACTCGCAGGAAAGAAGGGTTCCTAGTTCGAGTGGGAGCAATGGTGGAAGATGGTAAGTTTAGGGTCGAGAAATTTAACGACCAAAACTTCCCGCTGTGGAAGATGCATATGGAAGATTATCTGTATCAAAAGGATATGTACCTACCATTGAGCGAAAAAAGAAGAAGCCGATCGCCATGAAAGATGCGGAATGGAACATTCTCGACAGAAAGGCACTCAGAACAGTACGGTTGTGCCTTGCAGCGTCAGTCGCCTTCAATATTTCGAAGGAAACAACAATAGAGGGTTTGATGCAGACGTTGGCGAAACTATATGAAAAACCCTTGGCCTCAAACAAGGTATTTCTTATGGAATGACTATTTAATATGAATATGTTGGAAGGTGGATTTGTTGCAGACCATTTAAATGATTTTAATACAGTTACCAGTGAGTTAAGTTCTATAGGGGTAAAATTTGATGATGAAGTTAGAGCTCTATTATTCTTGTGCTCATTTCCAGAGAGTTGTAATGGTTTAGTAATGGCCATTAGTAACTATGTCTCTGGATCTAGTACTTTAAAGTTTGATGATGTTTTCGGTGCTATCCTCAGCGAGGAAATGCGACAGAAAAGCTCCGGTGAGACATCGGGTAATGCTTTGAGTGCAGAGTCTAGGGGAAGGAGAATGGAAAGAGGAAAGAGCTCAGGATATCATAGTAAATCAAGAAAAGGCAGATCCAAGTCCAGATCGGGGATAGTGTGCTGGAAATGCAGAAAGAAAGGACACCTAAAGAAAGACTGTAGATCTCGGAAGGGAAAAGAAGGAGACACGCAACAAGAAAACAATCATGAAGCAAATGTGACAGGTGATGTGTTACAAGATGCTTTGATTCTTTCTTTCGAAAATGTTACTGATTCTTGGGTTGTAGATTCAAGGGCCTCATTCCATGCCACACCTGATAAGAAATATTTTCATGACTATGTTCAAGGAGATTTTGGACAAGTCCGTTTGGGTGATGATAAACCATGTAAAATTGTTGGAATGGGTAAGGTTCTTGTAAAACAGCAGAATGGAAACCAATGGCTATTAAAGGAGGTAAGGCATGTTCCAGATCTAAAGAAAAATCTGATTTCAACAGGGCAGTTAGGCGGTGAAGGTTGTGTGACAACTTTCACAGATAAAACTTGGAAGGTCACCAAAGGAGCTCTGGTAATAGCAAAAGGCGAAAAGGTTGGTACATTGTATTTATGCAATGGTATTTCTAACTCTATTAATGCTTTAACTTCCAAAGGAGCAGATGCAGCATTATGGCATCATAGGCTCGGACACATGAGTGAGAAGGGGATGAAGATTCTTCACTCAAGAAATTTGTTGCCAAGTTTGAAGAATGTTGATTTGGATTTCTGTGAAAATTGCATTTATGGAAAACAAAAGAGAGTCAAATTTCTCAGAGTTGGGAAAGAAAAGAAGAGCGAAAAATTGGAGCTTGTGCATATAGATGTATGGGGACCTGCTCAGGTATCATCTCTCGGTGGCTCTCGTTATTATGTTACTTTTATTGATGATGCAACTAGAAAAAAATGGATTTATTGTATTCAGAATAAATCTGATGTATTTGATACTTTCAAGAAATGGAAAGCTTTGGTTGAGATTGAGACAGGAAAGAAGTTGAAGTGTCTCAGATTAGACAATGGAGGTGAATATTGCAGCAAAGAGTTTGATAGGTAATGTTCAGAGCATGGAATTCGTAGAGAGAAGACAGTTCCAAGAACACCACAAGAAAATGGTGTGTCAGAAAGGATGAACAGAACAATCATGGAGTGTGCAAGGTGCATGAGATTGCATGCAGGATTGCCTTTACAATTTTGGGCAGATGTTGTAGATACTGTTGTTTATCTAATAAAAAGAGGGCCTTCAAGTTCCTTGGATGGTGGTATTCCAGAGGAAGCATGGACAGGTAAAAAGGTAAACTACTCTTTTTTAAAGCCTTTTGGCTGTGAGGCCTTTGTCCATATTAATAAAGAAAATAGAAAAAAGCTTGAGGCAAAATCAAAGAAATGTACCTTTATTGGATATGGTGTTAATGATTTTGGATATCGCTTATATGATTATGAAAATCACAAAATCATTAGGAGCAGAGATGTAATATTCAATGAAAAGGTCTTGTATAAGAATTAGTTGCAGGAAAAGAAACAGGAAAAAGAAAGCAAGGAATACACAGTTCTTGATGAGATAACTGAAAAAGTAAAGGTGCCTGAAAATAATAATAATCAACAACCACAGCAGCAGTAACCACCACAACAGCAACAGGCACCTCAAACACCTGAAAGTGGTGTTAGAAGATCTACCAGGATAAGTAGACCCCCTGAAAGATACTCTCCTTCATTATATTATTTATTGTTGACTGATTCTGGTGAACCTGAATGTTATGAAGAAGCAATGCAGGTTGAAAGCAGGAAGAAGTGGAAGCTAGCCATGGAAGAAGAGATGGACTCTTTAATGCATAACCAGACTTGGGACTTAGTCAGGTTGCCTGCAGGTAAAACTACATTGCAGAATAAATGGGTTTACGGGCTGAAGGAAGAAGATGGAGGAAAACAGAGGTACAAAGCTAGACTTGTGGTGAAGGGGTTTGCACAAAATAAAGGTATTGATTTTGATGAAATATTTTCTCCTGTTGTTAAGATGAATTCAATTAGAACTATCTTAAGTCTTGTAGCAGCGGAAGATTTACATCTTGAACAGTTAGATGTAAAGACAACATTTCTCCATGGAGATTTGGAGGAAGAGATATACATGCAGCAACCATAAGGATATGAGGTCAAAGGGAAAGAAAAATTGGTGTGCAGGTTAAAGAAGAGCTTGTATGGCTTAAAATAGGCTCCAAGGCAGTGGTATCTAAAATTTGACAAGTTTATGTTTGAACAAGGTTATACTAGATGTCACTCTGATCATTGTGTTTATCTAAAAAGGCAAAATGATGGTAGCTATATTATATTGTTATTGTATGTAGATGACATGCTTGTTGCAGGGTCTAACATGTAGGAAATAAATGTGCTCAAACAAAATTTGGAAAATTCATTTGCAATGAAGGATTTTGGAGCTGCAAAACAAATCCTTGGTATGAGAATAACCAGAGATAGGAAAAATAAAAAATTAACATTGTCTCAGAATGAGTACATACAAAAGGTGTTGAAAAGATTTAATATGCACAATGCAAAACTAGTTAGTACACCTTTTTCTAGCCATTTCAAACTTAGTAAGGAGATGTGCCCAAAGACCCAAGAAGACATGGATTATATGTCTAAAGTTCCATATGCATCAGCAGCTGGAAGCTTAATGTATGCAATGGTCTGCACAAGGTCACCTAAATTTATATATATATAAAATAGGCGAATCCCCATGATACATAGGAAAAATGGAAGGCGATTTTATTAATAATATAATATGTATATATAATTTTTTGGCGAATCTCTCACGAGATTATATTATCCTGTAAAATCATGGGAAATCACCAGTACAAATGGCGAATCACTACTACAAAATGGTGAATCGTTGTCTAGTGGAGTTCGGAGTGTTGGTTCCAATGAAGATATGGTAATTGAACCAGGAGTAGAAGGAAGAGAACCACCGAGACCAAGCATGGCACATGGTGACTCGTGAGGGAAGTAGTTCTCGTGTAGTTTGGAAAACACGTTCTTCTAGTTCTGCTTATGTTTATCTATATCAAAAGCCTGGCTTATTGTTGATAGCTTAGCCATGGATCTATTCTTTGTTGCTTCTTGTTTGATTTACTCTTTATTGTGCTTATGTACGATCCATCTTCTTAGGTTGAGTCATGAGTGTTATCTTCTTTCATGGAGGGAGGAAGCTAATCTTAAATCGATTCTAGGGGAATTGCCACAAGTGGGAGGGGAATGAATTCCCCAGAGATTGTATGGGTGCTTCTTCACCTAAAATTTGCTGCTTTGGGCATATTTATTTTGGAGATGATCATAAAAACAAGGTACATAAATTCACAGTTCCAACAACAAATAAATGAACTACAACAACAAATTAACAACATAAAAAATGTTCACAAAAGAGATATTGAAGATATTAATAAAAAAATTGTCAACTGAAGTTGATACAAATTTTCATTTGAGAAGTCATAATAAATCTATACCAATGGAAATAAAGAAGATAGAGAAAGAGAGAAGGCACAACAAAGATCCAAAAACAAGGATAAGAGCATTGACACCTACACAATTGATGTGGAAAAACCTAATGTTGTTATCAATGAAGTTGTACTAGTGAAAGAGCTTACAAAAGTTGAAACTCAAGTACATATTCTCGGAATAAATAATTATTATTTAATATGGATTACTTTATATAGTTCATGATGTTCTTGTGAAGTGAATTGTTATGTTCACTTCCCTAACAATCTCATAGCAGAAACAGAAGTAGTTCTAAACATAATACAAATTACACTTAACAACTCAAGAACTAAGAGAAACAACAGTAACATCGAACAAAACCAATTGAACCCTCTACATTGTTAGTTGAATACATCTCTCTAGGCTCATTAAGGTGATTGTATAATATTATAGGTGAACTTGTGATCTAGCATTTGTAATCTATCAATATAAAAGGGGCTCTACACCTTTATGAAAAATGTGTAAAGGATCTAGGAGTCTTGCTCTAGAGGCAAGCATTTGCCTTATCTACATCTACATACTTGGGCTTCTACAGATTTAGATCTCTTATGATCACCCTTCTTTATTAACATTGGTTCTACATTCTAGTTCCCTAGTCAAAATATGGGCATACACAATATTGGACCATTCCTTTCAAATTGTCCCAAGTTCATTGTGTCATCTATTATTGAAAATGTAATTATAGGAACTCTTGAACAAGGTTATCTTACAACAAGGTGAAGAACACTTTTAAAGAGGGAGTTTTAGAGTTTGCATACCTTGATGCTCTGACAATGTTCATGTGAAAAAAAGAAGCACACTAGCAATAGAAACAATTTAGATTCTGCTAGAAATGAGGAGGTGCAACAATGTTATATAATGGTGGGTTGTTGATGAAATCTTCCTTGAACAAAGAATGCACACTTTGAAGATTCTAAAGATATTTTAGAGTATAGAAGGGAGTAGTGGTCTAAGGTTGTATTTCTTTAGGTTCACAGATGGCCAATGTGATGATGTTTCCCTTAGCAGATAGGGGGTTCAAGGTTTTGTAATAGTATATTGCCTTGGTGGAGAACACTTGTAAAGTGGGAGTTTTCGAGTTTTCTTACCTTGTTGCTCTGACAGTGTTCATGTTTAGCAACAAAGGTGCACCAACAATAGCAAAAATTTAGATTCTGTTAGAACAAAGGAGGTGAAACAATGTTATAGAAGAGGTGCAGTGAAGGGGAGAGTTGGCACATGCATACGTCAACATCAGTGTTCTACTGGTATAATTTTATAGACCTCAAAACAATTCCTTACACCTCAGACCAATCAAGATTGGTTTCAGGACTGTGTCATCTCACAACTTAGATGTGTGTGAAGGACCACTGCAACTTAGTTTAGTGGATCTATAATATTCCTAGACTCGATCCGTGGAGGGATTCTACTAAAAATATGCAGTGACTTACTTCCAGACATAACTACTTAGCTCATCTCGGACAATAGACTTTGGTCTTTATCCTTTCGTGGATCAAATATGTGGGAAATCTTAGTCTATACTCATATCTGGTCATGTGGAGAGGCAGTGGGAAGTGACACTTGTGGAGTTTGGAAAAAACTATTTTATTGAACAGTTAAAGATCTCAAATCCTTGACAACTTGCTTGTAACGAAAGGTGATCCTGCTAAAAATTTTATACATTATGAATTTCCATAAATAGGTGTCCCTAATTTTCTTATCCACCATGAAATTTAACTAACATACAAGGTACAATGGGGTTGAAAACATATATAATAACAAGGTAATGCTCATAAATAAATCACGAGTTATGCTCCCACATTGAAAAACTATATATCATTCATTCACCAAGTGGATCATGTACCAAACATAATTATACCAATAAAAGTGTTTCTAGAGCATTCACATTCCATCTTCATAAGAAATGATCAATTTCAATGATTAGTTTAAATAGTGAATTTTATTTGACCAATTTATCATTAGTTCATTATGGATTAATGGAAATGCAAAATGTTCTAGTAGCATACCCAAGAACAACACTTTCAACCTCGATATTTAAGAGCTTATGTGGGAACAACATGTGGCAAGTATTACCGTGTGTCCTGTCTTAGCATTGTGGATCTAGGTAATTGTTTCTCACATGAAAATATGATATATTAAAATTGAGTTTGCCCTGTACTGGGTCATTATAACTTCATCTAGCCTAGGCATGGTTTTGTGTTCTTCCTGTTTTTCTGCTATATTTTTTCCTGAGTAAAATTATTTTAGTCAAATTTGAAATAGGTCCACACCCAGCATTTTGGGACAAGTTACAACTTACTCCCACTCAATTTTGGTTTCTTTCTTCATCCTTCATCCACTCATTTTATTGTTTCTTGTTGCTGGATCTAGATTTTCTACTTGATAAACAAGTCCTATGGTCATGTAAGAACTGTTGTTTCTTCTTTCCGATTTCTGGATCCTTTTTTCATGATTCGTTATATAGACTCCATTCTATATTTTTGAATACTACTGAAGGTACATGAGAACCAACAATAATTCTAAATTGCAAAGTGCAGACCAAGCTATCAGAATTTGATGAAGAAGACTCCATTTGGCTCCATCCATAAGCAATATTGGATAGCATAGAGCATCAATTGCTCTGGTGCATGATAAAAAAAGTATTGACTCGATGGAAAGATATGCAACCAGAAGATGCCACATGAGAACCAACACTGATTCTACAATAATTTTCCTTTAAGACCATGTTGCTTTCGAAGGGGGAGGGCATGTTAGGGTCCTACCCCAACCCCCTTAGAGACTTTATTAATATATAAAGCCACCTTCCTTGAATAATGCCTATTAACTAGTTAGTTAATAACATTGTAAAATAAAGGGGTTTTTTTAATTAATAAGGCCCAAATTAGTTAGTTGGCCCTCATTATAATTAAGTCCATAGGTAGTTAACTTTAACCCATGGATAGCTATATATTGAGTAGAAGGTTATGTAATGCTTTGTCAAGGATTGTTATTGTATTTGAAACATTGTTTTAGGAGGTCACCCCTTGAAGAGGCAAGTGAACATAGCTCTCTATTTTTTTAATTAACAAGAGATATTTCTCAGGATATATCTATTTTTTACACTACATTTTATGTGAATGCTCTAAAATTTTCAGGTTAAACACATTGCCTAAGTCCTCTGTTCAAATCTATTTGATATCTAATTAATCGAAAGCATATACTTATAGTGTTGTTGTTGTTTAACTCAACTATGCTCACATTGAAGGTTGATATTTAGAACCTACGATGATGCCACAACATTGATAGTTAAAGGGGTTGGAAGGAATTGTCGAAGTCCAAACAAAGATAAATTAACATAGTTTGGAAATTGATTCAAAATCCAGATTCAATAGTAAGCCTCCAGTTCCCAACATTTTTCTCATATGAAATTTTGCAGGACATTAACAAAACTTTCAATTATTTCAAGAGGACTTCCTTACAAGTTCAATTTTAAATTTTCTCCTCATAAGATTTCATTATTTCTCCTACATTGACTGTGTGAATGTTAAACAACATAGCATCATGATTGTAGTGACATAAACTTTTACAAGAATTGATTCCCCTTAGGTTAAATACAACACCTCTAAATTCTAGAGTGCTATGTTGTCTTAGCAAAAAGAATAATTCTTAGACAGGATGCAAAGCAATGGAATAAGCAGATGCTCGCTGCTTGGTTTTAGCAGCAATACCAGAAACTGCCATGAGAGTATTGTCGATATCTAAAATTCTAGAGAGGTTCGCATCTCTATCATCACAATATTGGAGATTCATTTGACAGACACCACGAAAAATGTCGTTCTTGGCAATCATGATAGGTGCCTCAGTCTTGATATTATAAAAACCAAATTTCATATGTCCAACTTTGAACTGTGGTTACAGAGGATGCTTTCCTTCTCCTCCTTATCCAGTCCATGGAGTGAAATCCTGGATCCAAGAGCATACATTGCATCATCCATCTGTTCAGCCAGACTATCTAGCATAAAACATATTTTCTTTGTTTATGGGCATGCTCAGTCTCCAACTATGAATACATGAACCCTTTTCTTGATCTCAATCCAGCTGCATCCTGGATTATTTTTCAACCTGTTGTCTTTTAACATTGCTCTTACCTTGCTTACATTCTCCCACCTTCTAGCTACATCATATATGTTTGCAAGAAACACATAAATTCCAGCATTTTCAGGCTCTAACTTGAGAAGGTTTTTTGACACACGCTCTGCCAACTCTACATTGTAGTGAGCACTGCAAGCAGAAAGTAAAGTCCCTCATACCTCACTATCAGGTTCTATTGGCATATTTTTTATAATGTGCTCCACCTCATCCAGTCGGCCAGCACGACCAAGAATATCAACCATGCAAGCATAGTTCTCCAGCCTAGGTGTGAGAGAAAAATCTCCACTCATGCAATTGAAGTATCACCAACCCTCATCCACAAGACCTGCATGAGTGCATGCAGATAAAACCCCAACGAAAGTGATGTGATCTGGCTTCAAGCCTGCTTGTTGCATTTGAACAAAAATTCCAAGGGCATCCTTATATAGGCCATGCATTCCATACCCTGCAATCATTGTACTCCAATAGATGACATTTCGTCTAGTCATTTTCTCAAACAAATGCTTTGCAGCATCTATGTTCCCACATTTGGCATACATGTATACGAGGGCAGTCATCACAAAAAAATATGCCTCAATCCCATTTCTAATTATCAAATTATGGATCCGGTTACCTTGTTGCAGAGCTGGTAGATCAGCACAAGCTGGGAGCACACTCAGCATCATGACTGAATTAGGTTTTGTATCTACTAATTGCATTTCATGAAAAAGTACCAAAGCTTCTTTGGCATGCCCATTCTGCACATTCCCAACAATTATTACATTCCATGTGACTAAATCTCTTTGAGATAATAAATCGAATAACTGTTGTGCTATATTTACATATCCACATTTTGCATACATGGCTACAACAGAATTACTTATAGAAACACTTGACTCCAGTCCACTTGACTCCAGTCCACTTCTAATTATGTAATCATGGATCCACTTCCCTTGGTGCAAAGCAGGTAAACGACTGCATGCTGATATTACATTCACCAAGGTAGCAGAGTGAGGTCGCACATCTTCCATTTGCATTTTATGGAAAAGCTCGAATTCCTGATCGGCACATCCATTGAAAGGGAAAATGAAGTTTGAGCTTGATGCCAGAATAGTTGAATTGGATCAGTTGTTACTTGAGGAAAAAACAAAGCATAATACAATGGGTAATTCTCTGCAAGAAAGTTCAAAGTTAATGGAAATACATGAAGCAAAAAATCAAGCTGAGGCTGAGATCAAAGTTCTTTAGGTGAAGCTTGAATCATTAGAAAGTGAAAATACTGCCCTGAAATACAAGCTTCAATCACTCAGTAAGGAAATGGACTCAATAATTGATGAAAGGGACCTATGTAAGAAATCTGCAGAGGCAGCGAACAAGCATCATTCAGAAACTGTTAAAAAAACTGCTAAGTTGGAGGCTGAGTGCCAGAGACTAAGGGGTCTAGTGCGCAAAAGGTTACCAGGGCCTGCTTCGCTTGCTCAAATGAAACTTGAAGTAGAGACAGCTGGAAAGGAAGCTGGGGAAGTGAAATTTAGGAAGTCTCTTGGTAGGGGGGGCACTTCACCTATTTCTTCTACAGAGTTTTCAAATGATAGTCACCGGGAACATGCTCAGAAAGAGATTGAATATCTTACAGAATGCCTGTTAGCAATGGAGGAAAAATCCAAGATGTTAAAAGACAATTTATTAAAGCGAGACAGTGAGCTTAAGGCTTCTAGAGTTATGTGTGCTAGAACAGCTCAGCAACCAAACTTTCCAGCTATTCAATATTTACCACCTGTTGGTAGAGACAGGTAGAGACATGTATTCAATATTTAATATTTACCAGCTATAAGTGCCGAAAAAATCATTGTTCACTTTGAGCAATTTCTTTTCTTATTTTTTACTCTGCATTGAAATTTGTCAGTATGTATTTTACCCTTTTGTTTCACTATTTGTTGAGTTATGAGAAGTGGATACCAGTAGCTATTGTCATTAGGTAATGCTTGAAGGACTTTGAGATTTGCTTTCAAACAAGGCTTCCTAGATGTTATGGATGCAATGTGCCAAGTAAGTGCTCAGGGAATGAATAATGATCAGCTTGCCATTGCGAACAAAATTGATGAGGGAATTGCATAAACTTATAGCCATTCAAACTTGGCTATAGAACTTCTTTGAGAGTGAAAAAAATCTTGGGATTAAGGCCAAATGCTAACCTATCTAGGCATAAAATTGTGTAATTGTACCCAAGAGTTTTTGTGTCTTGCAAATTTTTTACTTTTTAGTTGTATATTTGAATTTTGAACCAGAAAAATCTCGGATTCTTGACTGGTTGGTTAATATGCAGTCATAAACTGAGCGCAAGGAGGATTGAACCAGGATTGGGATAGATAAGCACATAGTATAAGATATTGACAACCACATGCAGGTCATAATGACTAATGCCAGTATAGGATGACATCTATGTTACCAGAAACGAGAAACGGGAAACGAAACGAGAAACGAAAACGGTACGAGAAACGAAATTTGAAGGTTTCGCATATAAGAAACGAGGAGAGAGAAAAAAACATAATTAAATGTTAACAATATAAAACAAAGCACTAATCATAAACAGTGATTGCAATTTGTTGGAGGAAATATTGATAAGGTGAAATTTCCTTTTTCATATTTAGTTTGGGTCTTAATTTTTTTCTGAATTCTTAGGGGCCTATAAGGTACAACCTAATACCTTTACTTGAATATAATTCTTATTATCTCACCTATATTCCTAATTGATTCAATATCCTGTATATATATTTTGCATTTCATCCTACTAATAGTCACTATTCTCAGGCCCGCTTGCTAGTTCATCGGGATATATGAGATTCAAAGCATGAGATCATAACCAGTGATTGCAATTCATTCAAGGAAAGAATGCTAAGATTCACTTGCTCTGAATTCTTCGTTGCCCATAAGGCCTAGTCAAATACCTGAAGGCAGAGATCGCTGAAGTGCCAAGGCTGAGATCACCCAGATTGAGATGGCGCTGAAGCTAACTGGGCTGGTGCATGACGTTACTCAATTGATCTGCGCTTTCGCTGTATCCCGCGAATGGTAGTAGACTCTCCTCTGCCCTTTAAATAATTGAAAAACATTGCTACCGGCAATGACAACTAGAGTTTTTTTGCATGCTCACAATTTATAGATAATCCACTAGAGTTTCAGAACTAGAGCGTTTGACTTCTTATGAATTTAAAATTTATTAAAAAACCTCCTGAACAGAATACGCATAGTTTCAGCGCTGGAGAGTTCGAGTTTTTATAGTTTATAGATAATTAACTTGAGTTTCAGAGCTGGAGAGTTCGAGTTTTTATAGATTCACAATTTATAAAAAAACCTCTGTAATTTTGAAACAAAATACTTTTAGTTTTGGAACTGCAGTTAACCAGTTTTGCCGCTCATTACGGCCAATCGAGAGAAACGGTGGAGAAACGGTGGTAAGAAACAATCAGTTTCGCAGCTCGTTTCGCCAAAAACGGGTTTCTGGATACTTAGAACGGAAACGACCGTACAGAACGTCGTTTCTCCGGCCGTTGCGTTTCTAACTCCGTTTTTTCCCAGAACGCCCTTTAACGTTCCGTTTCTGGTAACAGGGGATGACATTATACAAGTATATATATTATAATCTATTATTAACATAGGTTGTCATCAAACAAGTAGATTGAAAACTCGTTGAGTTGGAGTGTTTTATGCTGATTGGATTGACTATATATTGAATTGTAGAGATGCAGATTGACATTGTATTGTACTGTCTCGATGTAAGCATAAAGTTTGACTTAGAAGCTCAGGTCAATGGCTTAACATAGCTTATAAAGTTTTGATCAAGAGCTGGGAGTGTGGATTTAGGGGTGATATGCTTTTGTTGGTATCATTAATAGTAATTAACTGTTGTAAATAATGGATTAAGTAAACATATATAAGACGAATGGGTCTGTACCATGAAGAGTTGAATTCGTTTGTGTGATAAAGAGATGATGTGAGAACAAAATGGAGATGGTATGAAGATGTCAGGTTATGAAAAATAGACTACAGGAAATAATGGTTAGATTTGTCAGAAGATTCTAAGTATTATGATTTATCTAATATGTTAGTGATGGAGTAAACAGATTATGACCTAGATGATATCTATACTTTGTTCTATTTTGTGTACAGAATCTATATCCATGGTGAAATCTCTATACTAACCAGTCGACAAACCTCAATGTTAAGGGTTAAGTAAATTCGTGTTGGGGTCTTACCCAGTCAAGGCGGACTCCATCCTAATTAAAATGAACTTGATGTTATTCTAGCCTGAACCTAACCAAAGATTTGGGAAAGAAGATGGAACTAAATGGTATAAGCAGAAGGAAAGACGAATAAATTTTTCCTTGGATTATTTGAAATTTGTACCAAATCAAATATTTCTGCCTTTAGTATTTTATACTTTTGCACAGCAGTGTTGTTGTGGGTCTAGTTTGTGTTTTTGATTTTGCATTTCAGCCTGAAGAGGAAAGGCTTGTATGATATGTTCAAGCTTGCATTATCATAAGATATATCCTTTCCTTTGTATGTGGCCATATCATTTATTGAAATGCATTTTTTGTTTGAGACAACTGAAAAGCTAGTCCATGGCACCAAGTTGCCATTTATACTTGGAATTCTGTATTAGATCTCTACTTTTTTCCAGTTAGCGTGATTTATTATTTGTAAGCAGCCATGCCATTCTTTTTACTGCATAACTGATTTCGTATCCAACAGGACACTTCCATAGCTGCTGCAAATCATGCCCACATGTCAGAAGAAGCAATGATGGTGTGGCAACAGTCAGAGGAGAAGCTAAAGAGTTTGAATGAAAAGCTGTCGCTGGTCCTTTCAGACTATACTGCCAAGGATAATTTGGTGAAGCAGCATGCCAAAGTAGCAGAAGAAGCTGTGTCAGGTAGCCTTTGTTTCCTCTTGAATTTATCAGATCAACATGGGGATTTCATTCATCATTTATATGGCACATATTTAGTTGCAACTATATTGTATCCTATGATGTGGGATTCCCTTTGGAAAATCTAGCAAATATAACTTGCATTTTTGAGCTTTCTAATTCTTAGTACTTTCAAGACCATATTTAATTTTCCTTTGGTCTTAGAACAGAATGAAGTCATTCTATAACGTCATCTCTTCTATTAATATGATGAAGTCAATTGTATTTCTTTTAGGTTGGGAGAAGGCTGAAACAGAAGAAATGGCTTTAAAGCAACAGTTTGATACCGTAATGCAGCAAAAGCTTGCACTTGAAGATCGAGTTAGCCATTTGGATGGTGCTTTGAAAGAATGCATGAGGCAGCTTCGGCAAGTAAGAGAGGAAAATGAGGAGAAAATTCATAAGGTTGTGGCGAAAAAGGCCATAGAATGGGACAAAATGAAGTTTGAGCTTGATGCCAGAATAGTTGATTTGGATCAGCTGTTACTTGAGGAAAAAACAAAGCATAATACAATGGGTAATTCTCTGCAAGAAAGTTCAAAGTTAATGGAAATACATGAAGCTAAAAATCAAGCTGAGGCTGAGATCAAAGTTCTTCAGGTGAAGCTTGAATCATTAGAAAGTGAAAATACTGCCCTGAAATACAAGCTTCAATCACTCAGTAAGGAAATGGACTCAATAATTGATGAAAGGGACCTATGTAAGAAATATGACTATATGCAGGAATTCTGACTAAAAACAACTTCAAAGTTTCATGTAATATAGACGTTGAATCTTCCTCAGTTCATGAGGAGAACTTGATCTGGTCGCTTTGTCATAATGTGAAAAGGGCTTCACTCAATAATTGGCACCCACACTTTCTGCATCCATGCATTTAGAGCTCCTCGGAGATTTTCCTACCCATAAATTTTCCTGTTAACACCTTACCAGCAAACTCCAGAAACTGTTCGACCCTCAGATTTTCACCTATCACCACTTTTACTGGGGAGACCATCTTATTTTATTTTTTGGGTTTCATAACCTTTGTACTTTCTTTTTTCTGAAGACCACTGAAGTTCTCTCTTTTCACCCATCAAAGAATCCAAGTCCAGTTCTCTGCCTTTGAACCATAATCTTTTTAGTGGATCCAAATTTTCCTGGAAACCCAAATGGGCTTCGAAACCACCTCCTTTCCTGGTCCTTGAACTTCTGGAGTCCAGCAATTTGCAAATACTTTTGGAGACTTGGCAAAGTAAAAATCCTCATTACTAGCTTTCTGTAGCTCCATGCAAATGATTTTATCCACACAATGGCTCCTCCCTGACACTAGCAATGTCCTTATCAAGACTTTTGACAGACTGGTGTCACCTGTGACAAGACTCTCAAGGCTGGAGAGTAAGAGTTTGATGCATACTTGGCTAAATATTGCCTAATGCAAAAGCTTATAATGGTTTTTCTTCTTGATTGAGTTCTATAAAGTGGCTCATTGAGTTTTCTCAAGGATGCCTGAGCAAACTGACCAACATGTGAATAATTTGGTGAGTACTTGCAGAGTGGAGTTTGATTCCTGATTATTCTCAAGTCAAAAATGTGGCTGGGGAGTATGGACGCAAGTATGACTTGCTAATGCATCAGATTGGCTTGTATTAGGTCTCGAGCTAGGTTTGGGTCATGAGTTTGATTCAAACCTAGTGAGTTTTGTTGCATATCTTAAAGAATAACCCTGCAAGTTGCATAAGCTTGATGCCAGAAAAACAGTAGACACCGAACTACAAAGAGACCAACATACAACCAACAGACTGTTCAAAACTTTCCCTCGTATAACAGAGGACTGCAGGGGAGATGCATGGTCACAAAATGGTCACAAAAGCTTTGAATTGATGTGAAGACCACCAATACAAATAGATGAGTGGCTAAACACGGCCTCTGCATTAAAATAATTACAGTAACCTTGCATAATTGCTACAAAGGTGTGTTGGACATTGCACCTTTAAAACTCTAGAGGGTTGCAAACTAGAATAGAAAAGAGACCAGAGAATGATAGTGTGCCTCACAATTTTCTTATATTCTGGCCTCCATCACAGCTAGCCACCATGTTTCAGCAACTGTTGAACACAATCAATAGGCTAAGCTAGGAAAAACAAGACTACAGGCCAGAAGACAGCACTTGATGATTCTCCATTGAACTTAATCTGCAAGCTGTCAGCAGAAACCCTGTCCATCTTGGCTGTTTTACGAGGCACCAAATAGGTTCATAATTCACAAAGACTGGAATACAATATAACACTTCTTCCACATGCCCAAACTTTCACAATGCAACCGAGTGATATTCTAGGGTTGCTTGGATTCAGGATTTACATTTCAACCAACTGCAGCCTCCCTGCTCTCCCATACCACCTGAATGACATTCTTGTGCTAGCAAAATCACAGCTTCCTTTGTCTTCCATGCTTCCTGATTCGTATTCTCCTGCTGGCTGAAAGCTCTTGAGATAAAAGTTCAAACCCAAAGAAGTCACAGGAAACGAAATTAAGAAATATCAGGAACCAATTTCTTCTCACATTATATATCCCTCTGGGCAGAATGGTGATTATACAATAATGAAAAACTGAAAACCTCTACAGATAAGCTTGGAAACAACACTTCCAACTGGATAATTGAATTAGACTTTGATACATTCTAGAACTGTAAAATAAAATTGACTAAGGGAACAAACATAAAAAATTGCCAGTTGTACAATTTAACCTTCTTAAAAGAAAGTATCCAAGACTGACCAACCAGACTTCAGAAATTAATCACATTTATCTGCTGTGTCTGTTCCTCCTCGATCAATCTTTATCTCTATTGGTGTCAAGGTTAACATGTATTGATTCCATCCTTGCAATCTTTGGTCAAGTTATTAAAGGTCTCCACACGAGTCTTTGCCCTGAAGAAAACTTCTGTGTCTACTTCCACTCTCATGTAACCATCAAAATCAACAGGTTGGCCTTTGTTGAGAAGAGTAGTCTCATTGTACCACTCACTATTCTTCGCCCATAAATCTTTATAATCATCCAGGAGAGAGACATTGAAACGGGATCTCAACTTGTCAAAATAGTGGTAATCTGGCTCGTTGGTAGCAATATACAATTTCCTCTGATATTGAATTAAATTGGTGAGCTTGCTCAAAATTGCATCAGGTGAGGTATCTCTGTGTAGATTGGGCCAGGGTTCCTTGTCCTCGACTTTTTCACCTCTAACAACGTGGACTGCATCATAATCCCAGTAAAGGCTTCCACTGATTGCTGAGACAATGTTCATCAGTCGTTTAGACTTCCACAGCAGATGCCATGGCCTCTTAATATACTTCTCCGCTGACCCTTCACAGACACGATACCGATAATTATCAGGCTATGGTTGATCAAAATCCCTCCAAATGATTGTACTTTTGTCTCTTTTCAATCGCATGGAACTGACTTTGTAGTCAGTTACTTTCCTTACAGGGATTTGATCCTTTTTATGATCCCTATTCCATTTCTTCCATTCTTGTAGAAATTTCCCCTCCTCAACGACAGAGGTGCTCTCTTTCAAATGCTCGAAGTCATAGTAGTACCGAAAGTCCTTCCCCTCCTCATCCTTGTTGCTTGGAGTGTACTTAGAAGAAATGCAAACACTAAGATCCATGACAAATGTTCTATTGAGGTATTGCGCCTCTCCCAGTGCACAAAGAAAACTCCACAAGTATTGGTTCATCCCCTTGCAGTAATCTCCTCCACGGGAATAATATAAGTATTTTCCTTTCCTGAAACTAGATTCGGATATGGTTATGGGGACTGTGTCATTTATGTTTTCATCATTAACCAGAAAAGAAGCATTTGAAGAAGGAGATGCGATGTGATGAACTGGAACACTGAAGTTGCCTGTGTCTTTTCTTATCTTCCCTGGCAGGGCATTCTTTCCCAAGTGCCACCGGCCAGCATCTGTGACCTTATATTTGAAATTTAGATCAAAACCCAGAGTGAATCTTCTAAAATCCCTATACTTCCTCCATGATTTTTCCTTCTTGGAACCTCGAACAGGCAATTGGTACTCAAAGATATTAATACTTTTGAAAACTTTCAAATTAAACTTCTTGATTAAAACTAAAACCTTAGGATCTGAATAGTCTATCACCTCGTTTGGATCACATTCAGTTGTGGGTGCCTGACTAGTAACATTTTTTTCTTCTAATTCAATTGTTTTCATTGTAACAGGTTGCTCGTCTTTAATAGCTGGGGTTGGTGCAAGAGCAATAATATCCTCACTAGTGCGGAGTATGGAGTCATCCTGTTTAAATGTGGCATTCTCTACTGCAGAGAAAACCTTGGACATTGCCTTTGATGATTCGAGCCAAGGATCTGGCGGTTGATAAGTTATTGCAATCACTGTGATTACCAGTACAGCAAGCACAAATAATGTAAAACATACATCGCTAATAACCTTTATCAGTTTCTGTCCAAAGGTCTCTGCGGAATTTGTCGACTTCATGCCTTCGTCTTCTGTCTCTGCAACTTCTGTACATGCAAGCAGACAGACCATAAGGAAAAACATGCACAAATATTGGAAAAAATCAAACCCCTTACAGCAAAGAAAAATCAATGCAGACTACCCACCTCGAGAATGCCCTTACAGCGGAAGGGATCTTCACAGCCAGTCGTGTTTCAAATTTAAGATCACGTACCGGTACATAGAATAACTTTGGCAGAAACAGCGTGAGGATGAAGAGGCGTGCGACGGTCCTTTGGATCCAGGAAAAGGATGCCCAACAAAGAAAATCCTTAATTGGTCATT
Source organism: Pinus albicaulis (assembly GCA_034641835.2). NCBI lineage: Eukaryota > Viridiplantae > Streptophyta > Pinopsida > Pinales > Pinaceae > Pinus > Pinus albicaulis. The sequence continues at coordinate 1,478,218,818 of CM076577.1, forward strand.
GCACAGATCTATGACTGAAACGGACCAGAGAGAGTCGGCCTCGCTCAACGAGCAAGAACTTGAAAATATGTGTGCACAAAGCCCAGCCACCTCTCTGAACCACTGAAAACTGAAAAAATGGGGCGAATGCCAAAGAAATCTAGAAAATCTGGGGCGAATGCCAAGGAAACCTGGGAAATCGGGGGCGAATTTCATGTTTCCAGTTTTGTGCGCCTTTTTTTGTTTGGGCTAATGTTAAATAATTAATTATTTTTAAAATATTTTTTGGGCTAACTTTATTAAACTATAAAAAATGGGTTTTATATAAAAATTTCGCCCTAATAAAATTTAAAATCCCTTAAAATTCGCCTTTGGGCTAAAATTCGCCCCTAAAATTATCCCTGCACAAGGCCTGATATTGCACATGCAGTGGGAGTTGTAAGAAGATACATGAATAATCTAGGAAAAGAACATTGGATGGCAGTAAAATGGATTCTCAGATATTTGAGAGGTACCACAAATCAAGAATTATTCTTTGGTGGTTCAAACATTGCTTTACAGGGATATGTTGATGCAAATATGGCAGGTGATAAAGATAACAGGAGGAGCACTACAGGATATGTATTTACTGTAGGTGGAATAGCTGTCAGTTGGGTTTGAAAAGTCCAAAGTGTTGTTGCACTTTCAACAACAGAAGCAGAGTATGTTGCTGCTACAGAGGCTAGTAAACAAATGATTTGGTTACAAAGTTTTATGGATGAATTGGGTAAGAAGCATGATATGGGCACGCTATACAGTGATAGCCAAAGTGCCATTCATCTTGCAAAGAACTCAACATTTCATTCCAGTACTAAACACATACATCTCAAGTACCATTTCATACGGTCAGTATTGGAAGATGGAGAGTTGAAGCTAGAAAAGATACACACTAGCCATAATCCTACAGATATGATAACAAAAGTTGTAACTAGGAAGAAACTGAGAATGTGCTCAGTTTCAATTGGTCTTCGAGGATGCCGATGAATATGAGAAACAACCAGGTCCAAAGAGGAGTCATTGTCCAGCAAATGAAGCAGCGGTGGAGTTGCTACAATCAGTCTCCAAGTGGGAGATTATTGGGTGTGGAGCCTGATTATCTTGTTTACTTTGTATCATAGCATTGGACCGCTATACCTTAAATGGGGCATCAACGCCGCCCGTAAATTAATCGCTGTCGTGGGGGATCTGGGGGAGGCAGCAGTGACTTTATGGAGCCCCCCCCCCGTAGTGGGGGGTTTCGGGGGCAGCACCCTCAAAGCTAAAAATAGATGCAAAATTGCCTTGTAAAAGTATAGTAATTTCTAGTCAATCTGGGCCGTTTGTTAGGCGGATGATCTGAAGATAGAAGTTATGTTTAGTTTAGGGTTTTTTTCCCTAGAAAAAAACCCCTCTCTTTGTATGAGGGTATTGTATTGAGGCTGTGTATTACATGTGTATTCTCTGAGCAAGAAACAGATAGGGAGACTGTGAGAGAGAATAGAGGATATTACCGTAGATCTGTTGTAGGTTTTGTCTCTTCATTTTGCTGGATAATAGAAAGGAAGGACTGGCTGTTCAGGGTGGACATAGCGCAAAATGGGTGAACCACATATATATGTGTCTCTCTGGTTTTACATATTTTGTGTGCTTGTATTTTTCGAATATTTTATGTGTTGCATTGCTCTGTAATATATAATTTTCTAACAATTGTATCCCACTTAATCACACTATCTTGAGTCATTGCAAGCAAGTGGAGACCTCAAGGATATCACCTTTGACTCCCTTGATAAAAAGTTTGCATAAAAAGAGAAGGTTTTTGGAAAGAAGACAACCCATTAGTCTTCTGAAGAAGTTGTATGTTTTTCACATAGAGAGAAGAATCATGCTCTATATTCTTCTAGAGGGAGAGGTGGCTAAAGAGGAAGAGGAAGAAGAAATTTTAGAGGGAGGGGGGGGGGGAAGGGGGAGCAAGCTCAAAGTGAAAAATTTGATCTTCATTGCATAAATTGTATTAGAGATTGGCATGATGCATCTACGTATAAGCTTCCTTATGACAGAATTGAGAAGGAAATAAATGAACCCAAAGGTAAAAATCATGACAGATACAAAGGTAAAGCACATGAATCTGCTCATGATGTTGTAGCACATTGTAATATTGGTGTAGCTGAAGACTTGTTTAATGCTTCACTTCCTTCTTGGAGAAATGATTGGTTTCTAGATTCAGGAACAACATGTCACATGAATTTTTAATTTTTTTTGAAGAAATTACTAATAAGGTTGATGGAGAAGTATACTTTATAGACAAATCTAAACTCAAGCCATCCAATCTTGGCACAATCAGGCTTAACTTTCCTGTTCTTCCAGACCTTCTTATACATGAGGTTCTATACCTCCCAGATTCGAGGATAAAATTGTTGTTCTTGTTCCACATCCACTAGCAAGGACACTCCATGTTAGAAAATTGTATATTAGAGAGCAATGCAACACATAAAATATGCAGAAAAAATTGCAAGCACACAAAACACATAAAATCAGGGAGACATAGATATACGTGGTTCACCCAGTTTGGGCTACATCCACCCCAAACAGCCAATCCTTCCTTTCTATTATCCAGAAAAATTAAGAGACACAACCTACAGCAAATCCGCTGCAATATCCTCTGTTCTCTCTCACAATCTCCCTATTTGTTTCTTTCTGTGAGAATACACATACAATACACAGTTGCAATACAATAACCTTTTACAAAGTGAGGGATTGCCTTCTAGGGAAAAAAACCCTAAACTAAACATAACTTCTACCGTCATATTATCTGCCTAATGAACGACCCAGATTGATTAGAAATTACTATACTTTTACAATGCAATTTTACATATTTTTTTAGCTTCGGGGGCACTGCCCCCAAAACCCCCCCATGAAGGGGGGGGGCTCCATAAAGTCACATTCGCCCCCCCTGGACCCCCAGGCAACATTTAATTATGGGCGGTATTTTTTCCCCATTAAGGTACAGGGTTCCAACACTGTGATACAAAATAAACAAGATAATCAGGCTCCACACCCAACAATCTCCCACTTGGAGACTGATTGTAGCAACTCCAATGCTGCTTCATTTGCTGGAAAATGACTCCTCTTTGGACCTGGCTATTTCTCATCTTCATCGTCATCCTTGAAGACCAATTGAAACTTAGCATAATCTCAGTTTCTCTCTTGTTACAACTTTTGTTAGAATATCTGCAGGATTCTGGCTAGTGTGTATGTTTTCTAGCTTCAACTGTCCATCTTACAATACTGACCGTATGAAATGGTACTTGAGTTGTATGTGTTTAGTCCTGGATTGAAATGTTGAGTTCCTTTCAATATGAATGGCACTTTGGCTATCACTGTATAATGTGCCCATAGCATGCTTCTTACCTAATTCATCCATAAACCTTTGTAACCAAATCATTTCTTTACTAGCCTCTGTAGCAGCAACATACTCTGCTTATGTTGTTGAAAGTGCAACAACACTTTGGATTTTTGAAACCCAACTAACAGTTGTTCCACCTACATTAAATACATATCCTGTAGTGCTCCTCTTGTTATCTCTGTCACTTGCCATATCTGCATCAACATATACCTGTAGAGAAATGTTTGAACCACCAAAGAATAATGCTTGATTTGTGGCACCTCTCAAATATCTGAGAATCCATTTCACTGCCATCCAATGTTCTTTTCCTGGATTTTTCATGTACCTGCTTACAACTCCCACTGCATGTGAAATATTGGGCCTTGTGCAGACCATTGCATACATTAAGCTTCCAACTACTGGTGCATATGGAACTTTAGACATATTGTTCATTTCTTCTTGGGTCTTGGGGTACATCTCTTTACTAAGTTTGAAATGGCTAGAAAAAGGTGTACTAACTGATTTTTCATTCTACATATTAAATCTTTTCAACACCTTCTGTATGTACTCATTTTGAGACGGTGTTAATTTGCAATTTTCCCTATCTCTAGTTATTCTAATACCAAGGATTTGTTTTGCAGCTCCCAAATCCTTCATTGCAAATGAATTTGCCAATTTTCTTTTGAGCACATTTATTTCCTGCATGTTAGACCCTGCAACAAGCATGTCATCTACATACAATAACAATATAATATAGCTGCCATCATTTTTCTTTTTCAAATAAACACAATGATTAGAGTGACATCTAGTATAACCTTGTTCAGACATAAACTTGTCAAATTTTAGATACCACTGCCTTGGACCCTGTTTTAAGCCATACAAGCTCTTCTTTAACTTGCACACTAATTTTTCTTTCCCTTTGACCTCATATCCTTCTGGTTGCTCCATATAGATCTCTTCCTCCAAATCTCCATGGAGAAAAGTTGTTTTTACATCTAATTGTTCAAGATGTAAATCTTCCGCTGCTACAAGACTTAAAATAGTTCTTATTGAAGTCATATTAACAACAGGAAAAAAATATTTCATCAAAATCAATACCTTTCTTTTGTGCAAACCCCTTCACTACATGTCTACCTTTGTACCTATGTTTTCCTCGATCTTCTTCCTTAAGCCTGTAAAACCATTTATTCTGCAATGTTGTTTTACCTGTAGGCAACCTGACTAAGTCCCAAGTCTGGTTATGTATTAAGGAGTCCATTTCTTCTTCCATGGCTAACTCCCGCTTCTTCCTTCTTTCAACCTACATTGCTTCTTCATAACATTCGGGTTCACCAGAATCAGTCAACAATAAATAATATAATGAGGGAGAGTATTGTTCAGGGGGTCTAATTATCCTAGTAGATATTTTGACACCACTTTCAAGTGTTTGAGGTGCCTGTTGCTATTGTGGTGGTTTTTGTTGTTATGGCTGTTGATTATTGTTATTTTCAGGCACCTTTACTTTTTCTGTGATCTCATCAAGAACTGTGTATTCCTTGTTTTCCTTTTCCTGAAACTGATTATTATATAATAACTTTTCATTGAATATTACATCTCTGCGCCTAATGATTTTGTGATTTTCATAATCATATAAGCGATAACAAAAATAATTAGCGCCATATCCAATAAAGGTACATTTCTTTGATTTTGCCTTAAGCTTCATTCTATTTTCTTTATTAATATGGACAAAGGCCTCACAACCAAATGGCTTTAAAAATGAGTAGTTTACCTTTTTACCTATCCATGCTTCCTCTGGAATACCACCATCCAAGGAACTTGAAAGCCCTCTGTTTATTAGATAAACAACAGTAACTATAGCATCTACCCAAAATTGTAAAGGCAATCCTGCATACAATCTCATGCACCTTACATGCTCCATGATTGTTCTGTTCATCCTTTCTAACACGCCATTTTCTTGTGGTGTTCTTGGAACTGTCTTCTCTCTACGAATTCCATGCTCTGAATAGTACCTATCAAACTCTTTGCTGTAATATTCACCTCCATTGTCTGATCTGAGACACTTCAACTTCTTTCCTGTCTCAATTTCAACCAAAGCTTTCCATTTCTTTAAAGTATTAACTACATCAGATTTATTCTGAATACAATAAATCCAAGTCTTTCTAGTTGCATCATCAATAAAAGTAACATAATAACGAGAGCCACCGAGAGATGATACCTGATCAGGTCCCCATACATCTGTATGCACAAGCTCTAATTTTTCGCTCTTATTTTCTTTCCCAACTTTGAGAAATCTAACTCTCTTCTATTTTCCATAAATGAAATTCTCACAAAAATCCAAATCAATATTCTTCAAACCTAGCAAAAATTTCTTAATTGAAGAATCTTCATCCCCTTCTCACTCATGTGTCCGAGCCTATGATTCCATAATGCTGCATCTGCTCCTTTGTAAGTTAAAGCATTAACAGAGTTAGAAATACCATTGCATAAATACAATGTACCAACATTTTTGCCTTTTGCTATTACCAGGGCTCCTTTGGTGACCTTCCAAGTTTTATCTGTGAAAGTTGTCACACAACCTTCACTCCCTAATTGCCCTGTTGAAATCAGATTTTTCTTCAGATCTGGAACATGCCTTACCTATTATAATAGCCATTGGTTTCCACTCTGTTGTTTTACAAGAACCTTACCCATTCCAACAATTTTACAGGGTTTAGCATCACCCAAACGGACTTGTCCAAACTCTCCTTGAACATAGTCATGGAAATATTTCTTATCAGGTGTGGCATGGAATGAGGCCCCTGAATCTACTACCCACGAATCAGTAACATTTTTGAAAGAAAGAATCAAAGAATATTGTAACACATCACCTGTAATATTTGCTTCGTGATTATTTTCTTGTTGTGCGTCTCCTTCTTTTCCCTTACGAGATCTACAGTCTTTATTTATGTGTCATTTCTTTCTGCATTTCCAGCACACTATCCCCGATCTGGACGTAGATCCACCTTTCTTTGATTTATTGCGATATTTTGAGCTCTTTCCTCTTTCCATTCTTCTTCCCTTGGACTCTGCACTCAAAGCATTACCCGATGTCTCACTGGAGCTTTTCCGTCGCATTTCCTTGCTAGGGATAGCACCAAAAACATCATCAAAATTTAAAGTACTAGATCTAGAGACATAGTTACTAATGGCCATAACTAAACCATTATAGATTTCTCGCAATGAACACAAAAATAAAAGAGCCCTAACTTCATCATCAAATTTTACCCCTACAGAAATTAACTTACTGGTAACTGTATTAAAATCATTTAAATGGTCTGCAACAGATCCACCTTCTGGCATCTTCATATTAAATAAACGTTTCATAAGAAATACCTTGTTTGAGGCTGAGGGTTTTTCATATAGTTTCGCCAATGCCTTAATCAAACCCTCTGTTGTTGTTTCCTTCGATATATTGAAGGCTACCGACGTCATGAGACACAACCGTACTGTTCCGAGTGCCTTTCTATTGAGAATCTCCCATTTTGCGTCTGTCATGGCCGTCATCTTGTTTGTTTTTTTGCTCAATGGTAGGTACAGGTCTTTCTGATATAGATAATATTCCATCTTCATCTTCCATAGCGGGAAGTTTTTGCCATTAAATTTCTCGACCCTAAACTTACCATCTTCCACCATTGCTCCCACTTGAACCAGGAACCCTTATTTCCTACAATTTTATCAGCCAAATAGACCTTCGGCTCTGATACCAGTCGTTATAAAATTATATTTTAGAGAGCAATGTAACACATAAAATATGTGGAAAACATAAGCACACAAAACACATAAAACTAGAGAGACACAGATATACTTGGTTCACCCAGTTTGGGCTACGTCCACCTCAAACAGCCTGTCCTTCCTTTCTATTTTCCAGTAAAATGAAGAGACACAACCTACAATAGATCCGATGTAATATCCATTTTTCTCTCTCATAGTCTCCCTATCTGTTTCTCACTCTGAGAATACACAACAAATACACAGCCGCAATACAATAACCTCATACAAAGCGAGGGGTTGCCTTCTAGGGAAAAAAACCCTAAAATATACATAACTTGTACCATCAGATTATCTTCCTAATGAACGACCCAGATTGATTATAAATTAATATAATTTTACAAGAAAATTTTACATCTATTTTTAGCTCCATAAAGTCACAACTAACCCCCCTTGGACCCCCAGACAGGGTTTAATTACGGGCGGCGTTGCCGCCCCATTAAGGCATAGGGATCCAACATTGTGATACAAAATATACAAGATAATCAGACTCCACACCCAACACTCCATTCCCATGTTTCATGGAAAGGTTGAGGTCAGAAAAGCATCAGATCGCTCACTTTTCATGAGAGGGATAGAAGAAGGAAGACTCCTAAAGCTGTAAGTACCTCTGCTCATGCACATAAATTTGCATTTAGTTCTCACTATGATGAAGGTACATTTCCATCAAGTCTTTTATGGCATGCTATATTTTTACACTTCAGCTATGAAACCTTCAATTGTTGAAGAAAAATGGTGTTATTGGATTTCCTAAAATTCCCAGGAAACTTAAGCAATGTGATGCTTTTATTCTAGGAAAGCATAACAAACTGTCCTTCCATGATTCACATTCCAGAGCACATAGAAAACTTGAGCTTATTCATTCAGATTTATATGGCCCCATGCATGTTCCTTCTGCAAATGGAAACAAATATATGATGACATTTATTGATTAATACACAAGAATGTGTTGGATTTACCTATTGAAGAAAAAATCTGATGCTTTTCAAACATTCAATATTTTTCATAAATGGATTGAAAATGATGGATAAACTCATATTGGATCTTTACACATTGATAATGGAAAATAATGCAATCTTTGCCAACATGGGATCAAACATTAAACAATTGTGCCCTATAGTCCCTAAGAGAACGATGTAGCTAAGGGAATGAACTGAACAATTTTAAATATGGTTCACTCAATGATGTTTTTTAAGAATGTAAAATTGATTTTTTGGGCTAATGAAATTCTATGTGATGTGTACATAAATAAAAGGTGTTATTTTAATGCAATTAGAAATAAAACTCCTAATGAAATGTGGCATGGTCACATTCCTTCAGTAAAGCACCTCAGGGTTTTTAGTTCCACCTGTTATGCTTTGATACCTAAGGAACAAAGAAATAAACTTGGTGCAAGAAGGATAAAATGTATCTTCTTGGGGTATTCCAATACGTCCAAAGGATATCATCTCTATGATGAAGTTAATAAGAAGTTTGTAGTATCTAGAGATGTTATGTTCCTTGAAACTTCCAAGTCTAACAATGTTGTTGAGCGGAAACTTGATCACTTGGATAGATTCACACATTTAAATTCATTTCAAGAATTTTATAATTAGATTGTACATATTGAAGGGGGGTTTCCTATTCTAAATCAATATATGGAATCATCTTCCAAATAAATATCTCCCTCGCATGAAGAACCAACCACGGATGACACTTTGAATGATATGATTGACATAATTGGGAGGTTGAATCCTGATTCAATCCCAACTTTATCAAATGAGAAGCATAGAACATCTCAGGAAGGTCCTCCAAAATGGATGACAAATATACTGGAAAATGTTCGTCCCAATGAGGTTGGAAAGACAGGAACAAGAAGTTCCACCAGGAAAAATGGACATGATGTAGATTATTTTGATTCACTTGTTGATATGGATGTTTCTTATAATTGTGAATTTACTTTTTCTACAGATATTGAACCAAATTCCTTCAAAGAAGTCGCTTCTCATGATGAAAGGAATTAAACGATGCAAAAGGAGTATGTTGCCTTGATAAATAATGACACTTGGAAGCTCATTGATCCTCCATTTGGAACCAAACCCATTGGTTGCAAGTGGTTCTGCAAGAACAAGTGACAATGCTAATTGCTCACATGACTAGCACAAAGCCAAGCTTGCGGCAAAATGTTTTGCACTGAAAAAATGGGCTACCATCTAGATACTCTTTACCTTAGCAGCTCAGAATGGTTGGAAAGTCCATCAAACAGATGTAAAAAATTATTTCCTGAATTGAGATGTAAAGGGGAATGTTTTTATGTCCCAACCAGAAGGATTTTTTATGAAGGGAAAAGAACACAAAGTATGCAAGATGATAAAATCCTTGTATGGCCTCAAGCAAGCACTGCGAGCCTGGTATGGGAAGTTAAATGAGCATCTTTTGAAACTTAACTTCAAACATTATGATCTTGATGATGCAAATTTGTTTGTAAATAAATTTGGAAAAACAGTTTTATATCTTGTGGTGTATGTAGATGTTTTGATGACATGGAACAATGAGCATTATATTGAATCCATAAAGAAGGAATTGAAGAAAGGATTTGAAATGACCGACTTTGGCTATGTTCACTACTATCTTGGTATTGAAGCAACTCAACATCCTAAATTTATATTGGAGATATATTGAACAGGTTTGACATGGCTGAGTGAAATCCTTTGAACCCTCCATTCGAACAAAAATTGAAGCTCACATCCATTGAAGGGAAATAATTTGAGGGTGAAACAAAGTATAGAAAACTTGTAGGAAGCCTGATCTACCTGACTACTACCAGACTAGACATCTCATTTATTCTTGGAATCCTCTCCATGTTTATGAAAAAAACTTGTGAAGGACATTGGTTTGCTGCAAAAAAAATTCTAAAGTACTTGAAAGGGACTCAAGACTTTGGACTCAAATATACATAGGTGGGCGACTTCAACTTGATTGGATTTTCTGATTTAGACTTTGATGGAGACAAAGAATCTAAGGTATCTACTTCAGGTTATAATATGAGTCTTGTAATAGGATTTGTCTCTTGGAGACCCAAAAAATAGTCAGTTCCAGCAGATTCCACAACCGAGGCAAAATATGTGGCAGCAACTGAAGTGACAAAGAAAATTGTGTGGGTTAGGAAAATCCTGGAAGATTTGCAAATGAAACAAATGCATTCAACTCCACTCATGATCGATAACACTTCTACAATAAAGCTGGCCAATAACCCAAAGTTCCATGATCGAATGAAGAACATCAATAAAAAATACCATCTGATTCGACATCATGTTGAGGAAAAAACTATCCATCTACGTCATTGTTCCATAAATGAGCATATTGTAGACTTCTTCACCAAAGCACTTGGAAGGGAAAAATTTGAAAAATTCAGAACGATGCTTAGAATCACCAACATCCCTTCAGATTAAGGGGGGGAATTTTGACACCAAATGCTAAGGGATTGGGCGAAATTTGACATTAATGTAAATAGGAAATAATGAAGTTAAAGAGACACTAGGAAATGAATCCCAAGAGCCCCACCTCCATGTATATGTTCATAAGCATCCTTAATAAATTTATTCATTATTTTTGGTGGAGTTAACTCCTGGCCTGACATATGTCATAGAATTTCCCTAAAAATAAGACAACCAATAATAGAGAGGCCCAGAGAGGCCCATATTGGGGAAGCCAAAGAAGGAACACCAAATGCAGACATAAAGAAAGAAAATCGTGAGATGGGTGAGTCATTAATTCTGAAGGGAACCTTCGTTGAAGATGAAAAATAAACTCTTGAAATAGCATAGATGAGGAGTATGTTCAGGATAATGTGCAAGACTAAAGGGAAATACTAAAAAATGGTCATTGATAATGATAGAACCGAAAATATGGTCTCTAGAGAGATGGTGTAGAAGTTAAGATTTCAAAGGATGGTGCATCCTACTCCATATCAAGTGTATTGGCAGAGAAATGACATCATATTTTGTTAAGTCAACAAAGTAAAGTATAATTCTAGATTTTTATCTATAAAAATGAAGTGTTATGTGACATTATGTCTACTGTGTTGTTTGTCATATTTTGCTGGGAAGACCATGGTAGTATGAAAGGAGAGTTTTCCAGGAGGGGAGGAGAAATACATATAACATTGAAAAGGATGGGTGTAAGCATGTTTTATTACCATTGAATGATGAAAGGAAAAATGAAGAATTAGGCCCAAGCATGATAATGATGATTGGGAAAGAGATACCGTGAGAAGTTAAGGAAGAAAAAGAGGTACAATTTTCTTTATTTAGAAAATCTAGAGTAGTCCTTACTAATAATATTTTAAGTTATTTTATTGATGAAATTCAAGCATTATTAGATGAATTTTCTGATATTAGTATTGATGAGTTACCTAATGAATTACCACCCATGAGGAGAATTAGTAACCACATAGATGTGATCCCGGAAGCTAGACTACCCAATAAGGAAGCTTATAGTATTACACCCAAGGAGAATGAGGAAATTAGAAATCAGGTACAAGAACTATTCAATAAGATAATAATTAGAGAAATTCTAAGCCCTTGTGTTGTACCTATAATTGAGTTTGAAGAAGGATGGAGGTTGGAGAATGTACATTGATTCTAGTGCAATAAACAAGATAACAATAAGGTATATATTTCTGTTACCTCATATACATGATTTAATGGATTATTTGAGTGGTGTCTATTTCTTTTCAAAAATATATTTGAAAAATGGGTATCATTAAATTCCAATGAGAGAGTATGGCGAGTGGAAAAAAACCTTCAAAACTAATATTGGGTTGAATGAGTGGTAGGTTATGTCTTTTGGCTTAACTAATGCCCCATATACCTTCATGAGAATCATGAATGAAGTTATAAAGGATTTTATATGTAAATTTGGGATGATATATCTTTATGGCATTCTTGTTCACAACAAAATAGGAGAAAATTTAAGGTTCTTACAACTAGTGTTGAGAAAGCTACAAAAACATAAAATTTTAGTAAATATGAAAAAATGTTATTTCATAAGATTGGGCTAGTCTAATTGGGTTTTGTCATTTCCAAGAAGCACTAAAGATGGATCCAGAGAAGGTAAAAGATATTAAGGAGTGTCCTTCTTGTTGGGTACCAGATTTGTATACTTTCCTCTCCCATTTTAACCTATCTTTCTATCTGTTTGTGCCATTATTACTCTTAAACGCATGAGGTAAAACCCTTTTCCTTATCTTTCATGGGATATTTGATTAATGAAGTATTTGTCATGGAGGTTTTACATTTTTACATATTGACTCCGATATTTCTACAAATTTGGCTAAAACAGGGGCGTTGCAGCCATAAGTCGAGGGACAACCTATCATCTCCAACGTTTTCCTCATTTGATGTTACAATGTAACATACTTGTTTGTATCAGCGCCATTTCAGGCCTTTTCACGGTTTCTTTTTGGGAAACTAGGTTTTCGTTGTAACAAGATGTATTTTTGTAACTATGGAGTTTCTGAGAGGAATCGAGGGTTTCAAGACACTTGTATAAAGAGGCCTGCAGGCTGTGAATCGGGGTTAAGCCCTTTAACATACAGATCTTGTAATGAATCCTTTTTATTAATCGAATGCACAATAACTTGCTATTTCTTCTGTAATTCATGAGTTTGCTGCAGCCCTGATCAGAGAGTTGGGCCCACTCTTCTTATCAGGTGCTACGTTCTCTTTTATCTTACAGTGTTTATATTTTAGTGTGATTTCTTTACTGCTGTTACAGTTTACATTTAATTGTTATGAATGCCCTTTAATTTATGCAGTTATTTAATTGCTATTACAGTGGTCTGTGTATTATGGCTTTAACCCTGTGATCTACAACATATCAGGTGCTTGTATCTGCACATACTTTCTCATTAGTATTGAAATAACCAACGCCATCAAGTTGATAATTTATGTGGAGAAAGGGTTGAATTCCATTGATATCCAGACACCAAAATTTTGGCGTCGTTGCCGGAAAAGGCTAACAGGTGCAAGAATAGGATCTGCAACAGATCTAAGGGTTGATCTCTCATCTTGAGGAAGGAATTTATTGCCGTGATTCAAGTCCTAAGCATAAGTGCTTGTGCTTTTTTTTTTCCTTCTTTTTAATGTTTTCTATAAGATTGATCTCTCGTATTGGGGAAGGCATTTATTACCCCTCTCGAAGTACTGAGCATAGCATGCTATTTTTTTTTTCTTTGTTCTGTTTTTTTTCCCTCATTAAAAATTAATCCCTTGTCTTGGGGAAGGTATTTTGTAACCCTGCCCTAAGTCCTGGGTGTAGTTTCTAGTTTTTCACTTTTATTTCTCGTTTTTTAGTGCCAAATTCTCGTCCTGAGGAGGGTATGTGATTACTCTGCTTCAGGTCTTGAACTTCGATTTCTATTTTTCTTTTTATTGTCTATTTGAATCTCTTCTCTTGTCTCGGGGAGGAAGCTATCTGTCCTACTCCGGGTCCTGAGCGATTGCTGATTTTTTTTTATGAACCCTCATCACAATTCGTATGAACAAGGATCTGAATAAGAGGGGAAGAGGAAGACCCCCAAAGAAAGGGAAGGATCTAGGAAGGAAGATATACTTTTAGGAAATTATTGAAAAATCTAGATCTGAGGCATCGTCCTGTGCCGCTGCTAGGGTTAGAGCTCACATGAAGTCTGAAGGGAAGTCTATAGAGCAACCAGTGCCACCCACAGTACCAGAAGGTGTTCTTTCTACGACAAAAGATTTAAAAAACAAGGTATCAGTGGAGGAGATATCCTTATCAACAACAGAATGGGAAGAAGTGGCAAGTAGGGGATCAGAAGAACTGAGCAATTCTAACTAGGAAGAAGAACCTCTAAAAGGGTTTTCATCCCCAAGAGACCAAGGCAGCGTTGTAGAAATTCCTGTTGTTGAACCAAATGATTATGATCTGGTAAAGGAATTTTTGAAATATTTTGAGTCACCAAGGGACTAGGGGAGCGCGATGCAACCTTCTACGGTTGAATCACTCCAGATACCAGCTGCGGAACCAGTCGAAATTCCAAGTGAGTATTGGAGGGTATTTATGGCACTTGTAAGTTCCTCTATTGATTTTCCCATGGGAAATGTTACAGGTGATGCATGAATGAGACCCATCCCTTTAACAGCCTAGCCTAGCTTTCATGGGCTCTCTTTTGAAGATCCTGATACATTTCTTTTTGAGTTTGATATTGTTTTCTGAGGATATGACTATATTACTAATGCCCAAAAATTGAAGATATTTCCTACTACCCTAAAGGGGACAACCCTGAGATGATTCATGGGTCTAGGATGGAGTACGATTACCTCATGAGAAGGAATGAAAGAAGATTTCTTGGAGGAGTACCAAGATTACTGTAAGTCCCGTGACATTAAGGAAGAAATATTTAAATTTCCACAAAAATAGGATGAAAATATGAAGGAATGTGTAGAATGATTTAAGTACACATTGTATAGGTTTGTGTTGATCAACGGTTGTCATTGATGTCAACCCAAGCAGCACCAGGGGCTAACCCAATATTGCATGGGATTTTTGACCTACCAAATTACTATATTCTAGTTCAAGAATGATTTTGATGGTTTCTACTTGTCGATATGTTTCCGTTGATATATGGCACGCCGCATAATTCTTCATGGTTTGAGAGATATTCATGTTTGAAGTTTATACCCCCAGTTAGTGGGCTAAACCCCATAGGGTTGTGGCATGGGTAATTGAAAAGTCATAATTAATATTTTTTAAGCTCCTAAAATCCATCCCACATTCACTTGTTGAAGGCCCTCACAACCTAAGAATTTATATAAATTGTGATCCTTGTTTCCTCCTTATGCAAGGGATTTGGCCATCTGAAACAGATCATTGTGGAATTTTCGCTCTAAATTTTTTTCTACGAAGGTTTAGAAGCTACAATTTTTATGAGGCAAATATGAAATCCTAAGGAAGCTACTGTGAATATTTTAGATCAAGGTGCACAATATTTTTGGAGATATGATCTATGTAAGTCAGGGTTTTTGCAGGCTCCTGAAATTCATCTCAAAGAAGTGACCTTGGTAAAATCTTCATAACTCTCTCTCTGAGTATCGGATTGGAATTCTGTAAAATGTGGCAGATAGTGCACAGAATGTAGTTTGTGTTCTATAAATTTCAGAGCCAAATGAAAAAACACTGATACACAACACGCCTTACAAGTTCGCTCTGCTAAAATAGCCCATAATTAGGGCATTGTGAGATATTGGGTATAACTCTCTCTTGAAGAATCCCAATTGGGTCAGACCTGTGTCACTAGAAAGAGGACTCAAGGGACTAATAAAAGACTGAAAATAATATATTGGGGATCTGAAATAACAGAGATACACCAGATTCAATATCGAGCTCCTAGAAGGTAAAGAAAAAGCTAGATCATGTGTTATCAAGGGCTGCAAAGGACCAGGATTTATAGGGAATCAAAGCAAAGCAAGGTGCAGCAGAGGGTAGCATGACAAGAGAAGAAACCAAGGTGCGTAACAGCAGAAATAAGTTCATCACATGAAGTCTTCAAGTGGGCAGAACTGCATACAATCATTGTAAAGGTATCATTGTACTAAGTCATTGTAAATACATTATTGTACAAATTGTACTAGTGTCTATCTGCCAAGAGTTGAAGAGGCGGTGTTGGGTGGTCTAGGATCATAATTAGTTGGTTGTGCCATAGTTGGGGTTATGGTCTAGTGTGTCTTATTATTCTACATCATTCTATATCATTATAAAGTGGACCATTTTCCTTGGTACGAGAGTCCATTCTTCTTTTATTCTTCTACAGGGTGGTAGGGTGGTGCTAGGGTGAGTTTGAAGTCATTGGGTGTTGGGGCATCCGTTTAGTTGACTACTGAAGAATCACGGGCGTTGGAGCATCCATTCATTGGGAGCTAGAGAAGAATGTTTTTCTAGATTCTAGGAAGTTGGAGCTTTATTTTCAATTGGAGTTGAATATTAAAGAATTATTAGAAAATAATTAGGTGGTTTTTGTGCCGGAGTGGGTTTCCACCTTAAAAACTGTGTGCATTTGTGTTCCTTTTTTTTACTTCTATCATTGTACAAACACTTATAATAATTTAAGATTAACTAATTCTCTAATTTAAAGGAATACTGATTCACCCCCCCCCCCCCCCCCAAGTATTTCCAACAATGGGTTTTAGCTTGGTTCCTTCAATAACAAGCCATCCCCATGTGCTAGACAGAGGTCATGGAGCATACCAAGAATGGTGCATCATTCAATGAAAAATAATTATAATCCTGAAAGAATAATGGAGGTCTATCTCTTGGTGCAAGGTTACGAAGTATGATGAAGCAAATGGATTTACAATAACTCAGGATGAACAAGGTAAGAAGAATTTTAAAATTATGCAAAAGCAAAGAATATTATTATCAAAGTGGGATCTTATTGAATCTTATTATCATAAGGTGTTGGGTTGTAAAACCACCAAAAATGTATGGAAAAGCCGAGAATACAGACACAGTGACTCAAATGTCAAAGAAGCAAAGCTTCAAATCTATAGAGAAAAATTTGAGCAACTCAGAATGAAAGAAGATTGCAACATTGTTGCATACTTCCAATACATTGATGAAATAACCAATACTCTGGAAGGTTTGGGAGAGCTAGTTGACGAGAAGACTATTATACGGAAGATTCTTAGAACGTTACCAGGGAGATTCAACCCAAAGGCATTGGTCTTAGAATATAGTGCAAATCTGGACAAACTCAGCAAAGAGGAATTACATGGAGTTCTCATAGCATATGAAATGAGACTTGATGAAGAAGAGGGTACTTCAAATCTAGAAACTACGTTTGTTGCATCTAAGAAAACTAATATGGATAAACAAAATTCAATTGAAATGACATGCACCTGCAAGTGTGAAGAAAAGGGAGATGGTGGAGAAGGTCTTTCAGATGAAGAATATGATTACTTTCCAAGAAAACTAAAAACTGGTAAGGGAAAATTCAAAGGTAAACTTCCATTGATATGTTTCGTTTGTGGTGAGGTTGGGCATTTCGCAGCAAAATGTCCAAACAAAAGTGATGGCAACTCAAAAGGAAAGAAAGACTTTAAGAAATTCAACAAGCAAGGCAAAAATAAAGGATCCAAAACGAACTTTCTCTCTAAAGAAGATAGCTCATCATCCGATGAAGAAAGTGACAGCAAAGAAGAAGCCAATGAGAAAGTATTGTTTATGGGCAAGCACAATAAACAAGAAGTATTAAACAATGAAGAAGAAGGGTTGACCATAGAATAATTTTATGAGGAGGCAATCAAGCTTATAAAAGAGCTCAATGCTGAGAAGATCCATTCCAATACTCTTGAAGAACAAGTTCAACGTCTCAAAATTGAAGTTGATGAACACAACTGTATTGAAAAGTCACTTCAAAAGAAGTTGGAAGAAAGAAACTAAGAAAGGGAAGAATTAGAAGCCGAAGTAGTCTTGCTACGTAAGGAAGTGAAGAAGGGAAAAACTATCCAAAACTATGCCAACAGCTCAAGGGCATTGGAAGAACTCATTAACAATCAACGATCTTACAACGACAGAACTGGCCTCGGTTACAAAGAAGAAAAAGCAAGACCTTCTACAACAAAATACAATGAATCTATGAGATCTGACATACATGTAGACTTCATTGGACAAGATTCACAAGCACATCTTTGGAAGATGATTCCTTGACGAATATTTCCATCTAGGTACCAACATATTTTTCATGGCTATTGTTATTCATGTGGAAAATTTGGTAATAAAGTTGTAGAATGTTGCACATACCCTAGGAACCAATACAATTCCAGGAGATCCTTCAAATATGAACCTGCCAGGGCTCAACGAAACATCAATAGATTTGAACATTTAAGAAATAATATGAAATGTTACAAATGTCAAAACTTTGGTCACATAGCCAGAGACTTCAAACTTGAAAATCCTCTAGAAGAATCTTCGAAGCCACAAAATCAACGAACATGGAAGAAGAAGAAGACTGATAATTGTGCTCTTGCTCTCAAGGCTCAAAACAAAAAATATGTGTGGTATGTTGACAACGGTTGCTCAATGCATATGACTGGAGATAGAAGGAAATTTGTATCTCTGAAAGAGAAGAAGGATGGAACTGTATCCTTTGGAAATGATGGATCTTCAAATGTTATAGGATTAGGTATCGTCACTCTTGGAAGCAAAGATGTTATAGCCAAGAATGTTCTATTGGTTGAAAACATGAATCACAATCTGCTCAGTGTTGGAAAAATGTGTGATCAAGGACACACAATGCTATTCAACTCCACAAAATGTGAAATCAGGAAAGGCAGGTATGGTAAAATTGTGGCTACAACAAGTCAAGCTCCAAACGACATATATGTTCTGGACGAAGCAACTAAAGCATGTATACTAGCTAAAGAAGATGAAAGTTGGTTATGGCACAAATGAATGGATCACATAAACTCTGAAAATATTGTCAGGATAAGCAAAAATGAAGTAGTACGAGAAATGCCGAAAATCTCAAAACCTTTCAACACACTATGTGAGGCCTGTCGGCATGGCAAGCAGACAAATGTCCAATTTAAAACAAAAGAACACTTTGCATCACATCCATTGGAATTGATACATACTGATCTATGTGCTCCTGTGAGAACAAAAGGCTTAGATGGAGAATTATATTTCATGTTAATGATAGATAAGTATACCAAGATGACAGCCGTCAATTTCCTAAAGAAAAAATATGAAGCATTTGAGTGCTTTAATATCTACAAGGAGTTTGTTGAAAATGAAACTGATTTGAAAATAAAGTGTCTAAGATCAGATAATGGTGGAGAATTCACTTCCAAATTATTTCAGCAATACTGTGACGAAAATGGAATAAAAAGACAATTTTCAACAGCATGAACACCTCAGCAAAATGGAGTTGCTGAAAGAAAGAACATAATCGTATAGGAAATGGGTAGAACAATGTTGAAGGACTCAAAATTAGATGAAAAATTCTGGGTTCAAGGAATTGATACGATAGTATTCATTATCAACTGAAGTCTTCTCATAAATAATTGCAACAAGACTCCATATGAATTATGGAAAGGAAAACCAGCTAATGTAAAATATTTCATAATATTCAGAAGCAAATGTTATATCAAAAGAGAAGATCAAAATTTGGGTAAGTTTGAATCACATGTTGATGAAGGTATCTTTGTTGGTTAGTCACGCAAAATAAAGGCCTATAAATGTTATAAATAAGAGGAAAATAGATAGTGGAGAGCATAAATGTTACATTTGACGAAGATGGTGTTCTAGCAAATAATGATGAGGATCTAGAATATTTGAAACTTGAGACAGAGGCTGAAAAATACACAAATAAAATTATAGAACAAGAAGCAACTATCAACGAGGAAGAAGTAAACAATGATCATCAAGATATACCAGAACAACAATAAGAAGCTCCTCCAAGGAGAAAAAAAGAATGGATTCAAAAGAACCATCCATCAAATCAAATCATTGGTGACATAAATGAAGGTCGACAACTTCGTTCATCACAACAATCTCACATTGCTTTTCTAGCAACCTTTGAGCCTAGTAGTTTTGAGGAAGCCAGCTAGAATGAACATTGGGTATCAGCTATGAATGAAGAATTGGATCAAATTGAGAAGAATGACACCTGGGAATTAGTTCCATGACCAAAAGATAAAAATTTCAATGGGACTAAATGGGTGTTTAGGAACAAATTGAATTAATATGGGCAGGTTACCAGAAACAAAGCAAGATTGGTTTGGAAAGGCTGTGCACAAGTGGAAGGAATTGATTTCGATGAAACATTTGCACCAGTTGCTAGAATGGAAGCCATCCGAATTTTTCTCGCCTATGCATGTTCAAGAAAAAAAAAAGTCTATGAAATGGATGTTAAGTTAGCATTTCTGAATGGAGAATTAGAAGAAGAAGTTTACATCGAACAACCTGAAGGTTTTCTAGTATCAGAAAAAGAAGACTATGTTTTCACGTTAGAGAAGGCTCTATATGGTCTCAAGCAGGCTCCCAGAGCATGGTATGCTCATCTTGATGCATATCTACATCAACAAGGGTTCAAGAATGGTACTGTTGATAACAATCTTTATGTACAAATAGATAAATATAATTTAACAATCGTTGAGGTATATGTGGATAATATAATATTTGGTAGCAATGACAATCAACTAAGTAAGAAATTTTCTACAAAGATGCAAAGTGAGTTCGAGATGTATTTACTTGGTGAGCTGACATACTTCTTAGGGCTTCAAATATCTCAACAAGAGAAAGGAATATTTATATGTCAAGCCAAGTACATCAAGGTAATGCTCAAGAAATTCAAAATGGAAGATTGCAAACCCGTCCTTACTCCAATGGTAACAGGTTTCAAATTGAGCATAAACGACTCATCTAAGGATGTGGATCAGAGGTTGTACAGATCTATGATTGGTAGTTTTCTATATGTAACAGCCTCTCGGCTAGATGTTATGCAAGCAGTTGGACAAGTAGCAAGATTCCAAGCATCACCAAAAGAATCACATATTATTGCCGTCAAAAGAATTATTCGATATCTAAAGGGCACAAAAGAATATGGCTTGTGGTATCAAAAGGGTAAAAATCTCATTATTCAAGCCTTTACAGATGAAAATTGGGTAGGAAGTGTTGATGATCGTAAGAGTACTATTGGAGCAGCATTCTATCTAGGAGGTTGTCTCATATCATGGCTGAGCAAAAAGCAAACCTCAATCTCATTATCTACAGTGGAAGCAAAATACATTGTGGTTGCATCATGTTGTACTCAAGTCCTTTGGATGAAAGCAAATTTGCAAGATCTTCAAGTACAATTCAGTGAGCCTATTCCCATATTCTGTGACAACACTAGTGCCATTAGCATCTCCAAGAATCCCGTCATGCATTCAAAAACAAAACACATTCCGATCAAATATCATTTTGTTAGAGAATAAGTAGCTGAAAAGAATATCAAACTTGAGTATGTTTGTACAAAAGAAAAAATTGTTGATATCTTCAATAAACCTTTACCTCATGAAGCATTTGAATATCTTCGTTAGAAGCTTGGGATTCTCCCAAGTTCTCATTATATTATAGGTCTGTAGGACGGTTGTGTGTCACGGGGAGTGGAAGTGTGTACAGGTCCACAGGATGGTTGTGTTTCAGGGGGAGTTACCCTTTGCCATTGATGTCAAAGGGGGAGAGAATGTTGTAGGAAGAGGTTTCATGATCGCAGGGGGAGTACTTATGTTGCCATCAATGCCAAAGGGGGAGATTGTTGATCAGCGGTTGTCATTGATGTCAACCCAAGCAGCACCAAGGGCTAACCCAATATTGCATGGGAATTTTGACCTACCAAATTAATATATTTTGGGTCAATAATGATTCGATGTGCTTCTTTGTTGAGATGTTTCTGTTGATATATGGCACACCACATAATTCTTCACGGTTTGAGAGATATTCATGTTTGAAGTTTGTACCCCCAGTTAGTGGGCTAAAACCCCATGGGGTTGTGGCATGGGTCATTGAAAAGTCGTAATTAATATTTTTTAAGCTCCTAAAATCCCTCTCACGTTCACTTGTTGAAGCCCCTCTCAACCTAAGCATTTATATAATTTGTGATCTTCATTTCCTCCTTAGGCAAGGGATTTCTCCATCTGAAACAAGTCATCATGGAATTTTCGCTCTAAATTTTTTCTACCAAGGTTTAGAAGCTGAAATTTTTATGAGGCGAAGCCGAAATCCTGAGGAAGCTGCAGTAAAAATTTTAGATCAAGGTGTGCAATATTTTTGGTGATATGATCTATGGAATTCAGGGTTTTTGCAGGCTCCTGAAATTCATTTCAAAGAAGTGACCTTGGTAAAATCGTCATAACTCTCTCTCTGAGTATCAGATTTGAATTCTGTAAAAATTGGTAGATACCACAGTCGTACTTTTTTCTCTATCAATTTCAGAGCCAAATTAAGAAAAAGTGACACATGGCACGTCGTACAAGTGCGCTCTGCTGAATCAGTCCATAATTAGGACATTGTGAGAGATTGAGCATAACTCTCTCTTGAAGAATCCAAATTGGGTCGGACTTGTGGCATTGGAAAGAAGACTCAGAGGACTACTAGAGGACCAAAAATTTGATATTTAGGATCTGAAATAACAGAGATACACCAAATTCAATATCGAGCTCCTAGAAGGCAAGAAAAAGCTATATCATGTGTTGTCAAGGGCCTAAAGGACTGTAATTTCTGTGTGGAAGCAAATAAAAGCAAGGCAGAGGGTAGCATGACAAGAGCAGCAACCAAGGTACATAACAACAACAATAAGTTCATCACATGAAGTCTTCAAGTTGGCAGCACTGCATACAATCATTGTAAAGGTATCATTATACTAAGTCATTGTAAATACAATATTGTACAAATTGTACTAGTGTCTATCTGCCAAGAGTTGAAAAGGTAGTGTCGGGTGGTCTAGGATCATCATTAGGTGGTTGTGTCATAGTTGGGGTTATGGTTTAGTGTGTCTTATTCTTCTACATCATTCTATATCATTGTAAAGTGGACCATTTTCCCTGGTACAGGAGTCCATTCTTCTTTTATTCTTCTATAGGGTGGTAGGGAGGTGTTAGGGTGAGTTTTAGGTCATTGGGTGTTGGGGCAACCATTCAATTGACTGCTGAATAATCATGGGCATCCGAGTGTCCATCTAGTGGGAGCTGGAGAAGAATGCTTTTCTAGATTCTAGGAAGTTAGAGCTTTATTTTCAATTGGAATTGAATATTAAAGAATTATTAGAAAATAATTAGGTGGTTTTTGTACCAGAGTGGGTTTCCACCTTAAAAAATATGTGCATTTATGTTCCTTTTGTTTACTTCTATCATTGCACAAACACTGATAATAATTGAAGATTAACTAATGCTCTAATTGAAAGGAATATTGATTCACCCCCCCTCTCAGTATTTCAAACAGTATGGGTATAGTGACCTGGACAAGGAAATTCTGAAGATCATTCTTCTCTGAGCACTTAGGGAAGACTCTTTGCCTGAATATATTAGGAAAAGGGGATATTTCGAAAGAAAAATTCGAGACTGTTTGTGATTACTATATCAAGTGTTCACGGGGGGCTGCAAGAAGTGGACAGGGGATTCAATCATCAATGACTTTCGGTGGAGGGGTCACAAAAGCAGAGATTGGAAATCTATTGGACAATCTAAGGACCGATATTTTGAGCACACTATCATCCCAGATGGACACTCTATAGGAAAAATAGAAGCAGATGAAGTTGGAAAAAACCATGGCCATATTATACCCATAGTGCAGAAAGAAGCACCCTTTGAAGTAATTCCCGCTAATCATGGTGGAAGTCTACGCAATCTGTGAAAAGACTCATGCAACCAGTTCATGTCCTTCCTTTCCCGAGTTGAAAGAAGTTTTCCAAGGAGCAAGTGAAGAGAGCGTGGTGGACCAGCTGTACTTCATGGGGCAGAGGAAGCCATGGAAACCTTAACCACCCGCTATGAATCCAGGTATATTTCTGGACCCATCTCAGTACTTTAACAATTTCAATATGGGTCCCCAATCTGCACCATTTTCAGCTATGTGGTCTTAATATCAATATCCCCCTTGGCAACAATGGGTCACCCAGGCCAGTCCAAATTCTTCATGGAACCATACCTGGCATGGACCCTCTCCTACTTGATAGTTTCCTTAGCCTATGCCTCAATAGAAACTTCAGTTGCCTTCCAATGTACCCCCAGGAAACCTAGCCATTAGACCCCAGCTTCTTATCAAGCGCAACCCAAATTTGAATAATAAATGGGTCTAGAAAACAGACACTCTAAACCTTCCATCCTACAAAATTTATATCGTGGGGCTCAATGAGATAAATCTATGGTCTGGCTAGGTTGTAAATGCACCTACTTCACCGATTATCATAGAACAATTTGACAATGAAGATGAAAAACCAAAACAAAGAACAGTGAGGGAGAACTCAGATCAAAACATAATAAATCAGAAACCTCCCCAAGTTTTTCCTAATCAAGGTAATTTAACTTCTCCTCCATATCCCGAAAGATTGACCTTGAGAAAACCAAACCCTCAAGCAGAATTTGACTTTATAGGGGAACTATAGAATCTTTTTGCTAAAATACCCCTTTTACAAGCCATGAGGGATGTACCTATATACGCAAAAACTCTAAAATAATACTTCTCAAAGAAACCAGGGGGGAAACCTAAGGATCCATTAACCATTCATGTAATGGGTAGATTGTTTGATATCATGTTAGGAAAGATCATGCCTGTAATATACAGAGACCCTGGGAACCTGATTCTAACAATACAGATTAATGGGATTGAAATCCCAAATGTACTGTTGGATTTGGGAGCAGCCATTAACATTATCAGTACTTAAACAATGAACACATTAGGACTTGGAAACATTAAGCCAACCCCTACTATCCTGGAACTTGTAGACAGATCCATAATTCAACTAGTAGGGAAGTTAGAAGATGTGGTCATTTCAGTAGATTCATGGCATTACCATGTGGACCTCCTTATAATGCAGACTCAATCTTCAGTAGAAGGTCAGCCATTGATCTTAGGAAGACCCTGGCTTGCAATTGCAGATGCCTACATAGGGTGTCGATCTGGGCACATGATGATATCAAATGGGACTGTAACAAAAAATCTTAAGCTTTATCCTCCTGCGGAACCGAGCCCATCTGAAAGATCACTACCTAGTTAGAAACCTCTACCTGTAGAAGAGCCTGAACCTGAAAATGAAGATGTTAGACCAGTTCTTACTATTGTGAAGGTCCTTCAATTTAAAGCAGAAGATGAAGATGATGCCATTAATGGTTTCATTAATGATTCCAGTTCTGTTTCCGATTCAACTCGACATATTCTAGAATCTACTATGAGCTATGAGACACAGGAAAACGTTGAACCAGAAGATGACATTGAGAACATTCCTGTAACCTCATCCCACGATAGTACTCCAATCAAGATTGGACCAAGGAAAACACTTATTATCAGCCCAAACCTGCTGAATCCCAGACAAAACAACTTTTGGAAGTCCTTCAAGATCATCAAGAAGATTTTTCCTGGGATTATGCCGACATGAAGGGTATCCCTGCCAACCTATGCAGTCATCATATTTATATTAAGGAATATTTTAGCCTTGTAAGACAGCATCAACGGAGGATGAATCCTGCTCTCAAAAAAATTGTCAAAGAAGAATTACAGAAATTGTTGGATGTAGGATTCATTTACCCCATCTCATATAGCCAATGGGTATCTCTACTAGTTATTGTTCCCAAAAAGAATGGTAAATGGCAGATATGTGTAGATTATAGGGAACTAAATAAGGCAACAAAAAAATACCATTTTCCTTTGCCATTCATTGACCAAGTCGTGGACACCTTGGATGTGAATAAGTTCTTGTCCTTCTTAGACAGATTCAGTGGATATAACCAGATCCAAATAACCCCGGAAGACTAGGATAAGAAAACTTTCACATGCCCTTGGGGAACCTTTGCATACAGGGTCCTTCCATTTGGCTTATGTAATGCTCCTTCTACCTTCAATAGGGAAATCTTGGGAATTTTTTCTGATTTGGTCGATGATAGCATTGAAATCCATATGGATGATTTTACCCCATAAGGAAACTCATTTGAGGAAGGGTTGGAAAATTTAGAGAAGGTACTAAAAATATGTAAACAGACTCATGTATATCTGAGTACAGTCAAATTCCATATGATGAGGGAAGAAGGAGTAGTATAGGGACATTTTCTCTCAGCTACTAGAATTCAAGTTGATCCGGCTAAAGTAGAGGTAATATTACACTTCCCAGTACCAAAAACACCCACACATGTACGTAGCTTTATTGGCTGTGCTGGTTATTATAGACACTATAGATTTTTTTTTCTAAAAAGCACATCCACTATTTCAATTATTAACAAAAGATGCAGAATTCTTGTGGACTGAACATTCTAAGACAAATTTCATGAAAATAAAGTGGCTAGTGTGCACGGCTCCAATCCTCCGAGGACCTGATTGGACATTACCATTTCACATACATACCGATGATTATCAGATAGCAGTAGGGGCTGTTTTAGGAGAGCATGTAGAAAAAACACTGTACGTAATTTACTATGTTAGCAAGAATTTAGTTATTGTTGAACTACACTATACAGTGATAGAAAAAGAATTCATAGTAGTCATTTACGCCGTCAGCAAGTTTCGGCATTACATCACTGGGTACTCTACTATTGTCCATACTGATCAAACAACAATCAGGTATTTGATGAATAAACCCATTACTCCTGGACGTATTACAAGATGGTTGCTATTGCTTCAATAATTTGATATTACAATAGTAGACAAGCCAGGAAAAGATAATGTAATGGCTAATTTCCTATCTAGAATGGATAACGATGATGAGAGCATACCCATAGAAGATAGCTTTCCTGATGAACATCTTTTTGTAGTTTCTAATAAACCTTCATAGTATGCAGATATTACCAAATATCTTGCTATAGGGAAACTACCTCCTCATCTGTCATACAGGGAACAACAAAAAATTATCCATCAAAGTGCCTAATATTCTTGGATGGCAGGGTACCTTTTCATACAGGAGCAGATAAGAATATCTGGTACTGTGTGTCTGAGGATGATATTTATGAGGTATTGAAAGCTGCCCATGATGGCCCTTGTGGAGGGAATTTTGCAGACAAAAGAATAGGCCATAAGGTGCTACAAATGGGATATTATTGGCCTTCAATTTTTCGTGATGCTCGAAATTATGTTAGGAGGTGTGATAGTTGCTAATGTATGGGGCAGCTCGGTCAAGCTGATGAAATGCCCTTGCAGGCACAAGTTTTTCTTGAGCCTTTTGAGAAATCGGCTATTGACTTCATTGGCCCCTTTAACCCACCTTCCTAGCAAAAATTACACATCTTGGTCTGTACGGATTACGTGACTAAGTGGGTGGAAGCTAAAGCTATTGTGAAAGCAATAGAGCAGGTGGTGTCAAATTTTCTATTTGAATAATTTTTTGATCGTTACGGTACTCCAAGAGAGATTGTTTCAGATGGAGGAGCACAATTCACATCACATATGATAGAAAAACTCATGCAGAAATATGGGGTCAAGCATAGAGTGACATCTCCATACCACCCCCAAGTGAATGGACAAGTGGAAAGCACAAACAAGACATTGGAAAATTTTTTGACAAAAAATGTGGCATACCATTGTCGGGATTGGGCTCAGAAGCTCCTAGAATCTCTCTGGACATATAGAACAACATGCCGGAATACAACCGGGTTTTCACCATTCAAGTTGGTTTATGGGAAATCCCCATTGTTTCCAATAAAATTTGAAATAAGTATGCTTATAATAGCTTTGGAGGTTGGTTTAGATCTATCAGATGCTCAGGAACACCAACTCGCCCAACTTAATGAGCTTGATGAAATCCGTTCAATGGTTGTCCAGCGAACTACTGCTATCTAGCAGCAGAGAATGAAATGGCACGATAAGTTTATTAAAATAAGGTGTTTCAAAGTGGAGTTTGGGCACTACTTTATGAATCTAGTTTTAAGGATTTTAAAGGAAAGCTTTGCACTCGTTGGATGGGACCTTATGAGGTGGAAGTTGTATTTGACAATGGAACAGTCGGGTTAGTCACAATCGACGATACACGTGCTTCATTTATAGTCAATGGACATCACCTGAGATTATACCACCGCCCGACTTCTAAGGATGCTTTTATTAAATACCTCTTTGAAAAATCTGGTTTGAAGGTCATCAGTGCAAAGAATCCTTCCTCTACAACCTTGTAATATATATATATATATATAAGATTATATTGTTTATCTTATTGTCTTTTTGCTGGAGTTCCTACTAAGGAGTAAAAAATATCAAAGAATTGTTTTTTCAAAGTATCAGTTGCTACTACTCATGGTGTTGTTACTCAGTTGCTGCTACTCATGATGCTGTTACTCGGTTGCTGTTACTCATGGTGTTGTTAATCGGTTGCTGCTACTCATGATGTTGTTACTCGGTTGCTGCTAGTCATGGCACTGTTACTCGGTTGCTGCTACTCATGGTGCTATTACTCGGTTGTTGCTACTCATGATGTTGTTACACCAGATGCTGTTACACTCGATGTTGTTACTCGCATTACTGTTACTCTAGATGTTGTTACACTAGATGCTGTTACTCACATTGTTGCTACTCCAGATGCTGCTACTCGCATTATTGTTACTCCAGATGATGTTACACCAGATGCTATTACTCCGATGCTATTATTTTGATGTTGTTACACCGGATGTTGTTACTCTAATGATGTTACTCCGATGTTGTTACACTGGATGGTGTTACTCCGATGTTGTTACTCTGATGTTGTTACTCCGATGTTGTTAGTCCGATGCTGTTACACTGGATGCTGTTACTTTATCCACATCATTACTGCGCCGCCATCCTACCAACCGTCACTTCATCCAGGTAGACCATCAGTTACGCCTCCACGTGAATTTTACCGATTTAATTAAATATCCCATGTGAAGATTTTAATGCTGCGGATGAAAAAAAAATAATTTGGGTGGGGGGGTGCCGTCATAATAAAGGAAGATGTAATAATTTCCTCATAAATCAACACGAAAATCCATTCATGGTACACCTTACGATTCCCATCAACATGTGGTATCATCATTTAATGTGTATTGGGATTCGTAATATGTCTCGTCCACCCTATATGAAATCATTATTATTTTTATTCACCACACTTATCATATTCTTTTATGATTTTTCTCGGTTTTCGAGAATTACCATCCGTATTTATCATTACCACCTTCCATTTTCACTATGTTGTTTTTCCGAATTTGGTATCCACCACCTCGCCCAACGATCTGCTATTACAGAGAGTGATGCTACAAGTTTCCACAGTATAGGTGGGCTGGCTGTGCAGCATGAGCCTAAAAACACAGCTTCAGTTCCCAGCAATCCATAGGTATGGAAAATATTTTTTGACGTGGGGTGGGATAACTACTTTGACAGATTGCAGGGGTTTGATGGAGGAATCACAATGGAATTCACACTCAATTTAGAGGAGAATTATTCGCGGGTTAGAGGTTTGGAAGTTCTTGTCACAGAAGAGTTAACCACAGAGGTTAGTAGGCTAAGAAAATAGGGGTAGCAATGGTTTTCTCGGAAATTTTCTCTCCCAGAATTTCCTGAATTTTTCTTGCAGGCAGGAGAAAGTGTCATTCAAATGGGTAGAGGATACGAGTGCAGAATCATGTTGTATCCTTGGAATGAAGTTGCAGGTTTCGTAATAAAATACATTACCTGCAAGGTTTGGGCCTCAACTCTGTTCAAGTATCACTTTAAAATTCTAACACACCTCTGATTTCCATAGGATGAGGTGCATGCCTTAAACATGGCCTTATTTCTATTGAAATAGTTGTAGCATATGGCACAGTCTACTCGACGCTCTCGCCGGATGCTGGCAGTACTTTCTAACCATGGATTGGTGTGATTATTGGTCATGCATGCAATGGGCAGGCTTGGGGTCTCCTAGGTGGAACTCTGCGGGTCCTCAGAAGATGAGGTAGCAGCCATTATTTCTGCTAGAGAAGAGGAACCAGCCTCTCCGGCTAGTCTGGTAGAAGAAGAACATTCAGAAGGAATTGATCAAGAGGAACCAGAGGAAATGGAAATGGAAGTTTATCAGGAGGAACCCTGATCCAGATTTATGTAGGAACACAAAAGAATAACCATATAACCATAAATACAGAGATGCAGCCGAAATAACACTTCATTTCATTAATATCAAAGAACTGAAATTTGCTTACAGATAATGGAAATAAAACTAGCTAGGGCGCTGGTAGCTATCTCTGAGAAGAGATGTGGCGGCTACAGGCATCCGAACTGAGTTAAAATGAGGCTCGAGGGCCTATTTATTATTGATAAATGATGGAGAATCCTAAACATCCAAAAACCTAACCCTCGGAGATGAAGTGCCAAAACTATGGGCCCCGTTTGGGTAAATTGGTGTTTCAACTTCCCAGGGACGTAACTTTGGCATACTATCTCCGTTTGACGCACTTGATACATCATTAGAAAGCTCTATCCGAGGAATACAACTTTCTCCACGAATATCATTTTGGAATGGAATGATATTCACTGGAGGCATGATGCCCAAAAAATGTCGTTTAGGGCCTCAAAACGGCTCCGAAAGTTCAGGACCCGAAAAACTGCTAAAAATAGTAAATTATGCCGAAACTGAAAAACTGAAAGAGACAATGGTGGGGGCCCAAGTGGAATAGGCGGGTGGCCACCAATGTCCACCTGGATCAAACCCGAGGAAGAAGAGATGATGGTTGATTAGGAGGAACCTGAAGAGATGAGAATGGAGGAAGTAATTGGTGACACAACTGAGGCTGCCACACAAGAACCAGCCTCGCTTGAAGAACCCACAGAGGAATAAATTATGGACATCATGCAGGAAGTTGATACTGTTATACAGTCGTCGAATTTTTTCAATGAAGAACAAAGGAGTGAAATTGTCGACAGAGAAATGGCAAATGATGCTGTTTTGCAAAAAACAACATCACTTGCCCATACAGATATGGATGTTGATACAGGTGGGGGTGCTACACAAGAACCACCCCCAATTTGGCTAGAACAAGAGAAGTTAGCCTACGAAATCGACGCTAGACCTCAAGAACCGGTACCGACTATGAAAAAAAGGTGATTAATGGGGAATAGGAAGGTAAAGAAGGAACGAACCAAGAGGTCGATATTGTTCCACAAGAACTAGTATCGACCTGTGAAGAAGAAGTGGTGAGAAAAGGGCAAGAGGATAGAATGGAAATAAGCTACGAAATTGATGTTGCTCCACAAGAACCAGCATTGACCCCAGTTGAGGTAGTAATGCGCGGAGTTTCGGTTCAAACCAGAAATGAAGGTGATGAGTCTGTTCCCCGTTCTCCATTCCAGTCCCTGATGGCTAGAGGGGAGAGGGGATTCCTCTCACCCAAATGTTTGATGGAAGAAGTAGCTATTCTGCTAGTGCTTAAATTTTTTGACATGGCCAAGATTGGCCCAGCCACTACTGAACCAAAACACTTAGAGGCTCGCGAAGAAGACAAAGTTCCTGTGGAAACATCGGAACACAGAGTGGTCAATGAAATTGTTGACTAGATGGCAGAAGTTCCTGGAGGAAACATAGAAGAAGAAGCCTCTCGAGATAGGGAGCCCATCCAGAAGGGCTTGACAAGATAATTTGTTGAGAATACCAGCATCATTCTGCTGCCTTCTCAGCCTTTCATAGGCCCATAAACTGAATTCATTGTTAAACATGAATGGGTTGAACAATGTGAGAAAAGAAGGTTACCTCTCAAGAAGAAGTATCAGCTGCAGTTCAGTGAAACCATGAGACTAAAAACGGAGGTTCGGGATTTGAAGAAGTAAGTTTCAAGGTTGAAAAGGAAGGTAAAAATCTACAAATGGAGGGCAATAAAGCCGAAAATCGAGGTCTCCACTGCAACTATCCAGACTAGCTCGATTGAAGAGTTTTTCGAAGGTCGAGAATTTGTATTGGCCGCTGAAATTCAGAAGTGGAAGTCTGCTGTGAGCGACCATAAGAAGGAAATATCTAGGGTATGAGAACAGGCCATTGGAGTCGTCACAGGGTACATGGATTAGTTATACACGGCACAGGTGAAGCAGGCCAAACAGAAGGGCAAAATAAAGGTGTTGGAAGAAAAAATGTAGTTGCTAAAGACAGATAAGGAGAAGATGATCTCCTTGGAACAATAGGTAATGGCCTGCAGACCTCCTGCACATAACTATGCCTTATTCCTCCATGAACAATTTCTTTTCTTTTTTCTTGAAAGTATATGTAGGGAGATTTGGTACAAAATTGAGGACCCCATTCAATTTCTTCGTATTTTAAAAATTCATGATATCATAGGACAACACTTAATGTGCAAGCCATATATGCATGGGTATTACTTAAGGGATGATCAGTCCTTTAACCCTGTTTCATTCATGGGGGGACATCCATTTAAGAACTTTCACCTCTTATACCATCAATCAGATTAAATGGAGAAAGGTTTGGGATACATTTAAAGGAAATCAAGCCGGAAGGCCATTAATGATGATAAGTGTTACACCATTTTTTCGTCATCTAACCTATTATTATTAGATGAACCCAAGTACACCACGTAAGACTAATTTTACCCAAAGTAAAATTTCTTTCACCACATTTATTTATGTTTCATGGTCATATTTAACCCAAAATAAGGATATCAATTAAGTAAATCACTATTTATTTAATTGTTTCCTAAGAATAAGTTATTTAAATCACTATTTAAATCATATTCTTAGTTAAATTTGACTAAATCAAATATAAATAATTAAATAAACCATTATCTATTTAATTATATTCCCCTCATTTCCCTTAAATAACAAATAAATCATTTATTTATTTGTTATTTATAAATAAAGGAATTTACCCAAGTCAAAAACCCTTTTCCCTCCAACAAATATAATAAAATATTCCTAAAGGGTGATTCTAGAAAATGTTTAATAATATTTTATTCATGCACCAGGATCTAGAACACCCCAATATTTTGTTATAAATAGGAAGGTTTTTCCCATTCATTAGTCACCTTCATTGCATTGGATCACACTAGATCTGTTTTTGGTCACCATTTTGCATTTTTGTTTTATGAACTCCCATTGAGTTCCATGTTTTTTGTTTTCCTCAAGAGTTAAAGAGAGAGACCATTAATCTAAAACACTGAGGACTTCCAAGAACCCAGCCCACTGAGGAGAACCGGAAAACACCTTTCTTGTTTTCCTCTCAGGTGCCCCATTCTTTGATGTAATAAAAAAGATTCTTTTAAACATATGTGTTCTTGTCTTGTCCATTGGTGCTTGTACTTTACTTTACCTGCTTAATATCTTCCATATATAGATCTAGATGTGTGCAGCTTATTATAGATTTTAAGATATTTTGCAGCCATAACTTATGTTAGGGCTACTTGATATGCGTAGCTAAAGTGAGTTTTTACGACAAAAAATTCATGCTAACAATTGGCGACTCCACACGGGTTTTCTTTTGCGAGCACTGTCGTTTTCTATTTTCCTGCATATCCAGCTGTTTCAGACCCTAGGGTTTCTCTTAAATTTTTTTTTTTTCCTATTTTTATGCTAGTTTTTTCCTCTAAAACCCTCAAACTTTCAAATTTCTCACTTCCGTGTGTTTCTGGCCTTATTGCGCAGGTGACTGACATCAACCGCAGCTGAGACGACACAATTTTCTGAAATCTGTTGTAACCAGCCCTGGATCTGCAGGTCGCACTTATCTGCCCAAAAAGTGCGACCTGGCCTTGAGGTTGCACTTTTCTGCCCTAAATCTGCGACCTGGCCTGAAAACAGGCCCAAAACTGCGACCTGCAATTTTTTCTGCAATATGCCAGCGCTTTTTCTGGGTTTCACTGAAGCTTCTGTCAGGGTGTTCCAGCCTCTGTCTCCACCTGTTCAAACTTGCTTCAGTTCCCTACACTTTTTGTGGGAGAGTTTGTTGCTTTTTTCAGACGTCTGCTTTTCCCGAAGTTTCAGCCTTATTTCAGATCTGATACCTCTTGTTCAGATCCTCACAGGTCAACTTTTCTTCCCTTGCTATACACTGCCTTTCGCTTTGTTTGGGTTCTGCTCTAGGGTCACCCCTTTGACCCCCTCTTTTTAGCTGATCTCCTATTTTCTAGCAGCAACCTTGCCCCTGCCTCTTTGCTACTTTCTGCACCACTTTCTAGTAGATTTATCCATTAGATCCCTGTCCCTCCAGACCTTTGATCTATTGGTCTCCTGTTAGCGTGCTCTGCCCCTTCTAGAATAGTTTTGAGAGACCCACCTGCTTGGGTTTGATTGCTGCCTTTTTAGTTGTTAATTTTCTGTTCTTTGAGTTTTATTTACAGCAGATTTCTTTTCCATTATGTAGCACACTTTTTCTTTTACTCTCAAAATGTCTGGGTTTAATCAATTAAATTTAACGCACGCCACACACCGACCCTAAGTGAAGAAGAGCCTGGTTAACACCGCCTGGCAAAGACTCTAAAATTAATCAACACTGCACCTCCTCGCCCTTGTCACGTCTTGCTGCCCTTGTCGGTCTTTCTTCTTCCCGTCATCATTGCGCCTCCAAGGCGTTTCGCCCAGCGAATTCTTGGCATTCACCCTCAGTTTCCGGTTGGTCGACTTCCTCCTTCCCGTCGTCATCGAGTAAGTCCTCCCCCGAGTCCGCCCTCCGACTCTTCCTCTGATTGCTTGGGTTCTCCCCCCTTTACCTTCACCATGTCTAGTTCTGGACCTAGCCCTAACCCTAGTTCTACTGCCGGGTCCACTTCTAGTGGAACCACTACGGGATCTACCTTGACTGCCCCATTACTTCCGTATATGGCTGGCCTCAGTCTCCCCGTCTTCAATCAGCTTATCAATGATCCTATCCGCCATGATGTCAGTTGGCCTGCTATGCCAACGAAGCTCCTCTCCGACATTCCCAAGTTCGAGGGCCTTGCTAGTGAAGATCCCTCCAATCATATCT
The DNA here is from genome assembly GCA_034641835.2 of Pinus albicaulis. Lineage (NCBI taxonomy): Eukaryota > Viridiplantae > Streptophyta > Pinopsida > Pinales > Pinaceae > Pinus > Pinus albicaulis. The sequence continues at coordinate 1,478,253,626 of CM076577.1, forward strand.
GATCTTTCCACATGTGGTGCTCCTCTAATTACATCACCGACGACTCCATTCATCTTCATTTATTCCAACGCACCCTTACCGGCGAAGCATCCAAATAGTATGTCGATCAAGCTACCTCTTCCCATACCACTTTTTCCACCATTGCCCAAGCCTTTTTTTCTTATTTCCAGCTCCCTCTCCGATACGACACTAGCACCGAACTGTTGACCTCATTTCAGCAATCCTCTTCAACACGTCTCTCCACTCATGTTCAAGAATGGTGACGACGACGAAGCTTATGTCGTGCTCCCCCCTTTGAAGATTGCGTTTACATGGATTGGTTCCTTCGCACCCTCCTACCACCCATTGGTAAAGATGTCGCATCCAATTTTCCCTAAACCGAAGAAGCCGCCCTTCAAATAGCTTTGAAGTTTGATCTTATTTATGCTCAATCCGGTTATGTGTATACCATCCTTCCTGACCTCCCCAAACCCGGTGGTCCTAATGCCTCGGGAACCTCTCATTCTGCTAATGGTATCGTCGGAGCTCTGTCCCATACCACTGCCCAGCCTCTTACTCACTATGGTTTTTACCTCGGAGGGGCCAGCACCTCTAACACCTTTCCCCCTCCCGACCACATGTACCCTTGGTATGGCATGCCTCCCCCCTTTTCCCACCTACCTCCATACCTCAATGTGGCCCCTTCTCACCCTTATCTCTATCCTCAGCTTGGTGTCCCTGCTCCTCCTGCTTTCGGATCTCCCACTCCTTTGCCTCCTCCTCCCCCGCATTTACTACCCCCCACAGGGAATGTATTTGCGCAACAAGGGGGGCCTACTTCTCGACAAAGGCGCGGAAATCCATCCACCCCTGGAAATCATGGACCCACTTCTCCCAGTCTAGACCCTAACACCGCCAACCAGCCACAAGGCTCTCAAACCAAGCCCGACCGCCTGCTTCGCACCAATAAGCCATGTTCATGCTGCAGTGTTTATGGTAATTACACTCACAATTTTCCCCTATTACCTCAGATGCGACAAATGTGGGAATCCCAACCCACCATGCGGGGTCAACACTCCTCCCCGACCACCTCTCCCCATCCAACCCCTGTCCAACCTGCTGTGTTTACCGATCCTTTCCCTCAGCAAGGATTCATGGCTACTCAATCCCCTCGTGCCCCTAGCACAACTCAACATTCCCCTTTTGGCACCTCTGATTATCAAATTCTCATGATGGCCTCTGACCCCCCTCTCACTGTCGACCTTAACCTCCAAACCTGGTCTCGTCAATATTCCCCCCCTCCCGTTTCGCCTGTCTCCGAGTCCCCATCATCAAGTTCTCCAGAGCCTCTATCGACACCCAAGGGTCCCTTACAAATCCCTCCCCCCAAATTTGAGGTTCACACCAAAATTCCTAAGGGTCCCTTATGCTAAAATGCTGCCTCTGGTCAGGCTACCCATTCCTACAGCATAGTGGATGATCTGGCACAATCTCTGGCTACCATTTCAACACTGGAACTCCTCCAATCATGCCCTTCTCAAAAGAAAGCTCTACTATCTGTCGTGGCTACTGTAGATCCTGGTGATGACCTGTTAATATTTTTTTATGCCTGTCAGTCAGACCACCCCCCTCTTCCTCCTTCAGTTGCTTTCCAAATCCCCGTCAAAATCCAAAACGCCAATGTCGCTCGATGTATTATTAATGAGGGGGCATCTACCTGTGTAATGTCCGCTTCGGTTTGGAAAAAACTCGGATCCCTTGAGCCGGCCCCTTCCACCATCACCCTCCGTGCGTGGGATGGCCATGCCTCCCAACCCATTGGTATTTTTCGTAACTGCCCTATCACTCTTGCCGGTAAGACGGTCTGTGTCGACGTTGAAGTTATCGATGCCCCTCTTGACTACAACATCATTTTGGGGCGTAGTTACACCTATGCCATGTCTGCCGTCCCATCCGCAGTCCACCGCAAAATGTTTTTCCCCCATAATGGCAAGATCGTCACCATTGACCAATTGTCGTATCATGAACCTAAATCCCAGACCTCCCCTGAGTCCACCATCTCTACTGTCACCAATAAGAAAACTATCGATTCTTTTACCAATGTCTCCCCTGGTGTCTACAAAGACTCCTCTTTACTTGGCACCTTCCCCAGTCCTCCCCCTATGCCTATCCCTAATCCTAGCGCGGCAAATGTTTGCATGATACAATCCTCCGAGGCTGCCCTCCCGCACCCTGCCTCGGCTAGTCAGCAACCTCCATCTCATCCGAGACCCTACTCCTAGCCCTTCGCCTCAGTTGACTCAACCCCTTCCCCCAGGCCCTTCCCCTCTCCCTCACACTCCGGAACCTCCTTACCCTCCTGAATCAATTCCCTCCAGCCTCCCCCATCTCGGAGCCATTCCCCTTGGCCATTTCTCCACCGGTCAAATCCCTTTCCTTTGTCCCCCTCCTGGAGTCTATTCAGTTCCCGTCATGTCCACCCTGTCCCTCCCTAATTTAACTTTGGGAATACCGGTATGGTATCTTACTCCTCCCACCGAGACCCCTCCCGGTCACCCTAAACCGTACATTGCTATGACACCTGTCCAACCGATTCCTGTTGTCCCTTCCTCCACTCCTGTACCCCTAGCCCCTTCACATGCTCCCCCTCATGATGAATCCAATACGGGTAAGAAACTAAAAATTCGCAAGGGGTCATCCAAAGACAAGGCCATCACTGCTGACCCTATTCCCCCTCCACCCACCAAGCCATGTGCCCTCTGTGATGGTATCGGTCACACCACCCATACTTCTCCTGAGTTGCCCCGTATCCGCCCCATGGTTAATGTTGCCTTTCCCGAATCGATGACCTCTGAAACCCCTGTTTCCTCCTCCCCCATCGCTAAGAACCCCAAGGCTCTTCGCACCAACAAACCTTGTGCCTTATGTGGGATTCACGGTCATTATTCCCACCATTGTCCTCACCTCACGCATTACCGAGCCTCTTTAGAGGTCATTCGTGAGTATGAAATTGAACAAAATCAATCAGCCTCACCCATCCTCGCTCAGTATGCGTCTGGCTCTCTTGAAGATCCCCCCACCACCATTGACATCCCACCCCCTGATGTTGAGATGTCAGAATCTGCTGCTCCTCTCGTGTACCTATCATCATCCGCCCACCCCTTAGAGTACATCCCCTCTGTCTCCACTCCGTCTGTTTCACTTGATACCTCTTCTGTGACATTCTTGGGCTCCTCGTGCTCTGACCATCTCTTTACTTGCTCTTCTGTCATTTCCTCTAATGACCCCTATCTGCACCTTTTTTATATGACTGATGATCTCGATCGCTTTGCAGCCTCTTGTGGTCCTCACTGTCGTGCCATCTCTTCCCTTCATCTCGATGTTCCCATCCGGATCTATGATGTACGTTGCCACATCCATCCCCGTTCTTCTTCATTTTTCCTCTACTGCGATGCTATTCCCTCGACCCCCTCGTCCACTCATTACATTGGTTATTCTGATGGCGCCAGTCGTTATTCCCGAAACCTCACCTCAGCCGCCTGGGCCATCTTTACCCCTGTGCACACCCTTGTTCTTGCCAATGGGGTCTGCATTGGTACCGCCACCAATAATCAGGCCGAATATGAGACAGTTTGTGGTCTCTTAGCTGATGCTCTCTCCCATCGCATCCTCCACCTGCACGTTTATTTAGATTCCCTGCTTATTGTCTTACAACTTAATGGTGTTTACCGTGTGCATCATCCGACCCTGTTTAGACAATATTTATGGGTGAGAATTTTAATTCATGAATTTAGATTCATTTCATTCAACCACATCCCTAGAAGTCACAATCACTATGCAGATCAGATCGAAAATCATATTCTCGACTGGCATTTATCACAAGCACGACATAACATTTAAATACACATCAACCATACATATATCATATCACATGTGTTTTCAGAGTCCAATACTTTGAAACATAGGACATGCCCATAGCATGTTACACAACCCAAAACTACAAAACTGGGGGGCACCACTTGCCCCTACATACAATACTAAGGGGGCACCACTCGCCCCTACATACATACTTGGGGGCACCACCTGCCCCTAATCACGCTCTGGAGGATCCCGAGCCAACAGCTCTGCTCCTGCAGCTCGTAGATCACGCACCGTCTTCCCGGCCATCGCCGTGTGTCGCATGATCCCTCGCCATTCCGAGGGGAGTCCAATACACAACTCTATGTATCGGTCATCTAAATCCTGCCAACCACGCTCTGACATGCTGGTCAACAGTCCCTCACATCTACGACGAAGATCCTCCACCAATGTAGCCATCTCTTCATTCTGTCCTGTGCTCAATCCACTGGCACCAGTAGCTCCTGCTGCTGTAGGTCACCCCATATATCCGGCCGGTTTTACCGGAGCTATATCTGCATCCCAAACAACATAAAGATTAGCACCATGCATGCTAGTCACCAACTATAAATGGAACATAGCAGATTAGTTGCTTGTCACTTACCATCGGGACCCCATACTTTCCCAGGTGGTAGTGGCAAGTCCAGATCTCCCCAATAACTCATCCCACTATAGGGATAGTCATCTATGTATAACGACATCTGATCCCAATGCGCAAAAAACTCTGGTCGAAACACCCTTTCGACCGCCCCTCCTCCTCCTCTACTCAGTAGCCATCCCCACCGACGCATACGGGGCTCTCTCGGGCTCCCATCAGGCAACTGTATCCGAGGTCGTAAGGTCGGGATCTTCTCAAAGAAGAAAGAGCACAACACCGTCCCATACGCACAATCATGATTCACCTGCTGCTTACATAGCGAAAACTGGCGTTTCAGCGCCACCAACATCATCTGGGCCCACCCATAGTAGGTCCCACCCAAAACACTCTCTACAATCATCATCTGTCCTCCAGTGATGTGATGGAGCGCCTGACTACCCAAGACCCGCAACACCGCTACGGCCACTGCTCGGGTCTCTAACCTCTATAGATCCCCAATAGATATCCGATTCCCCTTGACTTAGACACTCGGTCGACAATGTTGATCGACAATGTCGATCGAAAAACTCCATAATGTTATGCCCCCGTGGTAACACTGGCTGCGTATTCCCCACCATCCCCAATGGAGGGAGACCAGTCAAGAAATACAAGTCCTGGACCGTCAGCTCGATCCTGTGCCCTTGCATTATAAAAATCTCATGATCTAGATCCAAATAACTGACAATCCGGGCCAACAAGGGCTCACCAGCCCTCATTAAAGGGTTCTCCAAAAATTTAAGCACCCAAAACCTAGCCAGTGCACGACGGACACCTGGATCTGCTTCAATCTCTGTTTGCAATGCACCTAGATCTTTTTCTCTCCATTTGACCAGTATATCTGCCATATCTGCACAAAACCAACATCTTTTTCAGTCTACAGATCATCATTACTGGATTAACTCACATCAAAACTAAACTCTCAGCCCAACACAGCACTGAAATCCCCTCCCTCTCACAGGTCGCACTTTTCAGGCAAATCCTGGGCCAGGTCGCACCTTTCAGGCCAAAACCTGCGTCCCAGGTCACAGTTTTTGCACCAAAAAGTGCGACCCGGCCGTGAGGGTGAAGTAGGTCCAGTTACTGAGAATTTAGGCCCTAATCTGAACCTTGAATCCATCAAAAACAAAGAGTAGGATTAGGCCTCTTACCTGCAACTGACGGATCACGATTCCAATGGTCGGTTTGTCCGCTATGATCGTCGCAAGATTTAGGGCCTTCTCTCCTCTCCACATTCACCACAGCTACACAAGAAAATGATTCATTTTTGGAGGGAAAATGCCTTATTAGAAGAAAACCCTTGATTTTTATTTCGCCATCTGCGACCCAACTGTGGCTCCGTTTGACAAACCGTTTGCACCGTTGGAAAGCTCTCACCGAGCACTACAATGGGTATCTGTTAGTTTTTCATCTTTTGATACTTCACCCAGACACATTTTGTCTATGAAGGGTCTCCCCATTTCTCTTCAAAACTGAATTTCTTCACTTACAACACTTGTAATGGGGGCACCACTTTGCCTCCTTACTTGTCCTTGACTTTGATGATTTTCCTCATGAGTTACCCCATTGTACTCAAGCTTTCATCGGTCCCCATTGGACCTTTCCTACACGGCAGCACCCCTGAGTCGCCCTTGTTTAGAGCATATGCATAGAGTCCACCCCCCTCCGTGCCGTATGTGTACGCTCCCTCCACATCCCTACATTATGCTTATCATCATTTTCCCTCCTTACCATTATGACAGCTGCCACCCATAACATTCATACCCTCTATGCTCTAACAAGGGAAGTCACCCATCCACTGCTTCGTATTCCCCCTTCCATCATCATCATCACTACCTATATGATCGTTGCTCTAGACCTACTTCTGTCGACATCAACTTATCTTCTCCGGAAGCCAGGTCCAGGGGGCAGTCGATCTTAGTTCGTGCTCTTTATTCAGCTTGATCGTGATTTCTACGCTCGATGATTCAGTGATGCCGCTGCAATCCTTCATGATTCCCGGGTGTGTGTGAGATGCCCCAACCCTCATGAGGGGGTGGCCCTCTAGGTAGCCCCCCACACGCCCGGATGACTTCGTCACTTCAGTCCTTGATGCAGCTCCTATCATTTGATGCTATCAGCCTCCGTCGCTTGCAGCACCTTTTCGACTTACTTGTATTCGTCAGATTTTGTGAGCCCTTCCCTGCGTGTAGGGGGCATCTGGGTCTATTTGTATCTCCTGTAATACATTATTATTGTATAAGTCCTGACGATTATTCCAGGCATAGCATGTATATGGGAGTCATTATTCTATTTCTTCTGGCTCATGTTATGGCCAGCACCTCTTTCACTATTGCGTTCCGTGGTTTTCCGGGAGCTTTTTTCTTCTGTAATATTGTTTCGGCGGGCATAGCTATGCCTCCCCCGCCGCCTTTTTCATTGGTACCACCTCATACATTTGAGACTTGTTGCACCTGTAAGTCTCGTTTCCTCAGGGTCTAGTCCTTGACACCCTTTATATTACCATACAGTCCTCTCTCTCACTTCCACTTTACTACCTACTGATTGAGTTCTTACAACGTACTTCGGTCATACGATTTGCTCCTAACACTCGTACGTTGGGGGGCAATCTGTTACACCATTTTTTCGTCATCTAACCTATTATTATTAGATGAACCCAAGTACACCACGTAAGACTAATTTTACCCAAAGTAAAATTGCTTTCACCACATTTATTTATGTTTCATGGTCATATTTAACCTGTGTTGCTGCATATCCATTAAGTAACCACTATTTATTTAATTGTTTCCTAAGAAATAAGTTATTTAAATCACTATTTAAATCATATTCTTTAAAGCTAAATTTGGATCAACAACATAAATAATTAAATAAACTATTATTTATTTAATTATATTCCCTTTATTTTAAATAACAAATAAATCATTTATTTATCTGTTACTATAACAAAGGACCCAATCTTAAGTCAAAACTCCTTTTCCCTCCAACAAATATAATAAAATATTCCTAAAGGGTGATTCTAGAAAATGTTTAATAATATTTTATTCATGCACCAGGATCTAGAACACCCCAATATTTTGTTATAAATAGGAAGGTTTTTCCCATTCATTAGTCACCTTCGTTGCATTGGATCACACTAGATCTGTTTTTGGTCACCATTTTGCATTTTTGTTTTATGAACTCCCATTTAGTTCCATGTTTTTTGTTTTCCACAATAGTTGAAGAGAGAGACCATTAATCTGAAACACTAAGGACTTCCAAGAACCCATCCCGATGAGGAGAACTAGAAAACACCTTTCTTGTTTTCCTCTCAGGTGCCCCATTATTTGATGTAATAAAAAAGATTCTTTTAAACATATGTGTTCTTGTCTTGTCCATTGGTGCTTGTACTTTACTTTACCTGCTTAATATCTTCCATATATAGATCTAGATGTGTGCAGATTATTACAGATTTTAAGATATTTTGCAGCCATAACTTATGTTAGGGCTACTTGATATGCGTAGCTAAAGTGAGTTTTTACGACAAAAAATTCATGCTAACAATAAGAGAGCATGGTGAGTCCTCAAATATTTATAATAATAATTATACATTTCTACATATTGAGGGTCATAAAGAACACATGTTGGTAACCAAGAAATGGTGCGTTGACCTATGTGTTGGCTAGATTATGATGTTTCACAAGGAAGCACTGGACAGTTGTCAGAAAAGGTGGATGTTGTCATCCTCAGCTGTCAGAGAAAGAGAACCATTTGGAGCACACAACTTTGCACGAGCTTTAGAGAGAATTCCATGTTTCGTGGCATGCATTCATACTTGTGGAGTCAGATGGATAGGCTTAAGGTTTCAATTTCTCCTTCTCTGGTTGCCAGCTGAGCAGTACACTCCTACATACAACGTTGATCTAGACTGGTGGAAGGATGTTGTTTTGATAGAAGGATATAAGCCACCAGGAATAGAAATGGCTACAGAGTATGACCACACACAGCTTCATGCCGATCATAGTCGGTCCAATCCGGATCTAAGGAGATGACAAGTTGCATTAGGACATGCGGATAGATCATTTGGGGGGAGATGTTGGGTACCATATTTGTATACTTTCCTCTCCCATTTTATCCTATTTTTATATCTCTTTGTGCCATTATTACTCTTAAACGCATGAGGTAAAACCATTTTCCTTATCTTTGAAGGGATATTTGATTAATGAAGTATTTTTCATGGAGGTTTTACCTTTTTACATATTGACTCTGATATTTCTATAGATTTGGCTAAAACAGGGGCATTGCAGCTGTAAGTCGAGGGACAGCCTATCATCTCCAGCGTTTTCCTCATTTTATGTTATAGCGCAACATACTTGTTTGTATCAGCGCCATTTCAGGCCTTTTCATAGTTTCTTTCTAGGCAAATAGGTTGTTGTTGTAACAAGATGTATTTTTGTAGCTATGGAGTTGCTTAGAGGAATCAGGGGTTTCAGTTCACTTGTATAAAGAGGCCTGCAGGTTTTGAATCAGGGTTAAGCCCTTTAACATAGAGATCTTGTAATGAATCCTTTTTATTAATCGAATGCACAACAACTTGTTGTTTCTTCTATAATTCATGATTTTATTGCAACGCTGATCAAAGAGTTGGGCCCACTCTTCTGATCAAGTGATGCGTTTTCCTTTTTTCTTGCAATTTTTATATTTTAGTGTGATTTATTTACTTCTGTTATGGTTTAAATTTAATTGTTGTGAATGCCCTTTAATTTCTGCAGTTATTTAATTGTTGTTACAGTGGTCTGTGTATTATGGCTTTAACCTTGTGATCTACAACAAATCATGTGCTTGCATTTGCATATACTTTTCCATTAGTCTTGAAATAACTAACGCCCTTGGGTTGATGATTTATGTGGAGAAAGGGTTGAATTCCTTTCATATCCGGACACCAACACTTCTCCAAGAAATGCTTATGAGGTAAGGAGTTTTCATGGATTGGCTATTTTTTTAGAGAAAAAATATTTGGAAATTTAGCCATATATGTGCACTAATAGTTGAAAATATTAAGGAAAAAAACAACCATTTACATAGAAAACATCAATTGAAAGGATAATTGAGAAACTTTTTCTAAACCTACCATATTTCCATAAATGTTTTAAAGTAAAATGTGATGCAAATGCGATAGCCATTGGATCCATTCTGAGTCAAGAAGATAAACCTATTGCTTATTTTAGTGAAAAATTGAATGAGGACACGCAAAAATACTCGACCTATGAAAATGAGTTTTATGTAGTTTTCCAATCCTTGAACAAATTGAGACATTATCTATTTCCAAAAGAGTTTGTAATGTACACCAAAAACCATGCTCTAAAATGTATAACCAAGTAGGATAAATTATATAAGAGACATGCCAAATGTGTGGAATTAATGCAAAAAACCACTTTTTATCTCAAACAAAAATTTAGTGGAAATGATAACAAAGTTGCAAATTCTTTGAGCACGAGATGCTTGATTTTGCAGGAATTCAAACAAATGCTTTATGATTTCAACATCTTAAGGAAATGTAGTAGGAGGATCCAAAATTTGGTGCAACATATGAGGCATATGAGAACCAAACACTACAATATAAGAGCCTTTGGATGGAGTACATGATTCATGAAGGGTTTTTTTTCATGGGAAACCAAATTTGTATTCCTAAATGCTCAATGAGGGAAACTATTAAAATAAAAACATAGTGGAGGATTATTTGGCCACCTCAAGCATGAAAAAACCTATTCTTAATAAAGTGGTTCTTATTTCTTGTTAGGTATGAGGTCTTATGTAAATAAATTTGTGGATAGATGTAAAAATTTTCAATGTTCAAAAGGGAAGCAAAAAATGGTTTATATTATCCTTTACCCATATCAAGTAGACCATGGGATGTTATAAAACTAGATTTTGTTTTGGGTTTACCTAAAACCCAGAGGGGAAATGTTTTGATTTTTGTAGTGGTAGACAGATTGTAAATTTATTTTTCAAAGAGATTGTGAGGCTACATGGACTTCCAACAAGTATAGTTTCAGGATGGGATCGAAAATATTGGAAATTTTCAGAGGAAGTTATGGAAAACGTTGAGAACCAATATTTCATTCAACTCATCCTATATTCCTCAAACTGATGGTCAAACATAAGCAGATAATAGGAGCTTGGGAAATTTTTTGAGGATTTTGGTACATGAGCACTGTTGGTGTTCGGATATGAACAAAATTAAAACCTTTCTCCACATAAATTATCAATCTGAGCGCATTATTTATTTCAAGACTAACGACAAAGTATATGCATATACAAGTACATGACTTACTGTAGATCACATATTTAATTCCACAACACACAGACCACTGTAAAAACAATAAAATAAACTACAAAAATTAAAGGGAATTCACAACAATTAAGAATAAACTATAACAACAGTAAAGAAATCACAATAAAACACAACACTGCAATAAAAAGGGAAAACACAGCACCTGATCAGAAGAGTGGGCCCAACTCTTTGATCAGGGCTACGATAAACTCATGAATTACAGAAGAAACAACAAGATGACGTGCATTCAATTAATCGAACATACTTATGTTACAAATCTGTCTCTTCTTGATTAATCCTCCATCCTTTCTCTCATATGCGTTCCATCCTCTTATATTCCGCCCTTCTCTCTAATTTGTGTCCCTTTAAATATACAAACAACAAAGGGAAATAGACTGATTACAAAACCTCAATAAGAAAGATGAGATCTGAAATATATTTCCATCATGATTCAACTGGAACAAGTCGAACTTGGCAATTACAATTGGGGCAATTTTGGAAAACGGCCACAATAGAAAATATGCAAATATGTCCTTCGAATAATCCTTTGTTTCTCTCAATCAAGATCGAATTTTGGAAAAATTATCATTGGAAAAATAATTTGATCCGTTCTACACAGAACCCATGTTTCAGATTTTTAGGATTCTTCTCCATTTTCTCGAAACATTCAACACAAAACTATCTCTTGTTATTCCAACGAATTTTTGAGTTGGAATATTTAATTATTAGATGAAGATCAAATCTACAGTCTTGAAGAGATCTTGGAGGCAAAAATAGTGAGTGATGTTATAACGAATTCATTAATAAACTATCATTGGAAAAACCATGCATAATAATTATTAATTTATTAAAATAAAGGAGAACAAGTATTATTTATCCAAAAGAACATAAATAATTATGAAATGGAATTATGTAATAAATTATGATAAATAATGTGATAAAATAACATTAGAAATGGATGAAATGGATGTTAAGAAGTGATAATAATAATACAAATTAGAGGCCCAACATCTCCCCCAAACTGAACATGTTGCATGTCCTCATGCAACCCAATGCCTCAGTATTAACCAAGTTGTAATAAAATAATCGAAATGCTCACCCCACCACATGATATTGATGGAAGAGAAGGCTTCTTACTCAAATGCTTCCTTAAAATAATTTGCATGTATACTTTCAATTGTATGTATATGAAGTTGCAACAAAGCATGATACAAGTAAATAAAAACTTCATTACAAACCAGATTTTGCTGAAATTTTGTAAGCAAATTTATACTATATTAATGCTTCTACAATCTAAAAATCACATCAATGTAATGAACAGATTTCAATATATCAACAAAATGTTTTTACGTAATAATGCATGATTTTTTTATTTTATTTTTTAATTAACAAATCGGTTTATCTTGAAAATTTCTGGGTTTAATGATACATCTTTGTTGTCCAAAAATTAGAAAAATCTAGTTGATAGTTTTAAGGATATACACAAATCAATTTTAGGATTGTATACCTTAAATGAGGAAGAAATGAGAAATCATTCATCATTCATAGTAACCCTTCCCCCAAACTAGAGAATTAGCATGCCCTCATGCTACACGAGGAAACAAATTGGGGTGGTTTCTACAATCATGGCTGAAAGCTTTGTTTGGTGTATAACAACATGGAATAAGGGAGATTTTGAGAATGAATAATGAGATTGATGGATGCTAAAGAATATTAATGGCATGTTCATGATAATGAAATTAACACTCCCCCAAAATGAAAGATTTTGTCTCTAAAAAATGGGAAGTGGTAAAGAAAGGGAGATAATGGTTGAAAAATATGAGTGAATAATGCTTAAGGTTTTTTCATGACATTCTCCTAAAATTTTAATAAATCAAAACCTTATGCTCTTTTACCTCAAGTTTTACCTCCATAAAAAAATTTGGAATGACATGTATGGATTCACATTTCTTGAAGCTGATGTAGGTTGAGATGATGCTGAAAGTGATGCAGAAGGTGGAAGCCATGCAAGCTGAAAAAGTAATCAGAAATTGTAGCAGGGTTTCCTTCCACCAAACTGATTAGTTTCCCTGCCATCTATAAAAAAATATCTCATGAGTATCCTTAATGAGTAATTCATCACCTCAATTACCTCATTACATATAAAAGTGACATAATCATGTATTGTGAATGACATGGGATAATAATGGATAAACTATACCCATAAGATTTAGTTGTCATGAGCATAGAACTTATGAGAATTAGTGTTGTGTAACCAGCTCCAAAAATAGAAGAAAATAGATATCAACGCCTTAGAAATAAGCCACTTCGAGGGGGCAACCTCCAATACATTACATGAATGAACAATTCTTGGATGATACAATTTACAAAACCCCCTTTCTATATATAGGAGTCCATGTGGCCATAAAGTAATCCTAGTGGGCCACAATGTAATCCTAGCCGACCTAACAATAATAATTTAAGGGCACAATAATAACAAAATGGGGGTTACAAGGGTACAATAGTAACAATAAAGGGGTTACACTAATAACAATAAGGGACTATACTAGTAATATAGGGACCTAACATGCCCTCTCCTTCAAAAAAGTGTTGTCCTCAATGCTTGAGTAGCTCTGGGTGCTTCTGTATAAACTTCTCATCCTCCCATGTAGAATCTTCAGTGGGTAAGTTCTTCCACTTGATGAGATACTCTGAAATTGATCGATTCCGTAGCTGTCGAGTTCTTGTTTCCGTGACCGCTTTAGGTTCCAATATGACTTTTCCTTCCTCATCAAGTTCTGGCAATATTGTTTGAACTGGAAGATTTTCACCTATAACCTTCTTTAAGCATGAAACATGGAAAACTGGATGTACTCGCGAAGAAGCAGGAAGCTCCAATTTGTATGCCATAGTACCAATATTTTGCAACACCTTGTATGGACCATAGTACTTTGGCGATAATTTATTATCCTTCTTAGCTTGCTTGAGGGACATTTGTTTGTATGGTTGTAGCCGTAAAAATACCCAATCTCCTACATCAAAACTTCTCTCGCCGCGATGTTGATCTGCCTGTTGTTTCATTCGATTTTGTGCCAAATTCAGGTTATCCTTTAAGAGTTGGAGAACTTCTTGCTGATGCTCGATGTGATCTTCCACTGCTTGAACCTTCGTATTTTCCCTTAAAGATGATGTGATGGATGGTGGATGATATCCATAAAGTGCCATAAATGGGGTCATTTTTGCTGCAGTATGGAAGGAAGTGTTATACCACCATTCAACGAGAGGTAACCACTTGACCCATTGTGTTTGTTTATCAGATACAAAACAATGAAGATACCCTTCCAAACATTTATTTACTATCTCAGTTTGACCATCAGATTGAGGATGATAAGATGAGCTATGAGCTAATTGAGTACCCAAACAAGAAAATAACTCCGTCCAAAAATTTCCAGTAAAAATGGGATCTCTGTCGCTCACAATAACCCTTGGACTTCCATGTAGCTTTTGAATTCTATCCATAAATGTAGTAGCAACTGTACTTGCTTTAAATGGATGAGATAATGCACAAAAGTGTGAATACTTGGTAAGTCTATCAACTACCACCATGATGACACTCTTTCCTTCGGACTTAGGTAAACCTGTGATAAAATCCATTGAAATCTCCTTCCAACATTGACTTGGAATGGATAAAGGTTGTAGAAGTCCTGGGGTCTTAATTGTTTCCACTTTATTCTGCTGGCAAACCAAACATTCCGCCACAAACTTTTGAATATCGGATTTAAGGCCATCCCAAAAAAATTCTTTCTTCACCCTGTGGTAAGTTTTTAAAAATCCCGAGTGTCCTCCTAAAGGAGAAGTGTGCAATTCCAAAAGAATCTTTTGTTTTAGTTGGGAATTCTTACAAAGATATAAGCGATCTTTGTACCATAAGGAATCATTTTTCCAACTAAATGTATTATATGTACTAGGATCTTGCTGCAACTTTTGAATGAGTGTCCATACATCTTTTTCCTTCTTCCATTCATCTCTTGCTTCGGTTATCCAATCTGGTTGGATAATAGAAATGGCACAAAGCAATGCTTCCACCTCTTCATTCTTTCTTTAGAGTGCATCTGCAACAACATTAAGCTTTCCTTTTTTGTAGATTATTTCAAAGTCATAACCCAACATCTTTGTGACCCATTTTTGCTGCTCTTCTGAAGATAGTCTTTGTTCTAAAAAGTGTTTCAGACTATCATGATCAGTTTTTACCTTGAAGTGTCTTCCCATTAGGTAAGTTCTCCATTTCTTTAGTGCATGCAGTATTGCTAAAATTTCCTTCTCATAAATAGGTTTCTGTAAATACTTTCCTTTGATTGGACGACTTTCAAAAGCAATGGGTCTTCCTTCATGCATTAAAACAACACCAATTCCATTTTCTAAGGCATCACATTCCACAATAAAGGTTTTTGTGAAGTCTGGCGTAGCTAAGACCGGTGCTAGGCACATTGCCTCTTTAAGATGTTCAAAGGCCTTAGTTGCTTCAGGAGTCCATGAAAATGCATCTTTCTTCAATAATGCTGTTAGAGGTGCTGCTATTCTCCCATAATTCTTAACAAACTTGCGATAATACCCTGTTAACCCGAGAAATCCTCGCAACTGCTTTATGGTTGTGGGGACTTTCCATTCCTTAATGGTTTTAATTTTGTTAGGGTCTACTTTAACACCCTCGTGAGATACAATATGACCCAGATATTCCACCTCTTGTACTCAAAGAAACATTTGGATGTTTTTGCATATAATTGTTTCTCCTGCAATAGTTTGAGCACCCTGTCAACATGTTCAACATGATCCTTCCAAGACCTGCTATAGATTAGCATATCATCAAAAAATACTAGCACAAATTTTCTAAGGAAGGGTTTGAAAATGGAATTCATCAACCCTTGAAATGTAGAAGGTGCATTGGTAGGGCCAAAAGGCATGACCAAAAATTCATAATGACCCTCATGAGTTCGAAATGTTGTTTTTGGAATATCTTCAGTCTTCATTCTAATTTGATGATATCCTAAATGAAGATCAAACTTGGTAAAATAAATTGCTCCATGTAATTCATCCAATAATTCATCAATCACAGGAATGGGAAATTTATCTTTAATGGTGAGCTTATTGAGCTCCCTATAATCCGGACACATTCGCCATGATCTATCCTTCTTGTGTACCAATACTACAGGAGCAGAGAAAGAACTTTGACTAGGTTGAATTATACCCGCCTCTAACATTTCTGCAATCATACGTTCAATTTCGCTCTTTTGGACTTAAGGATATCTATAAGGCCTGATGTTTGGAGGAACACTTCCTGGAATCAAATGAATAGCATGATCATGATCACGAATAGGTGGGAGTCCTTTGGGAGTTTTAAACACCTTGGAATGATTGTCCAAGACTTGTTGGAGATCTGCAGAAATAGATGATTTTGATGTTGGAACTTCTAGTGAGCATAATTGTGCAATTACGCCTCGCTGTTCTTTCTTTAGAAGCTTTGTCATGACATTAAAGCTTATTATCCTTCCTGGCTTCCCCGCAATACCCCGTAATTCGACTTCCTTTCCTTCTGAAAAAAATTTCAAGAAAAGTTCTTGAAAATTAAAAGCTACCGTCTCCAAAGATTGTAACCATTGTACTCCTAGTACAACATCAGCACCTCCCATAGGAATGGCAAGCATTGGACTAGTCAATACATATTCCCCCATGGTTAGCTTGATATTATGGCATTTTCCAGTGCAATTTATAGTTCCTCCATTTGCAACCATCACTTGACATTCTGGTGCTGGGTATAGGAAACAATTTAATTCCTTGGCTACCTTACAATGAATAAAATTATGGGTGCTACCTGAATCAATAAACACTATTACCCTTTTCTTCTTGATCTGTCCTGCTATCTTGAGAGTTTGAGGAGTGGTAATTCCTGCCAGTGCATTACATGATATGGTCGAATTCATTTCTTCCTCTTCTATGGCTGGTTCCTGGTGTATATCCTCTTCTTTTTCATTTTCTTCTTCTTCTTCACAATCTATGTAAAATAATTTCTTTTCAGCACACTTATGACCTTTAGTGTATTTGCTATCACAACTATAGAAAATCCCTTTTGCTCCTTTTTCTTCCAATTTTTGTGGTGTCAACCTTGTAGGTTGTGGAAATCTAGGCGTAGCAAGACTTCCTTCTTTATAGAATTGAGTGGTAGGCTTCCTTGTCGCCATAATTTTACATTCAACTTTTCTTGCCAACCTGAATGCCTTCTCCAATGAATCAAGTTCCAAAATGCGAACTTCATGTTGGATGTTATCCTTTAAAGTGCCCATGAAGAGATCAATCCTGTGTTCCTCTGGAATATCAGTTACCCTTATATTCAATTTTTGGAAGTCCTCAATGTGCTGCCCCACTAAACCCTTTTGTTTGAGATTTCTCAATTGGCTAAAGAAGGTGTTGCTCTTTGTATCCTCATAATGTGCTATCATTTCCTCCGTAAAAATTGACCAAGTGACAATTTTTTTACGGGAGCAAAGCCATCGATACCATACAAATGTATTTTGTTCTAAATGTAAAGTTGCAATGCGTACCTTTTGTGTGTTTTGTACATTATGGAGATCAAAATATTGCTCCATCTGTAGTATCCATGTTACAGGATCCTTTCCATCAAAATTCCTCATATCCATTTTTGGAATATGGTGGTTCTTCCCGCCAACATTAGAGTTTATGAAATCATGATTAACATTTATTTTTTTCTCATCATGAGTTTCCTCTACTATCTTTCACCATTAGGAAACATTTCTTGTATCAACTTTGTCAAACCTTATATGTATTCTTTTAGATCATTCTTCATGTTTTCCATTTTAGATTCCATGCCAGCTTCCATGTCATCTATCTTAGACTCCACGTCTTTCTTCAAAATTTCCATTCCATTTTTTGCTGCTCTTTGTGAGAGCGAATTTTGGTGCATTTGCTCTTGTAATTTTGATAGATCATGTTGCAATTCTTCATCTTCATGAGTCATAGTAGAGCTTTCTAAAAGCTTAATGGGTGTTGAATTATTTTTACAGGGCATTTTTTATAACCCAATACTGATATCTATTCTACAATATGCCCTTGGAATCAATTCAAATTGATTTTTCAAACAAGACTTATGCAATTCGGAAAAAAATACACACTTTTTTTTTTGCTTTTCAGGAGCTCGATATTGAAATTTGATTATCTCTTTGATTGTACCTCTTCAATATCTGAAATTAAGCACTAAAGTAGCCCTATGAATTCTCTTTTGAATGCCACAGTTCTGACCTGATTTGGATTCTCCAAGACAAAGTTATGTCCAATCTCCCACAGTGACCTAATTATGGAATGGTTCAGTATAGTGAACTTGTACGACTTGCCACGTATCATTGTTTCATCCTTCACCTCTTAAATTGATAGCCAAGAAACTAAATTCCGTGTACTTACAACAAATTTTGACGGCACTCCAATCCGATGTTCAGAGAGAGATTTATTGAACTTTTCCCACGATCACCTCTTTGAGATGAAATTCAGGAGCTTGAAAGAGCACCCCCTTCCACAGATCACATTTCCAAACATATTGCAAATCAAGATCTGAAATTTTTTTACGAGTGTCCTCAAGATTTCAGCTTCACACCCTAAAAATTCTAGATTCTGAAACTTCGTAGAAAAAACTTTATAGCGCAAATGCCCCGATGACCTATTTAGGAGCCTGAAAAAAGACCTAACTTGCACAGATCATATCTCTGAAAATTTTGCGAACCAAGCTCTGTAAGTTTTATATGATCTTCCTTAGGATTTATGCTTTGCACTCTAAAAATTTCAGCTTCTGAAACTTCGTATAAAAAAAGTTATAGCGAAAATGCCACGATGAGTTGTTTGGGGCAGCGAAACCCTAGAATCCAAAGCTCTGATACCAAATATTGTGTAACCAGCTCCAAAAATAGAAGAAAAGAGATATAAATGCCTTAGAAATAAGCCACTTCGAGGGGGCAACCTCCAATACATTACATGAATGAACAATTCTTGGATGATACAATTTACAAAACCTCCTTTCTATATATAGGAGTCCATGGGGCCATAATGTAATCCTAGTGGGACACAATGTAATCCTAGCCGACCTAACAATAATAATTTAAGGGCACAATAATAACAAAATGGGGGTTACAAGGGTACAATAATAACAATAAGGGGTTTACACTAACAATAATAAGGGACTATACTAGTGATATAGGGACCTAACAATTAGTTATCTCAGTATTTTCTTCTCACGGTCTATCCAATTACATGGGATTCAAAATCAGAACTAGGCCTCTTAGTGGTGTTGTTAAGATATGATTAAATGGTGATTGATTGGGCAAGAAACTATATTTGGTTAAATGTATGATACTTGTAGAATAAAGGAATTATAGATTAGATGATACAAAATGTCAAATATCAAATATCCTAAAAGTTTCATCCCTGACATGTAAAGTAAATATTTATAACTCAATAATAGATATAAACCATAACCACCATCATCTAATAACTGATTAAATATACCCCATGAACCATGAGTTCTGGAAACCTTGCATATGCAATAGTAAACTTTATCAGAAATTAGCTTTGAGAAAACAAGGCAGCCAAGTAGATTATAGTATTAAATTAACTTCTATATTATAGGCATAGCCACCACTACCAGCAGGTGTCCATAGCCTCGACAGGGATGCCTTTTTAACCCATTGAGATGCCAGTGTCCCATTTATTATAAATAAGTACATAGTTGAAAAAGCCTTTTCAATTTACTTAGATGTCAATTGAAGGTCATTGTTCTGGCATGGTAACCAATTAATAACAATTCCATTCACGGGAGCTAACAAAAGTGAAAAAGTCGGCTCGTGATGAGACCTCTTGTCCTTCAGTCTTATGATAGAAGACCATTAATATGGCTTGGTGACCAGCAGTGGTAATGTCACTTTATTAGGACCTATGATCATGGTAGGTCAACTCATGATGAGACCTCCTATCCTCCAGTTGACCATTTATGTTTTAAAATTCAACTATAGTTTTTGTTAATCAATAACATATTACTTAATAGATGGGGTGGCACGTCAGCTCCTTAAGAGCTAGGGATGGCGTAAAAAGTTGTGTAGTAACTATTTTCAACTTTGATAGTTTTGCTTCTAAAAAATTAATAACCTTAAAATGAATGTTGATAAATATATTTTTCATTGCTAAGATTGGGGTTGAGGAACAATTCATTAGATAATGACGAAAAATATTTAAATAAAATTATGTGGTCATCATCATAAATTTTACAAGATCAGGGACTTGACCTATTAGGAAAGTTGAAAGTTGACATGATGAAATCATCTTTGCATAATTATTCCTTAAAAATAAGATTATTTTTATAGATAAACAAAGATAAATTGACTACCCAATCATTATGTCAAAGAGGACCTAGACCATTAAAAGTATTTCCCATTCACCAAAGAGAAAAACAAATCAGAAAGACCTACATATGTTGAATTCAATGTGAAAACTGGCCAACAACAATAGTTGTGACTATGGTAGCAACAACCATGACTTAGGTAATAAAAGGTAAAGGGGAAAAAGAACAATGTTAGGAAGGTGACATAAAGGAGGATTAGTCACTTGACAGAATAATGAGGAATTAAGAGTAAATCATTCCTGACAATACTTACCATAATAATCATCCTTATTAATAAATATGAGACCTCCCGCCAAGTAAAGTATGTCTGCCATCAGTCATAGTTGATCATGTCATAAGTAAAATACCAAATAAATCCATGAAGTCGGTCGAGGACATACCCAACGACTTACCTTGGCTGAGAAAAAACACTGGAGGAGTAACAGCACCAAGTACTTAGAAAAATATCACCATGGAGTAACATCATTGGAGGAGTAACAACATCAGAGGAGTAACAACACCGGACACTTAGAAAATTTTAGGAGGAGTTACAACATCGAATACTTAGAATTTTTTTTTAGAGTAACAACAGTGACAGATTCACAACATTTACGGAGTAACAAGAGTGATAGATTCACAACACTGACGGAGTAACAGTAGTGACAAATTCACAACACCGACGGAGTAACAGCAGTGACGGATTCACAACACTAGTGGAGTAACAACAGTGACGGATTCACAACACCGACGGAGTAACAACAATGATGGATTCACAACACTAGTGGAGTAATAGTAGTGACAGATTCACAACACCAATGGAGTAACAACATCCAGAGTAACAACAGTGCGAGTAACAACATCCAGAGTAATAGCATTCAGAGTAACAACAGTGCGACTAACAACATCCAAAGCAACATCAGTGCGAGTAACAACATCCAGAGTAACAACAGTGTGAGTAACAACATCTGGAGTAACAACATCTGGAGTAACAACAGTGCGAGTAGCAGCATCCGGAGTAACAACAATGCGAGTAACAGCATCCAAACTAACATCATCTCGAGTAATAACAGTTCGAGTAACAACATCCAGAGTAACAATAGTGCGAGTAATAACAGAGCGAGTAACAGCTTCCAGAGTAACAGTAGTGTGAGTAACATCATCCAGAGTAACAACATCGTACTCCAGTGTGAGTAGCAGCATCCGAAGTAACAACAATGCGAGTAATAGGATCCAGAGTAACAGAAATGTGAGTAACAACATCTGGAGTAACAACAGTTCAAGTAACAACATCCAGAGTAACAACAGTACGAGTAATAGCAGTGCAAGTAACAACATCCAGAGTAACAGTAGTGCAAGTAACAACATCTAGAGTAACAGCATCACGGAGTAACAACATTGCAGAGTAGCAGCATCCGAGGAGTAACAACATCATGAATGGCATCATCTGGAGTAACAACAACCAAGGAGTAACAACATCCTGAGTAGCAGCATCCAGAGTAACAACAACCAAGGAGTAACAAAATTACAGAGTAGCAGCATCCAAGGAGTAACAGCATCATGAGTAGCAACATCCAAGGAGTAACTGCATCACGAGTAGTAGCATCCAATAAGTAACGGATCACGATTAGCAGCATCCGGAGTAACAGCATCATGAAACTTAAGAACTCACTCCTTTTATTTTGAGAACGAAACAAAGAAAATGTGACTTTGAAGTAAACAATACCTGAAAAATAAAAACATAAGAAAAATTAGAAAATAAATGACTCTTTATTGGCAACTAATAAATAAATAAAAATCTTTAAATTACAATGGTTATGATTTTTGTTGCAGCAATGTTGTTTGTGAATCGTGAATAAATGGAAAAATGTTTTTTTTTCGAAGATGACTTGGATATTCAAATAAAAATCAATTCTCATTTCTCATGTTATAAATCCATTGACTAATGAAAATTATTCTTGTTGTTTTCTTTGTGTGAGGAAATGTCTTTGAAAATGTTTTTATTTCATCATCATTTCCTTCAAGAATCACTTGTTCATAAATTGACCTCATTTATTCTCCTCGGACCTGCAAAAAACGAGTGTCTACCTAAAATAAAACATGAAATCATGGGAGAAGAGAGATGATTGGGCTCTCCTAATCTAATAAATATGCAAAAAAAAACAAGTAGTTACTCTATAAAACAAATCCATGAAAAAAATAACAAAGTAAAATTAATTTATTACCTGCGGGAGAGTGGTGGCCAACCATACTAACCAGCAATGTTTTAATGATAACTTCTTTGTTTTTCATCCGATTTGAGTGATTCCAAATCCAAATGAATGTGAATTCAGATATATTCCTCCAATAGAAACAGGTTTTAAAAATTCCATGTAATGGTATGTTAAATTGTCTTAGAACAACCTGCATAATAGAGTCATTTTCGATTTTCTAGCTCAGACCAATAGTTGATATTTCAAGCATAATTTTTTCATTTGATGACGGATTTAACCGATTAAAATTGATGATTAAATTATATTCATTTATGTATCTCCAATAGAAATAGGTTTTGAAGGCAAGGATAATTGATGGGTCAAATACGCTAGTGAACAGCCGAGAAAACATAGTTTCAAGAGTGCTGATTTACGATAAGCAGTCAGTATTTTGGTCAGAAATTCCTCATACAATATTGAAATAAAGTGATTCAAATTTTTTTGTAAACTATATTCATAGGGGATATACCATAGAAACAGGTTTCCAAAATCTAGTCATTTGAGTATCCAAAAATGGACTGTCCCAACTCTAATCCTTAGCTGCCTACTCGACATCCTGTCATTGTTTTGGTCATAAAGTTTTTGTTTCAAATTGAAATCAAGTGATTCAAATTAGGTTAGAAATTAGACATGAAGGGATACATATAATAGAAAGAGGACTTGAAAATGTTCCCATTTGGTCCCTCAAAACATGACTGTCCCGACTGTTTTTCCAGAATTTACATCAAGCCCGCAAACCATAAGATATGATAATTAATGAATTTTTCCAAGAAGGTGATCAAAATGAATATGAGTGTTTGTAGAAATTTTATTTTAAATATAATTCATCTACATACATAAATGAATTTGAATATTGGTCACCAATGTTAATTTTCACAATGTATTGCAACAAAAACAACTATTTTTACATCTAAAGAAATTTATTTATTTATGTCTTTATTCATTCTATATTTTACACTACACTACACTACTTTGAAAAATAAAATATACAAGAATACCTCCAATGAATCCATTTTTGAAATAATGTTTCAAGTATACACATACCCATAATTGAGAGATATATGTTGATAAATACACGGATATGAGAGACCAACTTCCCTGTTAAGGATGGTGCCAAGAGTTGCTAAAGTGTAGAGTGATGTTGCGAACAAACAACAGAGTGAAACGAGCCTTCAATATAGTCTTCATTTCTCATATTTGTAACATCGTGAAGTTCCTTAACTAAGTTCCAGATTCTGTTGATGCTCTCTTTCTTGACCTCATCCTCTGCCTTTTTGTTTAGATCTATGTTCATAGGAATTGTGAAGAGGGTTCATCAAAGTAACAACAATGGCTCAGGACCTAGAGCAAGACAGATAGCTTCCTCCCTAGGACGAGAGAATAGATTCGAACAGACAATAGAAAGAAAAAGGAAAATCGAAATTCAAGACTTGAAGCAGAGTAACCACATACCCTCCTCAGGATGAAAAGTTGGCCCAAAGAAAAAGAAATAAGAGCGAAAAACTAGAAACTACGCCTAGGACTTAGGGCAGGTTTACAAGATACCCTCCCCAAGACAAGGGATTAATTTTAATAATAAAAAAAACAAAGAAGAAATAAAAATTGCATGCTATACTCAGGACTTGGAGTAGGGTAATAAATACCTTCCCCAAGACGAGAGATCAATTCTATAGAAAAACAATAAAAAGAAGAAAATAAAAACACAAAGCACTTATACTCAGGACTTGAAGTAGGGCAATAAATCCCTCCCAAGATGAGAGATTGACCATTAGATCTGCTGCAGATCCTATTGTTGCACCTGTTAGCCTTCCCCAGCAACGACGCCAAAATGTTGGTGTCCGAATATGAAAAAAATTCAAACCTTTCTCCACATAAATTATCAACTCGAGGGCGTTAGTTATTTCAAGACTAATGACAAAGTATATACAAATACAAGTACATGACCTGCTATAGATCACAGATTTAATTCCACAACACACAAACCACTGTAAAAAAAATTAAATAAACTACAGAAATTAAAGGGCATTCATAGCAATTAAGAATAAACTGTAACAACAGTAAAGAAATCACAATAAAACACAACACGGCAAGAAAAATGGCAAATACAACACCTGATCATAAGAGTGGGCCCAAATCTCTAATCAGGGCTGAGGTAAACTCACGAATTATAGAATAAACAACAATATGATGTGCATTCAATTAATCGAACATGCTTACGTTACAAATCTGTCTCTTCTTGTTTAACCCTCTATCCTTTATCTCCTACGTGTTCCATCATGTTCTATTCCCCCCTTCTCTCTGATTTGTGTCTCTTTAAATATACAAACAACAAATGGAAATAGATTGATTACAAAACCTCAATATGAAATATGATATTTGAAAGATATTTCCATCATAATTCAGCTGGCACAAGTCGAATTTGGCAATTACAATTGGGGCACTTTTGGAAAACAGCCACAACAGAAAATATGAAAATATGTCCTTTGAATAACCCTTCGTTTCTCTCAATAAAGACCAAATTTTGGAAAATTTCTTGTTGTAAAACTAATTTGATCCATTCTGCACAAAACCCATGTTTCAGATTTTCAAGATTCTTCTCCATTTGCCCAAAACGTTCAACGTAAAATTGTCTCTTGTTATTCCAGCGAATTTCTGAGTTGGAATATTTAATTATCAACTGAAGATAAAATCTGCAATCTAGAAGAGATCTTGGAGTCAAAAATAGTGAGTGATGTTATAACTAATTCATTAATAAACTATCATTGGAAAAATCATGCATAATAATCATTAATTTATTGAAATAAAGGAGAAGAAGTATTATTTATCCAAAAGAACATAAATAATTATGAAATGGAATTATATAATAAATTATGATAAACAATGTGATAAAAGAACATTAGAAATGGATGAAATGGATGTTAAGAAGTGATAATAATAATACAAATTAGAGTCCCAACAAGCACAACAAGAAAAGTGTCAAGTCCTTCAACAAGCTAAATTTACCTACAACGATTCACCTAACAAGAGCATGAGGAGGTTCCCATTCCAAATTGTGTATCATATTTTATTCAAATAAATAGATATAAACTATGGTATTTTCTTTCAAGGATAATACTTAGAAGTAATTTCCTAGTAATTTATTTGGTAAAGAATATAAACATGTTATGTAAAATATAATCTCCAATTAATCCATGTCCGAAAAAATGGAAAATATTTATAGGTCATGATATTCACAAAGATATATGAAAATAACATAGTTTTGAGAAGTAGCGCAACCATATAAATCGAAAGGCTAGTAAAGAGATATAAGAATAAAAAATGACATCAAGATTCTTAACCATAGAGATTCAAACCCACTTTACAATGGAGATTCTTAACATGAAAATATAATATATTACAATACCATGGACCAATACCCTAGTTTATCAATGCAAAATACCCAAAAAATTATAAGTTATTTCATAATATTCTTGAATATTTCATAAAGGTTAACTAGAAATAATGGAAGACAAAATTGAATGAGATAAATATTGGTAGTCCTTAGGTAAAGAGACCCTGATGCTTCCCACAACGTTGGCTAATTCATTGAATTTGCAAATCAATTAATACAATCTTATACATGAATTTAGTTAGGGAGATGTAACAACCTACTAGAAAATAGGAACTAATTCCTAATTACAAACACAATCTTAACAATTACGATTTCTTCATTATTTTCTAATTCCCCCCATTAATGTAGAAAGGGTTGATTTCCAAACCTAGAATCTCCCTAAACAATTCAAATTTCACCTTCCCAAGGGGATTTGTGAAAATATCAGCAACATTTTCACAAGTATTACAATATTCAATAAGAATTTCCTTAGACTCTTCTCTCTAATAAAATGAAATTGGGCATCAACATGCTTTGTCCTTGCATGAATTTTTGTATTATTTTCCAGCTTGATCAAGCTCTAGTTGTCACACTTGATCAATGTAGCCTTCTTTTGTTCTTCTCCAACATCTTGAAGAACATGCCTCAACCAAACAATATCGCAAGTTGCTACACAAAAAGCTTTGTACTCTTCCTATGTAGATGACAAAGATATAGTTGGTTGCTTCTTGTTTCTCAATGAAATAACCTGGATCCAATACTGAATGCATAAACTATAATAGATATTCTATCATTCAGATTACCAACCCAATTTGAATTTGAGTAACCTGTCAGCTCAACATCAAATGAATCAGTATATTTAAGAACAAATTCAATTGTACCTTTAAGATACATGAGTACTTCTTCCGCTTCTCTCCAATGGATTTCTAAAGTTCTTCTCATAAAATTACTCAACACACTAACTAAATGTGCAATGTATGGCCTACTTGTAGTAAGATAATTTAGACTTCCAACTAGTTGTGTGTACGTTGTACCATCGACCTATTTTGAACCATCATCAAGATGAAGCTTTACATTTTGTTGCATAGGAACAAAATAAACTTTTCAATGATCCATATTAAACTTTTTAAGCACTTATTTGACCTACTTACCCTATAAAACAAAATTCTAAGGTCCAACATCTCACCAAACTTCAAGACTTAAACAGTAATGCAACTCATCGAGATATTTCATCTAGAATACTTGTGACATCTGCATCTTAATTTCATTAATTAACTTCACTGAATTTATTGTAATGATTAATTCATCAACTTATAAATAAATCAACACCACATACCCCTTTGCATCAAATTTGGTATACATATTCTGATCACTTTAACTTACCATAAAAGCTTGCTGGAAAAAAAATCTATCTTTTCATACCACGACCTAGGTTCCTATTTCAGCCAATAAAAATATTTCTTTAATCTGCAAACTAAATGTTCCTACCCTTTTTTAACAAACCCTTCAAGTTGTGTCAAATACACCTCCTCCTTTAAGCCACCATTCAGAAAAGCATATTTTACATATAGTTGGTGCAAATTCCAATGATACTTTGTAGCTAATGTAATTAAAAATCTAAGAGTGTTCAATTTAGCTACATGTACAAATGTTTCTTCATAACCAATACCCTCTTTCTGAGAGTACCCTTTTGTGACTGATCTAGCTTTATATTTATCTAGTATGTCATCTCCTTTAAACTTGGGTTTGTATATTCATTTCCATCCTATGAGATCTTTTCCTTTAGTAAATTTAGTCAATTCCCAAGTTTTATTTTTAATTATAGATTCATATTCTACCTCCATGGATTTTCTCCACTCTTCATATTCAATAGCTTCATTAAAATTCATGGGTTCTATGACATTCAAAACACTATTCATGA
This sequence comes from Pinus albicaulis, assembly GCA_034641835.2. NCBI lineage: Eukaryota > Viridiplantae > Streptophyta > Pinopsida > Pinales > Pinaceae > Pinus > Pinus albicaulis. Next base: position 1,478,281,398 of record CM076577.1, read on the forward strand.
GAGCATAGCCCTTGTACCATTCAAGTAGTTGAATATGCTAAGTAGATTTCCTGCGTGCTTCACTAATTTCGCCTCTATTCTTTGAAATTACTTCTCCATTTTTTATTAGGCTCTAATTGCTGATGATGTCCACATTGTTGGATTATTCCCCAAGATTTTTCTGCTTAGTGTCTTATGCTTTTGCTTCTACTTTTGCTTCTTCTTTATTGTCTTCAACTTTAGGAATAATGTGTCATCTTTCATAGATGTTATCCTTGTTTCCTTCATCTTCCTATTCATGGAAATTTTAATCTTTATTCATTAATACTCTATGAGTATATGGATCAAATATTTTATATTCTTTAAATGATGTATAGTATCCTACAAAAATACATTTGATACCTTTATCATCAATTTTATTTATCTTCTCCTTCAGAATATGTGTAAAGGCCTTAGACCCAAATATCCTCAAATGATGAATTGTTGGTTTAAAGCCATACAAGGCTTTGAATGGAGTATTAAAATAAATATACCTTGTTGGACTTCTATTTTTTTCTCCCCAAAAATCATTTGAGAGGTTCTTACCTTTAATCATACTCCATGCACACTCCACCAATGCCTAGTTCTTTCTTTTTGCAACACCGCTCTGCTGAGGAGTGTAAGGTACTATGAATTGTTGCACAATTCCATGATCCTTGAAGTACTGGATGAAGTTCCCCAATCTATATTCTGACCCTTCTTCTTAATGAAGGATCTTTACAAAATTCCCTGTATGCTTCTTTGCCATGTTTTTGATATCTTTGAAATAATAAAAAACATCACACTTTTTCCTAAGGAAGTACATCCAAGTGTACCTTGTGCAACCATCAATAAATAATAGAAAATAATATGATCCTCCTAAATGTGTGGTTTTCATGGGTCCACAAACATCATAATGCTCAAGTTCTATCACATCTCTTCTTCTCCTATCAGAGTTTTAGGGGAATTCATCTCTGTGATTTTTACCAAATGCACAAGCTTCACAAGGAGCATATTCATTATTTAACATAGGGATACCTTCAACCATATTATATTTCTACAGCAATAGTAAATCATGATAATTGATGTGATCATACCTTTGATGCCAAAGAAATTATGTTGACATAGTTGTGGTATTCAATGCTTCATGAATTTTTCTAGTAACATCAAGCTGTACAAGCCTTAAACTATGATTCCTGAAGCAACATGTTTGCAGTGATCCAAAAAATATTTCACTATGCAAGGTTTTTTTAAGAATTCAACCTTGAAGTTTTGATCTGTAATTGTAGAAACATAGATCAAATTTTTCTTGATCCCATGCACATACATAACATTATGGATGCACCTGATGCTTCCATTTGGTAAATTCATAGGTATATCACTATATCCCATGATATTATGTCTGCGATCACCTCCAAGGTAGATGTTTCCACCATTCCTAATTTTCTTGAAGTTTTTGTACTAGTCCTTATTGCATGTAATATGAATCGACGCTCCAGAGTCCACACACCATGTATTAGAATCATCCATTTCAGTAGAAAACATAGCATTATACACAAATAAAATGAGATTTTTGAGATCAGAATTCAACACTTCTCCTGCAAAATGTCCTCATTGTCTTCTATGAGTATTCCTATATTCATCATTTTTCTTCTTATAACAGTATCTGGCTAGATTCCCACTTCTACCATAGTAAAAGCATTTCATTTCTGATAACATATCTTCAATTGATTAAAAAATGGGCTTTTCTTGGATGAGATTCTTCCTTTATTTTCTCCTCCTTGTTTCCCTTTGAAGAATTTCTTCTTCACCACAAGTGCCAAATTTGGATTATGAGGCTTCAAGTTCCCGTGCTTCTCTTCTTCCTACAATAATATACCTACCAATTCCTCAATTTTTGGCATTTCTCCCTTGCTGTGATACCTGTAATAAACATATGGTAATATTTTGACATTGCATTTAATGTGATTGTTATTAGATCATTAGTAGGTACTCACTCCCCTATGTCTCCCAACTTGTCTTTCTATTCTTTATTTCTAGAAATAAAGGAATTAAAATATTCATTCTCTTCCATTTTAATGTACAAGAGATTAATATTTAAGAAGATAGCTCTATTTGTGTTTTTAGTCTCATATAATTCCTTCTGTGTATTCCAAGTTTAAGCTGAAGTCTTAGAATCACGGATATGAGGAATTATACTATCTTTGATAGACATTCTAAGAAATACCTTTGCTTTATTTTCTCTCTTCTCCGAGTCTTGAATTGTTACATCTATCATGCCTGCAACAGGTTTTTTTTCATTTCCCTTTGTAATTATCGAGGCAACATAGACTTCCAGCAGCGTCTGCAAATTTAATTTCTATTTGACATAGTTTTTGCCATATAAATTATTGGATTCATTCAAGCTTGTCTCTACAAGTGGATTTTCCATTTTCTCCCAATGGTTTTTAAGAGAAGTTTTACAAGATCTAAATAAATTTAAATAAAGGATAAGAAACAATTAATAGTTCTTAAAAAAAATAAAGCCCTTTTTCTCAAATAAGTGCTCAACCTAAAAATGGTTTTTTAAAGTAGGATCCCATTTTCAAGTGTTCCTTCACCAATGCTTCTCCTTGTAGGAAATAAAAACGGTGATCCACATCGGAAAAAAAACATGTCACTAATTCCGTTGTACTAATAACCAAACTCTAAATCCTTAAGAAAAATGCACTCACAGTAAGACTAGTTTGACACAACCGTGATTAGCAGTGAGGTTGTCGGGCAGAAAGAATGTGGATCCTCATTATTTTAAATTGGATCTGGAAGCTCACTACACTCCCAAAGATGCATCAGTCATCCTAGTTCTACTTCTTATCACTCCACGTTGCTTCTATTCAGTAATCGAACATCATGAGAGGTCATGAATTCTGGAGGGGTAGCGAAAAAGCTTTCCAAGTGTCTATCAGATCTAAGGCTTACAATCTAGGTCTTCCGACCCAAGGCTTCCACTGTAGTTATCCAAGGAGAGTCGATGAAATTTGATCTGATCCAATTCAGATCCTCACAGGGAAATGGTGCGAATGCGTGGTGGAACCAAATAAAAAACAAAACACCAGCTACAAAACACCCTCGCATGGAGAACGATTCCTTATCGCTCCACACTGATACCTCAAAAAATTATTGTTTTAAGTAAGAGGAGTTTCTGTAGTGCATTATATTAGATATCATTTTTAAAATTCAACTACGTTAAGTAAGTCATTCATCTATGACCATTTTCATGAGAGGTAGTCGTAACTCACTAATTTCTCATGATTTTGAATAATCCACTTAGCACTCATTGCATCGGGTGATGCTCAAAGGGGTGAAGAGGTGGGATTGAAACTAGTTAAATGAATCACATAGCATCAATCATCACTTCCGGGGGCTTGCACCCATTAACCAGGACTTCCCGAGAGGTCACCCATCCCAGAACTCCTCTGGCTCGAGCGTGCTTAACTGTGGAGTTTTCCGCACAATCAAGCCCACTTAGCTTGCTACCCCATTTGCAAAACCTTAGCAAGTATTGTGCCTCATGAACCATTCAGGAAGAGATCTCTCTACTCTTTGTATTTTAAGTATGAGGGGTTTCCATAGTGCATTATATTAGATATAATTTTTGGGATTCAACTGTGTTAAGTAAGTCAATAATATATGACCATTTTCATGAGAGGTAGTCGTAACTGAATAATTTATCATGATTTTTGAATAATCCACCTAGCACTCATTGCATCAGGTGATGGTTATAGGGGTGAAGAAGTGGGATTGAAACTAGTGAAATGAATCACATAGCATCAATCATCACTTCTGGGGCTTGCACCCGGTAACAAGGACTTCCTGGGAGGTCCCCCATCTCAGAACTCCTCTGGCTCAAGCACGCTTAACTATGGAGTTTTCCCCATAATCAAGCTCACTTAGCTTGCTACCCCATCTGCAAAACCTTAGCAAGTATTGTGCATTATGAACCATTCAAGAAGATATCCATTTACTCTTTGTATTTTAAGTATGAGGGGTTTCCACAGTTCATTATATTATATATCATTTTTGGGATTCAACTACATTAAGTAATTCATTCATATATGACCATTTTCATGAGAGGCATTCGCTTCTAACTAATTTCTCATTATTTTTGAATAATTCGCTTAGAACTCATTGCATCAGGAGATGCTCATAGGGGTGAAGAAGTGGGATTGAAACTAGTGAAATGAATCACATAGCATAAATCATCACTTTTGGGGCTTGGACCCGGTAACCAGGACTTCTTGGAGGTCACCCATCCCATAACTCCTCTAGCTCAAGCGTGATTAACTGTTGATTTTTACGCACAATCAAGCCCACTTAGCTTGCTACCCCATTTGCAAAACCTTAGCAAGTATTGTGCCTCATGAACCATTCAAGAAGAGATCCCTTTACTCTTTGTATTTTAGGTATGAGGGGTTTCCACAGTCCATTATATTAAATATCATTTTTGGGATTCAACTGTGTTAATTAAGTCATTCATCTATGACCATTTTCATGAGAGGTATTTCTTACTTAATGACTTACTTCACGCAGTTGAATCCAAAAAATGGTCATAGATGAATGAATTACTTAACGCAGTTGAATCCCAAAAATAATATCTAATATAATGCACTGCAGAAACCCCTCATACTTAAAATAAAAAGAGTAAAGGGATCTCTTCTTGAATGGTTCATGAGGCAAAATACTTGCTAAGGTTTTGAAAATGGGGTAGCAAGCTAAGTAGGCTTGATTGTGGGGAAAACTCCACAATTAAGTGCGCTTGAGCTAGAGGATTTTTGGGATGGGTGAACTCCTGGGGAGTCCTGGTTACCGAGTGCAAGCCCAGAAGTGATGATTGATGCTATGCAATTCATTTCACTAGTTTCAATCCCACTTCTTCACCCATATGAGCATCACCTGATGCATTGAGTGTTAAGTGGATTATTCAAAAATCATGAAAAATTAGTGAGTTACGACTATCTCTCATGAAAATGGTCATCGATGAATGACTTACTTAATGCAGTTGGATCCCAAAAATGATATCTAATATAATGCACTACAGAAACCCCTCATACTTAAAATACAAAGAGTAAAGGGATCTATTCTTAAATGGTTCATGAGGCACAATACTTTCTAAGGTTTTGCAAATGGGGTAGTAAGCTAAGTGGGCTTGATTTTGGGGAAAACTCCACAGTTAAGTGCGCTTGAGCCAGAGAAGTTCTGGGATGGGTGATCTCCCAGGAAGTCCTGGTTACTGGGTGCAAGCCCCGGGAGTGATAATAGATGCTATGTGATTCATTTCACTAGTTTCAATCCCACTTCTTCACCCCTATAAGAATCACCCGATACAATGAGTGCTAAGTGGACTATTCAAAAATCATGAGAAATTAGTCACTTACGACTACCTCTCATGAAAATGGTCATGGAAGAATGACTTACTTAATGCAGTTGAATCCCAAAAGTTATATATAATATAATGCACTATAGAAGCCCCTCATACTTAAAATACAAATAGTAAAGGGATCTCTTATTTTCATGAGGCACAATACTTGCTAAGGTTTTGCAAATGGGGTGAAAAAATAAGTGGGCTTGACTATGGGGAAAACTCCATAGTTAAGCGTGCTTGAGCCAAAGGAGTTCTAGGATGGGTGACCTCCTGGGAAGTCCTGGTTATCGGGCGCAAGCCCTAGAAGTGATGATTGATGCTATGTGATCCATTTCACTAGTTTCAATCCAACATCTTCACCCCTGTGAGCATCACCCGATGCATTGAGTGTTAAGCCCTGGAAGTGATGATTGATGCCATGTGATTCATTTCACTAGTTTCAGTCCCAGTTATTCACCCTTGTGAGCATCACCCGATGTAATGAGTGCTAAGTCGATTATTCAAAAATAATGAGAAATTTGTTAGTTATGACTACCTCTCATGAAAATGGTTATGGATGAATGACTTACTTAACGTAGTTGAATCCCAAAAATGATATCTAATATATCGCACTAGGGAAGCCCCCCATACTTAAAATACAAAGAGTAAAGGGATCTCTTCTTGAATGTTTCATGAGGCACAATACTTGCTAAGGTTTTGCAAATGGGGTAGCAAGCTAAGTGGGCTTGATTGTGGGGAAAAATCCACAGTTAAGTGCGCTTGAGCCAGAGTAGTTCTGGGATGGGTGACCTCCTGGGAAGTCCTCCTCGTTACCGGGTGCAAGCCCCAAAAGTGATGATTTATTCTATGTGATTCATTTCACTATTTTCAATCCCACTTCTTAACCCCTTTGATCATCACTTGATGCAATGAGTGCTAAGTGGATTATTCAAAAATCATGAGAAATGATATCTAATATAATGCAATGAGGAAACCCCTCATACTTAAAATACAAAGAGTAAAGGGATATCTTCTTGAATGGTTCATGAGGCACAATAATTGCTAAGTTTTTTCAAATGGAGTAGCAAGCTTAGTGGGCTTGATTGTGGGGAAAACTCCACAGTTAAGTGCGCTTGAGCCAGAGGAGTTCTGGGATGGGTGACCTCCCGGGAATTCCTGGTTACTCGTTGCAAGCCCCAGAAGTGATGATTATGCTATGTGATTCATTTCACTAGTTTCAATCCCACTTCTTCACCCCTGTGAGCATCATCGAATGTAATGAGTGCTAAGTGGATTATCCAAAAATCATGAGAAATTAGTGAGTTACTACTACCTCTCATGAAAATGGTCATAGATGAATGACTTACTTAACGCATTTGAATCCCAAAACTGATTTCTAAATTTTTTGTTTCTTGAACCACACTCTTCCCACCTTCATATGGAAGGCTCAAGATGGTTTAGGGTTTTGGGCATAATGATGGACATCTTCCTCTTCCATTGCGTCAGGTTGCTTCCCAGAAACAACTTTCTTACACAACTGATCAATCTAGAGCCTACGCTCCAATTGTTCAGTTGACCAGATTTTTCCAGCAGCCTTCATCGACCACAACCAACTATCTCCAACACTTTCCGGTCTTCCACACTGCACGCACAACTTTAATACACAAGTTTTCTCACACAGTCCTTGCATCTATACCAACAACCCTCGACTCTCACACCAATAACTTTCTTTTGCCTTATTATCCTCAGTCTTTAACAACCTCTCTTGGATACCATATAGAAAAATGGAAGAAAAAATTGAATGAGAAAATAATGGTTGTCATCAGGTAAGGAGACCCTGAGATTTCCCAAAGAACTGCCAAATTCACCGAATTCAAAATACAATCAATACAATATTTTACAGGAATTTAGTTAGGGAGATGTAAGAACCTACTATAAAATAGAAAGAACTTCCTAATTAAAAACAAAATTTTAACAATTACAGTTTCTTGATTTTTTTCTAAGAGGTTAAATTCCTACCATGCACCTATTAACAATTTATAAATAAATTAAAATGATCTAAGCCTCATTCCAAAATAGATACTCGTGTTTTTTTGAAATAAGGTTTTCATAATTATAATTTAATTATTAAAATTATATAATTAAATTAAAATTATAGAAGTTTTATTCCAAAATAGATACTCTAAGGTGTGTATTTATTTTGGAATAGGGCTTCCAGAATTATAAATTAATTATTAAAATTATATCAATGGGTGTGGTTATTTTGGAACCATAATTTTATTTTAATTATCAACAATTATTTGATGGATGGTAATTATATATCAAAGGTTGATTATTATCTCAAAAGTAGTTATGCCCTTTGTGCTATTTTAATTAAATTGATTAGCTAAAAAAATGTCATATGAACATGTGCCATATAAAGATGAGTTATAACTTTTTAAACATGTGGTATTAGTAAGTAAATCTGGGAGAATATCCATGGTTAAGAATCTTTTTATGTGTTGTTTTGAATGTTTATATGGTTAGCTCATATATTAATTAATTTTATAATTAATATAACTAGCAATTGCACCACATGTATCAATGGGAGCTAGAAAGAGTAGCATAGAAGATGGACATTAAAATTTTATGCAGTTTTATTTATTTGTCATGGATTATATCATGTATTATAATTTCAAGATGGTTTCACTACTAAAATTACCATTTGTAGAATCAATAGACTATTTTATTGAATGTTTCATCATTTCAATATACATTATTTATTTTAAATTTGAATGAATAATCTCAATATAGATTTGATGGAAAATTTTAATGATTGAATAATAAAACCGCTATTGAGTGATTCTATGCATAAGTTGCTCTTTTTTGTATAAGTGGACTTCATATTAGATACAACCTATGATGATTTCCAAGTTATCTAACAAGAATTCCTCTTCCACATTTTTATTTCCTTCTACTAACAATGGGAAAACATAAATATCTAAAAACATATGATAATCATCTTCATTAAACATGACCAATCCTACCCATTATAATAACATAATAAAAAATAATACATAAGTGGATAACATGTTCTTATTGTTGGGCTCAAAGAATATTCATCTTAATATTTTATTCGTAATAAATGTGGAAATTCCATCTTCAACTTGGTGGAATTCATTTCATTATTAGTTTTCATGCTTAACTTAATGCAATGATTATTTGTGATCTTCATTCGTGTCCTTTGATTACATTACTTCTGAGACACTATATCCACATGAACACTTGTTTATTGCTAGTTCTGAAATTGTATATGCATACATAAGTTTTTCACACATGACAAGGTGTTTTCATCGTTTTAAACCTTGTTATTTAACATACAAATGTACTTAGATTACATTACTTCTCACACACTGTATTGACATGTGCACTTGTTTATTGGCAGTTCTCAAATCGTATATGTATACACAATTTTTTCACACATCATCATGTTCTTTCATCATTTTAAATATTTTTATTTATACATACAAATATCCAACAACAAAAAATGTCGGAACACAATCCAAGCATTAAAACAAAGTCACAAACCATAGAATCAAATGGTAAACTCTAACTAAAAAATGATTTTTTTTCTATTGTGTACCAGTAGTTGAATTGAATCATGGATGACACAAAGAACATACTAGTTTAATGGTGACTTCCTCATTGGTTTGGTCATTGGTGTATTTAATTCACCCCAAAATCAGTTAAATTTCCTAAGCCTTCCATATCAACTCCCATGAATACTCCTAATCATTTCCTATGATTTATTTCTCTTTACTAAATTTTCATACAAGTGTACCAATTCAAATAATCAAGATGTTAGAGTAAAATGCACATCCTCACCCTAGAAGTACAAAAATTTTCAAAATTTAATAGCATTTGAACTTGAATTCAAAAACAAAAAAACTTTCATGTTCAGTCTCAGAAACCAAGATAGGTTCGACATCAAGTTGAAAAATGCTATATTGTCTACCAAAGGGGGTTTGTTGTATTTGTTTATTTTTCAAGATAATGCATTTGAAAATTTCATATTGCTCTATTGTGTAAGTGATGCTTATGAATTTCAGAAATCAAGTTTTTTTACATGATACATATATTGAATTTAGCTATGTAAAATAGTAACTAGTGGGACACTTAAAATATTTGTTAGACTTAACTTGCAGTGAAAAGGGTTAAGACTATCACTAACACTATTATTTTGATTTGAATTACAATTTTAAGATTGTACATTTGAGTGGCCTTATTGGCCTAAGGCTAAACAACCTTATGATCTTGAGACTCTCCAGTATATAAGTTTGTTAGATTCCGATATGGATATTCAAATATTGAAGTCTCATGCTTGGTCCCGACATGTTCTTGTGTACTGCAAATTTCAGCAATGATGCTTAATAAGGGTGCATTAGGAGGTCTTACTCATGATATTGCGTGTGTAATGTGTAGAGAGTCTCTCAAGAAGCCATCAGTGATTGAGAACATTTTGGAAGAGGAAAAGGAATAAATTCTTCCTGGATGGAGTGAGTCTACATTCATGGTCCTCTTGTCCACTCTCATATACTTATATGTTATAAAAAAAAACACAAAAAGAAAATTAAATTTAATGTCTCAATTGTTATTTTCTTGATTATGAAATTAAAGTACAACTTTTCAATTTCAAAATCCTATCCACGTCTCTTTCCACCTTTTGAGGAAATTGCTAGTTATAATTATTTATTATTCTCACCAATAAAACTATATATATATATATATATATATATATATATATATATATATAATAAGACTAGTAAAACATTATCAAATTTTTTATTATTATTTAAAATACAACCAATTTACTCAATAGTAAGTTTTTTTTACAAGTGGTTCACAAATCCATGTGCCACACATGAATCTAGTTACATCCACACTCTGAAAATATCAATAGACCTTCCCCAGGGGATCTAAATCATCATCCTTACAGGTGAGGCCTAACCCTATGGGCGTCAAGGAGATTAGATCATGTGACCTCCCAATCGGCAAAGTACTTAACAATCGATTGAGCTAACCCTTGGGACTACTAAAATAGTAAGTTTATACATATTTAAAAACAATAAATCAAACACATCATTTATATATAATCTTAATCTATGAAAGCATACTCACATTCTCTACTTACATAAAAACAAAACATAATGAAACCACATAGTTGTAATTTACATAATGAAACCACATGATTATTTCCACATTCCTGTCATTCATCATATGTGTGTTTCTTTCCTAAATGTCCATATTATCTACACATAGCTTCAAAATCTCAAACCTACTTCTTTAGAAAAAACAAGTAGGCCTTCAATATGAATGAATATTTTACATTATAGACTGTGCATAGATGTACTGTAACTCTTTTGTTTAAAGTTGAATAGATGTTTAATTTTCCTTGACATCTAATCAAATTCAAATAATTGTCTCAAATAATGACAAATTTAAATCATATATCATATATGGCTAATATCACTAGGAGTTTTTAGGGGTCCTAAACCTTGTTTGAAGAATGTGGAACAATGTGGAAAATAATTTGATGTTTTAATGTATTTATAAGTTCGAAAATCCACTCTGTTACCACGAAAGGTTCACATATTCTTACCATAAATTAGAAGAGATGTATCTTAACTCTTTGTCAACTTTATACTCCCATCAACATCATATATTCCATTGTTTGCATACACCCTTGATAAATTGCATGCTGCTTTGGCGTTAATAAATTACATGATTCTTTATCCAGCAAGTTTCAGCAGAATATGTAAATTCCTACTAGTCCTCTTGTTTGATCGAGCACTATATTTATTCATTCATTTTCTAGCAAGTTCGAATATTCTATATTGTAAGGAAAAGAATCAGAAAAACTACATTTCAATTGCGAACTCAATTTCGATGTTCATGATATTTATGGGAGCTCTATTTGGTGATATACATCGAAGACATTAGCAGTTGGAGTGTTAGCTATGTAATCATCATAGAGGATATTCTCACATCATTTATCCTCTTCCTGGTTGGAACCTTTTTACAAACATAAGGTCGAAGCAAGTAGTCTCGATTCTCAGGTTTGGTTCTCATAAGTTCCCTGGTCTAATCCCCGACAGGAGCATGTGTTCACCTAAAAACTTCTCCAGACATGATTTTTTCAGTAGAAAAAAGTCCAAACAAATATCCATTTTCAGCATATGGATAGAGTAATTACCAAAAGTGGAATTTTCAGAATAAATTACTAGGGATTAATGAGATCATAAGGTGATTTATAAAATTTATGTTCTCATTTTCATGTTCTAATTTTACCTAATGGATGTCTAAACCGAGAATATACTCATTCTTAAAAACATGGACTCACAAATAATATTAAGCATACAAGTGAGTTACAACATTCTCAACATTGTGGAGAAATAATCTCCAAAGTGAAAACCAACTCTCACCAAAAACAATTCCTATACATGGTATAAGAACCTAAATATCTCATATTTGAAGAGCTCATTTAATCCCAAACAACTAAATTGTTAACTGATAGTGATAGGTATTTCCATGATTACTTCTTTCCAATTAATAGAGGTCTTGAAATATATGCATCAAACAAAAATTCTTGTCAAAACAATAACCTACATAAATGATCTTAATTACCTCCTACAAACGGGTAAAGGTTTTGGCCAAAAACAGTATGCATAAGAATAATATCACTATAAAAATTGTTGGTCACAATTCTTTGTAAAAATAATAAAAAATTTTGTGTTTGTGGAATTGATATAAGCGTTGTTGTAGATTGGTTTCCTAGGATCATGCTACACTTGGAGTATTTTTTTGAACATAAATCTTGTCACAATTGGAACAGGTAAAATTCGTAAAGAGACAATTCTGGCTGAAAATTATTTTCAAATATATCTTAGAACTTGAAATTTGACTAAACTCTATTTTTCATGGAAAAAAGAGAAAGAAGGAAGTTAGCAAGAATTGAGAAAAGAATGAAATTGATTCTACAATATTAGTTTTTGGAATAAATACATAAAAGAAACTAAGTTAAGCTTAGTTGTACATGCAATAACTATAGATAGTTAAAGCTAACTGAACCTAAGTGTGCTTTATCTTATGTTAATGTGTACATGTGGCACATGCAAACAGTGAGTTAACTTAACTAAGCAAGTGCACATCGCATGCAAGCAGTAAGTTAACTAAAGCTAATCTACGTGAATGTACACCAACACACCAACACAGCTAGTCTAAGTGCATGTACACCAACACAACGAGCGCATGAACATAAATTGCATGACATTACAAAGCTATCTAAGATGATTACAGACATCAAATTGATGCATTACAGTCACCCCATTATCAGTGAAATAACAGACGTCAAAATAATAGCCATCAAATGCCATGTAAAGTCATGGTCGATATCATGGTCCTAATTGATGATTACTGTAGAGTGTGGGAATTGTAATATTAGAGCAGGTACCCAGACTGGATGGAATCTCTCCTATCAGTTTGTTAATGGAAAGGGACATATTTTCTAAGGATGGAAGGGATCCAAGCTTGGGTGGCATGCTTCCAGTCAGCTGGTTTTTTTTAGAGCTGCAGTCTAACAAAAAAATTGCATCGAGAAAGACTATGTGGAATACTTCGAGATAAATTGTTTTTATGGAGCGACAACAATTGTAGCTGAGAAAGTTAACCAAATTCATCCTGAATGGAACCTTTTATGTTTTATCATACATGACGATATTAAGAAATTTTCAGCAAAAGCTGAGAATGGAAGGAATGGTGCCTGTTAAGGCATTATTAAATAAACACATATTATAGGCTCAGGAGGTGCCCTAGTTCAGGAGGTGTGGAGCCTTCGAGGATATTCTTAGAGAGACCTAATACCTCTAATTCACTTCACTTTCCAAATGAAGGAGGTAATCTTTCCACGATATAATTATCATTAGCAACAAAATTGTTCATTTAACTAAATTGCCAATGTTGTGGGGGATTCTTCGTGTAAGAATATTGAATGGAAAAATTACATTTGTTAAACTAGTACAGTTAAATATGCTCTTAGGAATGCTTCCCACAAATAAATTAGCAGCGAGGTCTAGAGTCTCGAGATGAGGGAATGCACCCAAACTGCTAGGAATGATACCTGTCTAAATTTAAAATGCATTGAAATGATGCTTACTTGTTGTGCACCTACTTACTCTATCCACCCACCTGTTCGATTTCAAAACCTCTCCTCTATTTCATACATCACTTAACCCACGTAGGAAACCCCAAACTTACTCTGCGAGCTTTGATCAGATCGATGGATGGATGGAGGTGCGAAAACAAACATAAGGAGGTTGGCTGGCTTTACAAAACCGTGATGCGATAACGTTATGCGAAAAATGACGCCTTGGATTTGTTGGCCCGGTAAGCTTATTGAGTTGAAGTTGCTGAAAAAATCGCATGAAACATGAGGCCATTTATAATGCTGATGTTGAGCATAATTTAAATTGTCGTTGTCTGAGTCAGCTAAAACATTAAAGGGATCTCTCGCAATTCATTTCTTGAACGCCATCAGAGCTTCACCATTACTAGAGGGATTTCTATCTATAACCATGGAAGTATTATGGATTTGAAAGTTTGGAAGAATAACAATGAGCATGCAAACATTAAAACAAAGCTGCAAATCAGAGAATCAAACCGTAAATTATAAGTAATACATTAATTATTTTTTTGCCATTGTGTATGGAGCAAAACCTACGTAGATCTCACTAAAGGAGGGACTGCCAATTTTGTGTTCTGGTCTGTACTTATTTCCTACTCATGACTCAATTCCACGGAATCTAATAAAATCCCCTTCATAAGATATATTTTTATCATTGAAATTAATTCCCTACATAAGATCTATTGTTATCACTGAAATTTGATATTAAAAACCTTAGAGAAAGCTTCTCCCAAGATGAAACGCTTCTTCCAAAATGGGAGCATCTTTTTTCTCATATGAGTTTTAAGAGGGAGGTAGTTAATAATTAATTATTATTAACTATTATTAACTATTAATATGAAACTATTATTAATTATTAATCTGACACTAAATCTGAAGATGGAGAGTAGTGCAAGGTGGAACCTATGTGAGTTTCCTTAGAGGGAATGCCTTACGGGTAACAATAATAATAATTTAAAATAAAGTTATAATTTATTTAAATTTTACAATTTTTATTTTATTCAATTTTATTTTTTGAAATTTTGGTAATGTGAGATTTATCATGAGTTGATTTTTTTAATGCCTATAGTGATCCAGGTGGATATCGGTGGCCACCCACCTATTCCATTTGGACCCACACCATCAATTCTTGCAACTTTTCACTTTCAACACAACATACTCTTTTTAGCACGTTGTCAATTCCTGAACTTTCAGAGCCGTTTGGAGGCCCTAATGAGCCACATGGATATTTGTGGCCATCCACCTATTCCATTTGGACCCGCACCATCATTTCTTTCAGTTTTGGCACAACTTACTATTTTTAGCAATTTTTCAGATCCTGAACTTCTGGAGCTATTTTGAGACCCTAAACGATGTTTTTTGGGAAACCCGAGAGGAACATGGGTCCATGGAACGATGTTGCTCACAAATAAAGTTATACTCCTTGGATAGATATTTCTAACAAGGTATGATGCGCGTGAAACAGAGATTGTATGCCAAAGTTACGTCTCTGGGAAGTTGAAACACCAATTTACCCAAACGGGGCCCATAGTTTTGGCACTTCATCCCCTACGGTTAAGGTTTTGGATGTTTAATGTTTTGCATTCTTTATCAATAATTAATAGGCCTTGGAGCCTCATTGTAACACAATTCAAAGGCATGTAGCCACCACATCTCTTCTGAGAGATAAGCTAACAATGTCGTAGCTATTTTATTTTCATTATGTCTATAAGCATATTTTTGTTATTTGATATTAATGAAATGAAGCATTATTTCCACTGCATCTCTGTGTTTATGTTTATTTCTATATTCTATTTTGTTCCTGCATAAATCCGGATCAGTGGTATCAGGGTGATCTACTCTTTCTCTATTTTTCTTTGCATGTCCCTAATGCGGTCAGGGTATAAGGAGTTAGGGCTCGATCTGGTTGAACCCTTGCAAGATCAGCCTCGCAAACATCAACGACCTACCATGGCAGAAGAAAAAAAAGACGAGGGAGCAGTAGATCCTATCAAAATATTTCTCGAGGAAGCCCTCGAGAAACAAATGAACGCGATGATGGATAACGTTTCTCATATCCTTCAACGAATGCCCACCTACGGCACATTTGCATCCACTAGCTACTCTGGAGGCACCAATCCCTTCAAGGTACAAGTAAACTTTGACATTCCTCTATTTGAAGGCCAGATAGATGTAGACACCATCGATAGATGGTTAAATTTGTTAGAAGGGTATTTTTTAGTCCATGATTTCTCCGACCGAGAAAATATTATTTTTTCACTCCTTAAAGTTGCCCCCCATATCAAGGACTGGTTGGACACATACTATGAGAAAAAGGATGAGGGGGAACCCTCTCTGTTCTCAGTCGCACCCACCTGGAATTTGTTCCGAGATAGCATCAAAGAATAATATTATCCTGTGGGGAGCTATAAGGACAAGTACATCTAATGGACCATGTTGTGACAATAAAGGGATCAAGATGTGAACGAACTAATGAATTTGTTCCATACCCTGTGCACAAAGTTAAGTATTAAAGATTCAGAGAGACATTTGGTGCTCAAGTATTGTAGCTGTCTGCACAGACACATTCAGGAGTAAATGGATTTCCTCAACATTACATCGCTTGGCACGGCATATTTCTATGCCGCCAAGATCGAGCAAAAATTTAAGCAGAAGAAGCAAGACTTTGGATCCATGAATTTGAAGCCAGGGAAAGGCGCCCTCGAATCGCAGAAAAAGGGGCAAAGCCAAAGCGGGGAAACTCAAAACAACACCAAAAATCTAAAGAATGACATGGGGAAGTAGTTTTAATTCCATAACAACTCCACTCACAGCACAAACGAGTGTCGGGCCAAACAGTCGTTGGTGGCCGAACTAAAGGCACCCGAATTAGATGCATGGTTTGATGCTGAGTCAGAACCAGACAGAGGAAATGAAAAATGGAAGTAGATCATTGATGTGGATCCCAGTGCCATTTTTTCCACCACTAAGATCCAGAGGGAGGATCCTGAGGATCCAGAGGAGGGGGAGTATCTTTTCCATTCGCAGATGTGGGTGAAGGGTTCTCCACTGCAATTCCTTGTCAATAGCGGAAGCCAAAAGAACCTCATTTCAATAGAGTTCATGAAGCGGCTCAGCCTACAGACCATAGCACACCTGCAACCGTATACAATCGGGTGGCTTCAGTCAGGGAGAGATATCTGCGTCTGCCAACAATGCCACCTTCCGTACAGTATCAAGCCATTCACAGATGAGGTATTGTGTGATGTTTCTCCTCTTGATGTAGTTGATGTATTATTGGGCCAACCAAACTTATAGAGGTGACATGTTGTGTATGATTCTAGGCCTCATGATGTTATTATTACTTTGGGAAATAAATTGTAAAGGATACTAGAGGTAGTACCGCTTCCTGTCATCTCTTTGACTACTACAAAACAACGCAGTAAGATTGTTTCTGAAACTAGGAAAATTATTTTCCTTAAAAATAGCTCATAGGGAAAGAAGAATATTGTGGCCACAACCTCAAAACAGGGCTCCCATGCATGGCTACAGTATATGGACAAAGTCATGGAGGAATACGAGGACATTTTCTCCTCACTCACATAGGTTCCTCTACATTGTCAGGACAAACACTCCATTGATTTGACCCCCGACGCACGACAGACTGATGTTTCCATACCTCATATGACTACACATACAGAATCCACACATGTACTGTCTGAGGTTGATAAAGAAGCCAAATTTACTAAACGCATCCAACATGTCCACTCGCAGGTCCATGACATCTTCGACAAATCTACTACCTAGTTCAACAGAATTTACCTCATCTCATGGAGGATCTCAACGCAATGGGGAAAATTGATTCCTAAGGAGGGAGGAATGATCCAGGTGGATTTCAGTGGCCACCCATCTGTTCCATTTGGACCTGCACCATCAATTCTTGTAGCTTTTCACTTTCAGCACAACTTATTATTTTTAGTAGGTTGTCGGTTCCTGAAATTTTGGAGCCATTTGGAGGCCCTAATGAGCCATGTGGATATTTGTGGCCACCCACCCATTCAATTGGACCCGCACCATCATTTCTTTCAGTTTTTTTTGTTTCGGCACAACTTACTATTTTTAGTAGTTTTTCAGGGCCTGAACTTCTAGAGCCTTTTTGAGGCCCTAAACAACGTATTTTAGGAAAATCGAGAGCAACATGGGTCCATGGACCGATGTTTCTCACACCAAAATTTATACTCCTCAGATAGATCTTTCTAACGAGGGATGATGCACATGAAACAAAGATCGTATGCTAAAGTTACGTCCTCAGGAAGTTGAAACACCAATTTACCCAAACAGGGCCCATAGTTTTGGCACTTCATATCCTATTGTTAGGTTTTTGGATGTTTAGGGTTTTGCATTGTTTCTCAACAATAAATATGCCTTCGAGCCTCATTGATGTAACACATTTCAGAGGCATGTAGCCACCACATCTCTTCTCAGAGATAAGCTACCAACGCCCTAGCTATTTTTTTTCCATTATGTATGTAAACATATTTCTGTTATTTGATATTAATGAAACGAAGCATTATTTCCAATGCATCTCTGTGTTTATGTCTATTTATGTATTTTATTGTGTTCCTGCATAAATCCGGATCATATAGATGTCTATCCATTTAGTTTATATGGACAAGATACGTATTATGTACATGGAATATTCTAAAATGTGGCGCATTCTAAAACATTTTTAGTGGTAGTCACAATTCGAAGGTTGATGTTATCTCAAATATAGTTATGCCCTTTTATTTAAATTCATTAGTTAAGAAAATGTCATGTTTTTTTGGACACTTGGTATTACTAAGCCATGATATTGTAAAAATATAGATTTAGTGATAATGATATTTGCGGTTAAGAATCATTTTATATGTTTTTTTGAAATGTATATGTATTCTCATACTTATTCTTTTTCTCGTTAAAATTAATAATAGTAATTTAAAATAAAATTATAATTTAGTTACTTTTTATGTCTTTTTTTAATCATAATAATCTAACGTTTAATTGATTGGACACTTCCACAATTATTTATATTGTTGTTGGGGATTTCTGGTTTAGAACTATGTATAATTTGTGATTTGCCCAACATTTAGAATGGTGTTCCTCTGTTCATCATGTATGGTTCCTCCATTCATCATCATGGACCAAAGAGCTTAGTGAGTAAATGAATTTATAGGAGAAAATAATTTAGGTATCGGCTGGGTTTACCAGTAAAAATCATAGAAATAATAATTATTATTATTTGAGCGAATAATAATTAAGTTATAGTTCTATAGTGTAATCTGAGGAATAGGTTAAGGCTTGATTTGGCCATTGATTTTTAAATCTCCCATTCTTACTTTACACCCTTCTTTAACACATGAGTCCACATATGTATCTTTATTGAGATTACAAAGAATATAAAAATATGCTATTGAGGAAAACTCTTCACCTAACTTTATTAATTATTTTCATAGGGCTTTTTAATGTTTTTTTCCTTAGAGAGGAGCTCTTCACCAAGAGATGTTACCTTTTTTTATTTGGCTAACTCGATTTGGATTTGGTGGTAGAGAGTATAAGGTTGCACTTTGGTTTTTTGTCTCACATTTCCCCATGAATACTCTGCAACTTTAAATTCCAATAATCTGAGGTCAATTTTGATGTAATTATTGTGATGCTTATCCATGTTTACAACTTCCAAAATTTTAATTTAATTATTAATAGATATTAGAATTAACAACAAATGCACAGCCAGAAACGTGAGACAAAGCTCACACAAATCAATGAATTCAATTGCTCAATTACATC
Organism: Pinus albicaulis; assembly: GCA_034641835.2. Lineage (NCBI taxonomy): Eukaryota > Viridiplantae > Streptophyta > Pinopsida > Pinales > Pinaceae > Pinus > Pinus albicaulis. The sequence goes on from CM076577.1 coordinate 1,478,300,795, forward strand.
ACACTTATATAGGAAACTGCACTCACCTAATCTTCCTGAAGAAGAGGAAACAAACCTGAATAGATGGAACTAATTTCTAAATGCACACTCTCGTTCAACAAACCAAAACTAAATCTATTTCTAGATTATTCTCACATCCTCCCTTAATGGAGAAATGGATTTTCTACAACACCTAACTGACTTCTAAAAACTTCAAATTTGATTTTACCAAGGGGCTTAGTAAATATATCAGCCACATTATCCTTGGTATTACAAAATATCAATTCAATTTCATTCGACTCAATTTTCTCACGTACAAAGTGGTACTGTAACTCAACGTGTTTTGTTCTAGCATGGTAAATTGGATTATGTGCTAATTTGATAGCACTCTTATTATCACAATTGATACATGTTGAACCACTTTGCGCCTCTTCAAGATCTGCAAGAATTCTCCGCAACCAAATAGCTTCACAGGTGGCATTGGTCAAAGCTTTGTATTCTGATTCTGTTGATGATAAAGAAACATTTGGTTGTTTCTTACTACTCCAAGATATGACCCTTGATCCAATATGAAATGCATAGCCAGAGGTAGATCGTCTATCATCTGGATTTCCTGCCCAATTTGAATCAGAAAAACCTGTCAGTGCAACATCAAATTCATCAGTATACATAATACCTAAATTCACTGTTCCCTTTAAGTATCGGAGAACTTTCTTTGCAGCATTCCAGTGATTTCTTGAAGGCTTAGCCATGAATTGACTAAGGATACTAACTGAATATGCAATGTCTGGTTTGGTAGTGGTGAGACAGTTCAAACTTCCCACTAACTGACGATATAATGTTCCATCTACCTCTTTAGTTCCATCTTCTTTGTACAACTTTGCATTCTGTTCTAAGGGAGTTGACATAGCTTTGCAATCACTCATATTGAACTTTTTAAGAATTTCCTTTGTATATTTGCTTTGAGTGATCAAAGTTTTACCAGGCTCTCTCCATACCTCAATTCCTAAACAGTAATGCAATTCACCCAAATCTTTCATTTCAAATTCCTGTGACAACTGAACTTTAATTTCTTCAATTAACTTGTGAGCACTGCCTGTTATAATGAGATCATCCACATACAAATATATTAAAGCAACATTTCCTTTTTCATCTTTCTTAACATACAAGTTAGGATCATTTTTGCTTTTCACAAATCCATTCTGAAGAAAGAAGGTATCAATCTTTACATACCATGACCTCGGCGCCTGTTTCAAACCATATAATGCCTTTCTTAACCTGCAGACTAGATGCTCCTGTCCCTGTTTGACAAACCCTTCAGGTTGAACCAAATAAACTTCTTCCTTTAAATCACCATTTAGAAAAGAAGATTTGACATCCAATTGATGTATATTCCAATTATGTTTTGTGGCTAAGGCAATCAGTAATCTAATTGTATTCAACTTAGCCACTGGTGCAAAAGTGTCTTCATAATCAATTCCCTCCTTTTGAGCATATCCTTTTGCTACTAATCTTGCCTTAAATTTATCAATTGTACCATCTGCTTTAAATTTCGATTTGTACAACCATTTTCTTCCAATTGGAACTTTATTTTCAGGAAGTTCCACTAATTCCCATGTTTGATTTTTTATAAGAGAAGCATACTCATCATTCATAGCATTAATCCATTTTTCATGTTGTTTAGCTTGCTCATAGTCAATTGGTTCTACAAAATTCATTATATTAGTCATTAAGGCATAATCTCGATACCTTGCAGGAAGCTGAGTTTGTCAGGTTGACCTTCTTGGTGTTTCAATGCCTGTGGGTGTTCCATCCATGATTCTTCGGCTTTGAGGTGAATCACCCTCTTGTGATGACTCACTGCTGCTGGATGTGCTCATACTGCTCTCATCCTGATCCTGTACCTGTACCTATACCTGTTCCTGCTCCTTCTTAATCGAAGTATCAAGTTTGACATGAGCATCATTAGATATATGCCATGCATCATTCTTTGTATTACTTTTATCAGCCTGCTCATGAAACAACACATCACGACTTGCAAATAGTTTATGGGAACTTGGATCAAACAATTTATAGGCTTTCTGATCCGCACAATATCCAATAAAAACACACTTGATTGACTTGACATCAAGTTTTCTTCTGTTAGCCTTAGGAATATGAGCAAAAGCAGTACATCCAAAGAATCTGAAATGACTCACATTAGGTTTATAACCATGAAGAACCTCAAAAGGAGTTTGAAAAACTAATTGCTTAGTGGGACATCGATTCTTCAAATAAACAGCAGTGTTAATGGCTTCTGCCCAGAAACCATTAGAGATGTTCTTACCTTGCAGCATACTACGAGCAGATTCCACCAAGGTTCTATTCCATCGCTCAGCAACACCATTTTGCTGAGGGGTATGTGGTACTGTGAACTTTTGTTTAATCCCATTAGATTTACAATAGTTGTTAAATGCATTTGACTTATATTCACCCCCTTGATCAGATCTGAGTATTTTAATGTACTTACCTGTTTGTTTTTCAACCATAGTTCGAAACTCTTTGAAATACTCAAATATATCACTCTTCCTTCGAATGAAATAGACCCAGGTATACCTAGATCTATCATCAATAAAAATAACAAAGTATGAAGCACCACCAAGAGACCTAGTTTGCATAGGTCCACATACATCAGTGTGAATTAATTCAAGTATATCATACTGTCATTTCTCAGTATGAACAGGAAACTCTTCTCTATGCTGCTTACCAAGTGCACAAGCTTCACATGGTAAATTTTCACACTTCATAACAGGAAGACCTTCAACCATTGATTTCCTTTGCAACAATGATAAATCATTGTAATTTAGGTGCCCATACCTGTGATGCCATAATTCTGTTGTCGATGTCTCTTTGGATGTCAATGCAACATGGCGCTTCACTGTCACATCCAATCTGTATAATCCTCCAACCCTGGTACCTGTAGAAACAACCCTGTAGTGGTCCTGAACATCTTTCACAATACACCCCAATTTACCAAATTCCACTTTTAAATGATTATCAGTGATAGTGGAAACATATATCAAATTCTTTTTGAGAGCAGGTACATACATCACATTATGAATTTGTCGCATTTGTCCATTAGGTAAGTACACATTTATTATGCCATAGCCTTGAACTTTAAGTGACCTGTCATCTCCTAGGTAAATGTGTGTACCATCAGATTTCTCATAATATTTATCATACCATTCTTTATTACAAGTCATGTGCGCTGATGCACCAGAATATATGAACCAAGCATTCTCATCATCAGTTTCAGTAGATAATGCAGCATCAGAAAGAAACAACTTAAGATTTTTAAATCCATCAGTCAGTGAGGTGTCTCTGTTTATGTAATTTCCATTATGCCTTCTATGTCTTTGATTTGATTCATTATTCTTTCTCCTATAGCAATATTTAGCCAAATGTCCAGGTTTTCCAAAATAATCACATTCAATGTTACTCTTAACATAAGAATCAGGAGGTGTCATACCTTTCTGTTTTGCTTGAAACCGGCCTCTGTTCCTGTCCCATGGTCTCCCTCGTAATGGTCTTTTGCCTCTTGCAGTCAAAGCCAAATCAGAACCATTTGACTCCAGTTCAAAATTTTTCATTCGCTCTTCTTCTTGAAGAATAATTCTAGCCAATTCTTCAAATGTAGGAGGTGTCGGTCTAGCTAAGAGCGCTGAAATAAAGACTTTATAGTCTGAGACTAACCCCTTTAAAGCAACAGTTACCAAGTCTGTACTAGACACCTTTTCACCAATATCACCAAGCTTATCACTCAAGTCTTTAATTCGGGAAACAAAGTTGCTAATGCTTTCATTGGCTTCCATTTTGATAGATAGCAGCTTTGTTTTTAAAAATAAAATATGGTTTGCATTAGTAGTTTCATACAAACCCTATTGAGATTACAAAGAATATGAAAATATGCTATTGAGGAAAACTCTTCACCTAACTTTCTTAATTATTTTCATAGGGCTTTTTAATGTTTTTTTCCTTAGAGAGGAGCTCTTCACCAAGAGATGTTACCTTTTCTTATTTGGCTAACTCGATTTGGATTTGGTGGTAGAGAGTATAAGGTTGCACTTTGGTTGTTTGTCCCACATTTCCCCATGAATACTCTGCAACTTTAAATTCCAATAATCTGAGGTGAATTTTGATGTAATTATTGTGATGCTTATCCATGTTTACAACTTCCAAAATTTTAATTTAATTATTAATAGATATTAGGTGGATGGTAGGAATTTTATCTCAACTAAATATTCTAGAATATTCATAATAGTAAAAGAAATCAAAAGTTCATATGGTATTGTTAAGCCATGGTATTGTAACAAAGTTTATTTATAGATTAAGAATCTCCATTGTAAAATGAGGATAAATCTCCATTGTTAAAAATCTTGTTCCATATTTTTTTAAATGTGTAGTGCTTGACTTATATATTAATTCTTTATAGTTAATAATAAAATAATAGTAATTTAAAATGAAATTATAATTTAGTTAGCTTTTATGTTTTTTATTTTATTTTTATTTTATTTTATTTTAGCAATATGACATGTATCATGTAATAAGTGTTTTGATGCCTAAAAACAACTACACTCATTTAATCATAAATTTTCAAATAATTAATCATGAAATGATAATCAAATAACATATGAATCACTTCTCAAGTGTGAAGTGTGAAAAATACATAATTTTTTTAATTATAAAATGGTCACGAATAAAAAAACTTTTAATTTTTTTTAACTATTTTGAAATAATGACCGAGCTGGTCAATTTCTCATGAGTTTTAAACCATCACTCCTAAAATTTGATGACAATAAGATATATGTTTTATTTCCACATAAAATAAAATATATTCATTTCATAGTATTAAAATCAAGTAAAAGTGGTTTTAAAAAAATAGTTTCCCTTACAAAATAAAATATATTCATTTAATAATATAATTGAAATATATTTTAATAATTTTTTATTTTATTTTATTTTTTATTTTAATATTTTTATTAAATTTTAAAATATTCTTAAAATTTAAACCATGGCCATTTTTGAGGTCAAGGAGGTTTTCTTGTTCACAAAACCATGTTTGGTGTGAGCTATAAAAACTAGTTCTCGTTAGCAAATTTATAAAAGTCTTGTTCCATATTTTTTTAAATGCATAAATGTTTGATTTATATATTAATTCTTTATAGTTAATAATAAAATAATAGTAATTTAAAATGAAATTATAATTTAGTTAATTTTTATGTTTCTTATTTTATTTTATTTTAGCAATATAACATGTATCATCTAGTAAGTGTTTTGATGCACTAATTTAATCATAGATTACTACACTAATTTAATCATAAATTTTCCAATAATTAATCATGAAATGATAATGAAATAAAATATGAATCACTCCTAACCTTGACTTACACACATGTATGAACTTGTGAATTTCTCATGAGTTTTAAACAATCATTCCCAAAATTTGATAACAATAAATGTCTTATTAATAAATATAGGTGTTATTATTATTTAGGTGAGTTTTTTCTTTTCATCAAAATGGCTACCCACATAAAATGGAATATATCTATTTCATAGTATTTAAATCCAATTCAGTATTTAGATGGTTTTAAAATTTAGTTTCAAAATAAAATATATTCATTTAATAATATAATTGAAATATGTTTTAATAATTAACTTTATTTTTTAAATTAAATCTTAAAATATTCTTAAAATTTAAAATGCGGTGGTTCATGTGTCTATTTCATAGTATTAAAATCCAGTCCAATTAGATATTTAGATGGTTTTAAAAATTAGTTTCAAAATAAAATATATTCATTTAATAATATAATTTAAATATATTTTAATAATTAATTTTATTTTTTAAATCAAATCTTAAAATATTCTTAAAATTTAAAATGGGGTGGTTCATGTGTCTATTTCATAGTATTAAAATCCAGTCCAATTAGGTATTTAGATGGTTTTAAAAATTAGTTTCAAAATAAAATATGTTCATTTAATAATATAATTAAAATATATTTTAATAATTGACTTGATTTTTTAAATCAAAACTTAAAATATAGAAAAACCATTTTCCGGAGGTTTTCCTGCCCACACAGCCATGTCTGATGAGGGCTATAAAACTGGTCGTCCTCAGCAAATTGATAAGTATAGAAATAACGGTGGCCATTTCAAGGGATTATTATTATTAGAGGTGAAATTATTTCTGACTTCATTTAGGCAGCCATGGCAATCAAATCGTTATTAGCTTTTGCTTTACCTGTAATTTTACGTGTAATGTTATTACTCGTGGTGGTGCGCGCCCAGAGTACGCCCTGTAACCCGACCGGGATAAGTGAGGGTCCAGGAACCTGTAACGTGGACGGGCAGAGTCTAAACTACTCTGCTAATTGTAACGTCGACACAATCCCAAGCGAAAGTTCATTCTTCGGGACTCTGGGAAACCTGCTCGGAGATCTGAAATCAGCCACGGTCACGCCCTACAAATCGTCGATTGCAGGCAGCGGGGGCTCAGCCACTGCCTACGGGGAAGCAAACTGCAGCGCCCTCAGTGTGTGCACCGCCTGCCTCACTGCCCTCTGCGACTCAGTGCTCACCATTTGCAGCGATAGTATCGGTGCTCAGATGCTTACTGATGACTGTAGCATCCGCTACGAGCAGTATAGCTTTTAGCATCTGCATATCCGTGTTAAAATAAAACGCTAAGGAATCTCTTGCTAGTTTTATGAATATTATATAATATGAATTATATTGTTAAGAAAATGTTCTGATTTGGATGTGATATTAGTAGGCTATGATATTATAAAAATGTTTATTGAACTCTTACTGATGTTATTATTCATGTTATATGTGTCTTAAAAGCATATATATTCTCATATTTATTCCTTTTATAATTAAAGTAAAGTTATAATTTAGGTCATTTTTATGTGCGGATAAAAACAAATCCATTAGGTAGTGCATAGCTATATTTTCACAGTAAATTTTGGTAAGTCTTCTTATTCAATAAATATACAAGTTTTTCAAGAAGGACTCTAAGGGTTTTGTAGGTATATACTTTACAAAGGAGACCCAATAAAAAACAATATTTACATAGTACAAAGAACATGGAAATATGATATTGAAACTCATCAATTGTTTTGCTTTCCTAATTTTTTTCATTGTAGAGGAGAAGACTAATAATAAGGGAGTCACACTATTTTGATTGATAGTACAGAGAACATGGAAATATGCTCTTGAAGAGAACCCTTCAATTCCTTTCCTAATCGTCTTCATAGTATCTTTTAATGTCTCTTGCCTTGGAGAGGAGCTCTTTACCAAATGTCTATTAAGGAAGAGGTAGTCGCCAAAAATAGTGAGACTTGTTACCTTTTTTTCTTTGGGTCAGTGAACGGCTGTGGTAGAGGGCATAAGGCTCCACTTATGTTGTTTTTCATGTATAGCCCCAGGAATATTCACCTACTTTAAATTCCAATAATTGAAGGTGAATTATGAAATAATTATTTTGATGTTTATCCATGTTCACTAGTCATTACACGAAGATGTGTAGCTATTTTGAGATAGTCATTACACTGATAGGTGTACCTATTTTGAGAAGGAGCTTCCAAAATTTTAATTGAATAGTTAATAACTATAAGGTGGATGGTAGGGATTTTACCTGCACAAAATATTCTAAAATTTTCAATTAGTAGTAAAACAAATCAAAAGTTTAGTTTTATCTCCAAAGTAATTATGCCATTTTTTCTTTTTAAATAAATTGATTAATTAAAAAGAAAAAACATATGAGTTATAATTTTTTGGGCATATGTGGTATTGTTAATTCATGATATTGTAACAAAGTCTATTTACAAGTTAAGAATCTCCATAATAAAGTGAGATAACTCTATCTTTAAAAATTTTGTTCCATATTTTTTTTGAATATATAAACATTTTAATTACACATTAATTCTTTATAGTTAATAATAAAAACTTAAAATAAAATTATAATTTAATTAATTTTTTTTTGTTTTTTCTATTTTTTAATTTTTAATTTTGACAGTGTCTTAAATATAACTGCACTAATTTAAACATAGATTTTCAAATCATTAACTATGAAATATAATATGAATGACCCTTGCTTTATGAGGTCTGAGAAATGTATAATTTTTAGAATTATAAAATAGTCAAGCATAAGGAACACATAATTTTTTTATTATTATTTTGAAATGATAACCTCCATGCTAGTATGAATGGGTGAAATATTGATTGACAGTAAGAGATTTTTTTACTCTTTGGCATGTGAGTCTTTTTTTTCTTAAAAAATATATATATATATATATCAAAACAAAATGAAATATATTCATTTCAAAACATTGAAATACAATATAATGATGATGTTAAAGAAAATAGTTTCTCTTATAAAATGAAATACATTTATTTAATAATATAATTGAAATATATTTTAATATTTTATTTTATTTTAATTAAATCTCAAAATATTCATAAAATTTAAAATAAGTCCTTCATATGTGTGAAGGACTCACATAATATTTTATGTCAGTGAAGTTATCCTACCCACACAATCATGTCTTGTGAGAGCTATAAAACGGGGGCGTCCTCAGCAGACTGATAAGTATAGACAATAACGTTACACACTTGAAGGGATTATTATTATTTTTATTATTAAAGTTGAAATTATTTCATTTGCCATTTGAGGGTATTATCCTTACTGGGCATTTGAGAGGATTATTCTTACTGTATTGCTATGAGCAGGTTTTAGCAATATATCTAATATGATATTGCTTCTTATCTTCCTTTTTTTTGATGAATATTCTATCTCATGTTCTAGAAGGTGTGTGATTAGCGTAGTTTTCTAATTTAAGATTGTGTGGGTAGCGTAGTTTTCTAATGTAAGATTGAGTGATTGAGTTATAGTCGAAATAGGAGTCATAGAATTTGGTTTATTTCAAACACAAATCTGAACGAGTAAAACAAAATATTTTTTGGTTTTTATTATCTTTGTTATATCTAAGTTATTTATCTTTTCATAAATAAATTATTAAAATATTATTTTTTGTTTTTAATTTTTTTTTCATAAATAAGATTTAAAATATTATTTTTTGTTTTTAAATTTTTTTCATAAATAAACAAAATATTATTGTATATTTATTTATTTCATTTACATTATTATTTTATATTTATTTTTTGTTTTCAATTTTTTTTCATGAATTATTAAAATGTTATTTTTTCATAAATTATTAAAATATTATTTTTTGTTTTTAATTTTTTTCATAAATAAGATTAAAAATATTATTTTTTATTTTTTATTTTTTTTCATAAATAAACAAAATATTATTGTATATTTATTTATTTCATTTACATTATTATTGTATATTTATTTATTTCATTTATATGATGGGGTTATTTTTATTTTCATAGTAAATTGCAATGAGTTAGAGATATAGATAATTGATTTGCATAGGGTTCAAATCATAGAAAGAGATTAATTATAACTTAGCTTTGAGTATGATTATTTTAATTTTGATTTATCTTTTATTCTTATTTTGCTCTTAATTTTTTTATTTCCATGTCCAAAAACTCTTTAATATTACAAAATCTCTCAAAAGTATGACTTTTATATTGAGTTATTTATTTATTTTCTTCACATGCTATACTAGTTTTATGTTTATATACAAATCTTATATCGTGCATGCATAGTATCACATATTTTGTTAGTTTAAAATGAATAATGAATTCTTTTGGAGACCACATATATTATCCACCTCATTATGCTTGTTGCAAAGTTATTTTATTTTGTTTTATGTTTATATACAAATCACATATAATCGTTATCATAATATATTTTTTTAATTTAGATTGAATAATGGATTTTTTCATTTTGGGTGACTATTCAAAGTCAATGACTATCTAGAACATTTTTAGATAAAACATAAGTGTCTATTCATGTTAGCCCTAAATATATGATAGTGTCAAAAATATCAAATATCTTGAAGTACAAACCTTTTTAATTGTGTAAAACATGAGAAAAGGTTGTAGATTGATGGATGTTATCCCTCTTGCACTTTAGGCACAATGTTATAATAGAGTTATGCTGATTATTTTTTTTCCATGATATATACATAATTTTATCATCAAAAATTAAAATGATTTCTTTAATTATTATTATATTTTTAAATATATGTAAATATTAATTCATATTAAAATATTTTAATAATTTTTTATGTTATGAAGAAATCTTTCGGTAATAATCACATTATCAAGAACAAAGTCGCGTTTCGAACCAACCAGTGTGGTTCATCATCAGGACTAGGTATGTAGGAGGGGCAAAGAAAACCGCTAGAATAACAGCTAAATTTGACTATGAAATCCAAAACGGTTAGTTGTAATAATTTAATAATTAAAAATCAAAACCGCTAGTTTGAAAATTAAAATTAATAGTTAATAATAATAATAATAATAATAATAATAATAATAAAAATATAAAATAAAATAAAATAAAAATAGTTCTATTAATTTAATAATTTAATTAAAAAAAGAAACAGCTACTTTGAATATTCAAATTAATATTTTAATTATAAATAAAAATTATTATAATATATAATAATTTTTGATATACAAAATTAAAATATTTTATTTTAACAATATGAAGTTGATATCAACATAAATTTGTTAACATAGATATTCAAATAAGTTATTTAAATATATTTTTAAAATAGTTTTGAAAATTGTAAGGTTTAAACATCTTAGTCACACATTTTTTTACTTCTATACAATATGCATTTTTTTAAAATTATAGCTAACATTATTTTTCTATTTAGAGTATAAATTATTTTTATTTTAAAAAGGTACATCAACTCAAAGGAAGGACAAAGTTAGACATCCCCCTCATACTAAGCCACCTCATACTGGGTTCTAGATTCAGCCTCTGGACTCAATTATATAAATACACCTACAGACATGCCTATTTCATAATATGCCTTCCTAAATTATAATATAATTATTAATAACTATTAAGTGAATGGTAGAAATTTAACTTCATTTGAATATGCCATAATATTCATAGTAGTATTCACATATCAAGGGTTAAGATTTATCTCCATGTTAGTTATGCTCTTTTAATTAATTTATCTCAAATTCATTAATTAAAGAAAATGGCAAATCAACATTTGTCATATTGAACATGTGGTATTGATAAACCATAATATTTTCTCATAGTATTGTAACACAAGTTATTTTCAAGATAAGAACTTTCATGGTAAAGTGCTGGTAACTCTCTATGGATAAGAATATCACCACATGTTTTTGAAAATGTATATATATTTAGTTCATATCTTAATTATTTTCATAATTAATAACAATAATAGTTTTAAAAGGCTATAATTTGTTAATTTTTATGATTTTTTTAAGGAGAAGTCCAACTTATAGATAAAATAAGCTTTTCACGACAATTTTTCTGGTTAATTTTAATCAAAATCCCACTAAATTTTTTAAAAATTTGAGTTTAAATTGTTTAATCTTCATAATTTTAGTGACTTAAAGGTTTTAGAGAGTTTTGAATCCATTTATGCATTCATAAATGCATTTTAAACAACAATAAACCTTGAAATGAAAAAAAATATTAAAATTGTGTTGCCACTGTATACGCCCTGTAGCCCACCCGACCGGGATAAGTGAGGGTACAGGAACCTGTAACGTGGATCTTCTGAAAAAAGGAACCTGTAACGTGGACGCGCAGAGTCTAAACTACTCTGCTATTTGTAGCGACGACACAATCCCAAGCGAAAGTTCATTCTTCGGGACTCTGGGAAACCTGCTCGGAGATCTGAAATCAGCCACGGTCACGCCCTACAAATCGTCGATTGCAGGCAGCGGGGGCTCACCCACTGCCTACGGGGAAGCAAACTGCAGCGCCCTCAGTGTGTGCACCGCCTGCCTCACTGCCCTCTGCGACTCAGTGCTCACCATTTGCAGCGATAGTATCGGTGGTCAGATGTTTACTGATGACTGTAGCATCCGCTACGAGCAGTATAGCTTTTAGCATCTGCATATCCGTGTTAAAATAAAACGCTAAGGAATCTCTTGCTAGTTTTATGAATATTATATAGTAAGAATTATATGGTTAAGAAAATGTTCTGGTTTGGACTTGTGATATTAGTAAGCTATGATATTATAAGAATGTTTATTGTGATATTAGTAAGCTATGATATTATAAGAATGTTTATTTAATCTTTACTAATGTTATTATTCATGTTATATGTCTTTTAAAAGTATAAATATTCTTATATTTATTCTTTTTATAATTAAAATAAAGTTATAATTTAGGTTTTTTTGTGTCCATACAAACAAATCTATTAGGTAGTGTATAGCTATATCTTTACAGTAAATTTCGTAAATCTTCTTATTCAATAAAAATACAAGTTTTTCAAGAAGGACTTTAAGGGTTTTGTAGGTATATACCTTAGAAAACAGAACCAATAAAAAAAAAATATTTACATAGTATAGAGAACATGGAAATATGATATTGAAATTCATCAATTGTTTTGCTTTCCTAATTCTTTTTATAGGATTAATTTATTTTGCATTGTAGAGGAGCACTTCACTGAATGTTGATTAAAAATGAGGGGGCCACACTATTTTGACTGATAGTACGGAGAACATGGAAATATGCTCTTGAAGAGAACCTTTCAATTATTTCCCTAATTGTCTTCATAGGACCTTTTAATGTCTCTTGCCTTGGAGAGGAGCTCTTTACCAAATGTCGATTAAGAAAAAGAGAATAGAGAGTCGCCCAAAATAATGAGACTTTTACCTTTTTTCTTTGGGTCAGTGAACCTGGCGGCTGTGGTAGAGGGCATAAGGCTCCACTTCAGTGGTTTTTCATGTATAGCCCCAGGAATATTGAGCTACTTTAAATTCCAATAATTGAAGGTGAATTATGAAATAATTATTTTGATGTTTATCCATGTTCACTAGTCATTACACGAATATGTATACCTATTTTGAGATAGTCATTACACTGATAGGTGTACCTATTTTGAGAAAGAGCTTCCAAAATTTTAATTTAATAGTTAATAACTATAAGGTGGATGGTAGGGATTTTACCTGCACAAAATATTCTAAATTTTTCAATTAGTAGTAAAACAAATCAAAAGTTTAGTTTTTTCTCCAAAGTAATTATGCCATTTTTTCTTTTTAAATAAATTGATTAATTAAAAAGAAAAAACATATGAGTTATAATTTTTTGGGCATATGTGGTATTGTTAATTCATAATATTGTAACAAAGTTTATTTACAAGTTAAGAATCTCCATAATAAAGTGAGATAACTCTATCTTTAAAAATTTTGTTCCATATTTTTTTATAATATATAAACATTTTAATTACACATTAATTCTTTATAGTTAATAATAAAAACTTAAAATAAAATTATAATTTAATTAATTTTTTTTGTTTTTTCTATTTTTTATTTTTTAATTTTGACAGTGTGACATGTCCCATGTAATAAGTGTCTTAAATATGACTACACTAATTTAAACATAGATTTTCAAATCATTAACTATGAAATATAATATGAATAAACCTTGCTTTATGAGGTCTGAGAAATGTATAATTTTTAGAATTATAAAATAGTCAAGCATAAGAAACACATAATTTTTTTATTATTATTTTGAAATGATAACCTCCATGCTGGTATGAATGGGTGAAATATTGATTGAGAGTAAGAGATTTTTTTACTCTTTGACATGTGAGTCTTTTTTTCTTATATATATATATATATATATGAGACAACAAAATGAAATATATTCATTTCAAAACATTGAAATACAATATAATGATGATGTTAAAGAAAATAGTTTCTCTTATAGAATGAAATACATCTATTTAATAATATAATTGAAATATATTTTAATATTTAATCTTATTTTAATTAAATCTCAAAATATTCATAAAATTTAAAATAAGTCCTTCATATGTGTGAAGGACTCACATAATATTTTATGTCAGTGAAGTTATCCTACCCACACAATCATGTCTCGTGAGAGCTATAAAACGGGGGCGTCCTCAGCAGACTGATAAGTATAGACAATAACGTTACACACTTGAAGGGATTATTATTATTTTTATTATTAAAGTTGAAATTATTTCATTTGCCATTTGAGGGTATTATCCTTACTGGGCATTTGAGAGGATTATTCTTACTGTATTGCTATGAGCAGGTTTTAGCAATATATCTAATATGATATTGCTTCTTTGCTTATGTTGCTGGTATCTTCCTTTTTTTGATGAATATTTTATCTCATGTTCTAGAAGGTGTGTGATTAGCGTAGTTTTCTAATTTAAGATTGTGTGGGTAGCGTAGTTTTCTAATGTAAGATTGAGTGATTGAGTTATAGTCGAAATAGGAGTCATAGAATTTGGTTGATTTCAAACACAAATCTGAACGAGTAAAACAAAATATTTTTTGGTTTTTATTATCTTTGTTATATCTAAGTTATTTATCTTTTCATAAATAAATTATTAAAATATTATTTTTTGTTTTTAATTTTTTTTTTCATAAATAAGATTTAAAATATTATTTTTTGTTTTTAAATTTTTTTCATAAATAAACAAAATATTATTGTATATTTATTTATTTCATTTACATTATTATTTTATATTTATTTTTTGTTTTCAATTTTTTTTCATGAATTATTAAAATGTTATTTTTTCATAAATTATTAAAATATTATTTTTTGTTTTTAATTTTTTTCATAAATAAGATTAAAAATATTATTTTTTATTTTTTATTTTTTTTCATAAATAAACAAAATATTATTGTATATTTATTTATTTCATTTACATTATTATTGTATATTTATTTATTTCATTTATATGATGGGGTTATTTTTATTTTCATAGTAAATTGCAATGAGTTAGAGATATAGATAATTGATTTGCATAGGGTTCAAATCATAGAAAGAGATTAATTATAACTTAGCTTTGAGTATGATTATTTTAATTTTGATTTATCTTTTATTCTTATTTTGCTCTTAATTTTTTTATTTCCATGTCCAAAAACTCTTTAATATTACAAAATCTCTCAAAAGTATGACTTTTATATTGAGTTATTTATTTATTTTCTTCACATGCTATACTAGTTTTATGTTTATATACAAATCTTATATCGTGCATGCATAGTATCACATATTTTGTTAATTTAAAAGGAATAATGAATTCTTTTGGAGACCACATATATTATCCACCTCATTATGCTTGTTGCAAAGCTATTTTATTTTGTTTTATCTTTATATACAAATCACATATAATGGTCAGTATAATATATTTTGTTAATTTAGATTGAATAATGGATTTTTTCATTTTGGGTGAATATTCAAAGTCAATGATTATCTAGAACATTTTTAGATAAAACATAAGTGTATATTCATTTTAGCCCTAAATATATGATAGTGTCAAAAATATCAAATATCTTGAAGTACAAACCTTTTTAATTGTGCAAAACATGAGAAAAGGTTGTAGATTGATGGATGTTATCCCTCTTGCACTTTAGACACAATGTTATAATAGAGTTATGCTGATTCTTTTTATGTGTGTGTATACAAATGTGATAACTAAAAAAAACATTACCAAAATGTGATAACTAAGATCCATGTTAAGTATGGATCTGACATGAGTAGAAAGGGATCAAATTTCTTAAGGTGCAAACTTTTTTAGAGTGCAAAATACAATGTGTAATTTTTCATTATTTAAATTGTATTTTTGAATGCTATATGTAATACATATAAGACCAAAGAAACTTTTTAACCATAAAAACTTATTTTTTTCATGATATATACATAATTTTATCATCACAAATTAAAATGATTTCTTTAATTATTAATATATTTTTAAATATATGTAAATATTAATTCATAATAAAATATTTTAATATTTTTTGATGTACAAAATTAAAATATTTTATTTTAACAATATGAAGTTGATATCAACATAAATTTGTTAACATAGATATTCAAATAAGTTATTTAAATATATTTTTAAAATAGCTTTGAAAATTATAAGGTTTAACCATCTTAGTCACACATTTTTTTACTTCTATAACATATGCATTTTTTTTAAATTATAGCTAACATTATTTTTCTATTTAGAGTATAAATTATTTTTATTTTAAAAAAGTACATCAACTCCAAGGAAGGACAAACTTAGACATCCCCCTTATACTAAGCCACCTCATACTGTGTAACACTCAGCTTACCATAAAACTTACCATTGTAAAAAAAAATTATCATTATCGAAAATTCAGTCAACAATTAAATATATACATTATATGATACGGACTTGTATGTGTGCATTGTTGGCATCGCTCTTGGTTTTATGAGTTTCGGTACTACATCATGAGATTTGCTGTACCATGGATTACGTAATAGATTGTTAATTGATTTCCATTATCCATCATAGCACATAATATTAATGTTTCACAGAACTATTAAGTACTGGAATGATTGGTTATCCATTCCGCATTCATAATTATCAATTTGCAACTTTGGAAAAATGAGTTCGATATCTGTGGGCCTATCTGCCCGACACATGGCATGCCTATCTCCGTTGATTTTGACATGATCGCACGGCTCTGAGGCCTAGGGTTCGTAATGACCCTCGGCGCTCTAACCGATTTCGTCCTCATTGTTTCTTTTCGCTCTGAGAGTTCTGGAGGTGGTGCTCTGCCAGGGTTTCTTGACGAGGGTTCTAGATCCTCTGGGGTGATAATGGCATCGCGGCGGCCAGAGAGCTTGCCTCGGGTCTCAGGTAATCATCTCCGAACAGAACTTAGTTTCCTTCTGCGTTTTCTTGTGGGCAGTTGAATTTTCTGTGTGAATCTAACGGTGGTGACCTGTTATCATTCTACCCTGAAGCTTACGCATTGTTTTCCGGCTACTGCTCTCAGGTGTTCTTCGATTTACTTAATTATTTTTGTTGTTTGGGGGTTTTGGATAGCGGAGGTATGGTGCTTCAAAGGAAAACTCCCAGGATTGGATACGGCAGGTATTCCCTCTGAACGAAACAATCTTGTCTCTGTTCCGGGGCTACCCTATTCTACAGCAAAGTTAACGAATTCCTTTGTTCTTGTTTAGAATTTTTCTTCCGGATATCTAATGTTATCCTTCTTATGACAGGTATTGCCATACTCCCTGCCCCAGCTCGATTCCTTGTTGATTTTCTAGCTTGCACACGAGATGAGGGTTAATCTCTGCATGCGTCTCACAGGTACTCCAAATTTTCAACAGGGTCAATACCCTTAAACTTCCCTTGGCGGAAAATTTTTAAGATGATAGTTCAGTCGAGGTCCAGTTCAGGGTTGCCAGATATGTTAGTTTACGCCGTGCAGGATAGTTTTCTGGTTCAGGTTTTCCTTATAGTTATTTGCGGCCTCAAGCCCACAGTTGTATAACTTGTGACTACTCCTAGTGGAGTTACTCTGAAATGAACTTGTGATTACGTTTACAGTTAACCGTCAGTCTCCGATTTCTCTACTGAAAATTAAACTTCTTGTGCAAATGTAATTATACTCCTGGTTATATTTTTATACAGTTGCAGAGATGGTTCGACATTCTCAGTCAAGTTTTTGTTTGTCTTTATATACTTATGTGTTTAATTGCCGTGAAGGCTATTTACCTTTCCAATACTCTTTTATCATGGTAACTGTTGTGGCTTTGCACTAGTCTTGGATTATTATGCAATACTGGCATTTCGGTTCATCGTTCACCGTCTCGGTTCTAGTTCTTTGCTTCAGTTACAGTATTCTTTTTCCTTGCTACTGTTAAGAGTTTTATACTCGGGTGTAGGGTTAATATTTTCCATGTTACTGTTACCAGTGCGAAACGTGTTTCTTACTGTTCTTGGTATTTCCTTATTCTGTTTATCCTTTTCTAAATAGATAGTTCCAGCGTCCGGACCGCCCTTCATGTCCTTGTTTACTTCCAAGCGGAGGACGACCAACCCTTTAGCCCAGAACTCTGGCTTGAAGGGTTAACGGTTCTCCCGTAACTCTGTTTGTGTTTGTTTTCCACTAAATATACTCTACAAGACTGTTTAACTAGTGAAGTAGATATGGCTGTAAATAATTTTTCAGGTTCTGTTACCAAATTACTTCTTCCAGAGAATTTAACCCATCTCTGTACATGATATAATAGTGTGAAAGAAGCAAAAGAAAAATACTAAGTAACTATTTATCTTACTGTCTACTGTAAAATCTTATTTGCAGACTGTCTTATAGGGTATAATACCTCTACTCCTCAAACCCTACTGTAATGATAACAGAAAATAAGATTTATCCTTCCATGGTACAAATTTTAGTTTCCTAACCACAACATATTTCCGAGAACAAAATCAGAAAGAAAACCAACAAAACATTTTACTTCTTATTCTTTACTCATCTGGAATCTGAATTCATCTGATGGTAATAATGTGCCTCCCTTCCATGAGCTGACGAACAGTCACGCAACTCCCCCCATGCATCAAGTCTGGGTCTCTGTAATACTCAGAGCACTGGACAGAATCTTAGGACAATCTGGTCCTTCCAGTCCAGGGAAAAACAGGAAGTTCTGGGGAGATCACGGGACGAACCGGTCCAATCTCCAACCCAGTGCACCCTCTGTTCTGAAACACCTTTTCCAGCTAAACAAAGTTTCTCTTCCTTCCTCCACAGATCCAACCCCAAACTCTCCTCTGGATTTTCTATTTATTCTGGGGATTACGTTATTTGTTGTCGAAACTGACCTTAGTAACACCCGGATCTTGGATTTACTTTTACTTTTTGTTTTTACCATCATTGTTACTCCATGCTCATGAAACTAATTCACGGTAAATTTTATCGAAGTATAATTTTAATTTTGTTCCAATATTCTAAGCTAAAATGTTGACGATTGTGATGTAATTTTAAACAAAATAGTCTAACCATTCGTTCCACTAAACCGATGGTTACAGTTTTCCCCCTCTGGATGAGAACACCGTCCTCGGTGTTATTATTCCAGTCCAGTAAAAAGCTCAGGATAAGCTTCACGAACAAAACTTTCGTCTTCCCAGGTAGCTTCCTCAGGTCCAAAGTGCTTCCATTGCACTTTAACCTGGGCGATGGCTCGTTTCCGGAGCATGATTTCCCTCCAGTCGATTATACTGTGTGGCTCGACCAGAAACTCCCCGTCTGGTTCTACCTGCACAAAATAAACTTATGTTAATTAAATAAGTTATAATATCGCATCATTATTTAGTGATCATACTCATCCACTACCTGTATGTTCTGCCAATGAATAATATGCCTGGTATCATGGACATATCGTTTTAGTAACGATACATGAAAAACATTATGCACCCGAATATGACTAGGAAGAGCTAAACGATACGCCACCGGTCCCACTCTCTCCAGAATTTGGAAAGGACCACAGAATCGGGGTGCTAATTTTGCACAAGATGCCCATCTTAATGTGCTTTTCTTTGGTTTAATCCTGACATATACATGATCTCCAACTGTATATTCACGATAAGACCTTTTCTTATCTACATACACTTTCTGCCTATCCTGTGCTGCCTTCAAATTCTGTCGAATCTTCCTCACCTCAGCTTCCATCTCTGCTAGCATGTCTGGTCCTAGCATGAGTTTATTCTATGGGCTGCTCCAGTTGATGGGAGTCCTGCACTGTCGACCATACAGTGCCTCGAACGGACTCATCTTTAATGATTCTTGGTAACCGTTGTTGTAGGCGAACTCTATCAAGTGTAGATACTCTTCCCATTTAACTGGTTGTTGCATGACATACATTCTCAGCATGTCTTCCAGTATCTGATTTACCCGCTCAGTTTGGCCGTCTGTTTGCGGGTGGTAAGCAGTACTAAAATGTACTTGAGTTCCTAACCCCGTAAACAGTGTCTTTCAAAAAGCCGAGGTGAATTTTACATCTTTGTCTGAGATGACGGTCTTAGGTATGCCATGAAGTCTGAAGATTTCACGCATAAATAAGTCTGCTATTTGTACTATCTTATAGGTGGACTGGACAGGTATAAAATGTGCTGACTTACTTAGTCTATCCACAACTACCATTATGGAATCATTAACTCGCTTTGACTTTGGTAACCCGGTGATAAAGTCCAATGAAATCACCTCCCATTTCCACTCAGGAATGGGTATAGGTTGCATTAATCCAGCTGGATGTCGATGCTCCACTTTTACTTGCTGGCATTCTAAACATTTGGTTAAATAGCTTGCTATTTCCTTCCTCATGCCTGGCCAACAGTAATCCTTTCTTATGGCTGTCAGCATCTTTTGGTATCCCAGATGACCAGCATAATTGCTTCTATGATATTCGTCCAGTATCATAGTTTTTAATTCTACTCTATTCGGAATGACTATTTTCTTCTTAAAAACCAGCAACCCGTCCTGGTTGATTTCATATCCCCCTTTCCTTTTAGATTCTTGGACTTGCTGCCACAAATATTTATACTCTGGATCTTTGTCTGCTTCTTTTCTGATTTGATCTAGAAATCTGTTTTCCACCTGGTTAACGTATAATTCATAAATGCTATGCACCTTTCTGCTCAATGCATCCGCAACTTTGTTCTCCTTTCCCTTCACGTGCTGCAGATCAATTTCAAACTCACTCAGAAAAGCATTTCACCTTGCTTGTCGGGAGTTTAAATCAGTTTGCTTAAAATAGCTGGTTAGGCTGCTATGATCCTTCCTTAATACAAATTTCT